>PGCI01000029.1:0-450828 GCA_002873125.1 Puccinia coronata f. sp. avenae
AAGGCCTCAAAAATGTTTGCTTCTTATTCCTCTCTCCAATACGAGTATTTTCATATCATAATATCCTTACTTTGTTGTGTATAAGTGTGGAATAATATAAGTGTGAGGTAATTAGCATAGAAGTCCACATAACATCTACTCATTTTCTAAGTTCAGCTCTATATTGCATATTCATTTTGATAAACATGGTTCATCATCTTCAGAGTTGGGCAGATGAAAATTTTCATCATCACTCACCAACCAGAACTTAGAAGAAACAGACCCATTGGACAACACTCCTCACTCATCAGAACTCCAGGAGGTCCCATCATTTCCCCTCGTCGTTGTGTTGTGGTCATTTGGTGTCACCTGTCTGACAAGTAAGCAGTCTTCCCAATCTCTCCTTCTTCAAAGTTCCATTGGTGCTTTGATCTTATCTTTCACCACTCTTTCTTTTTCTTTCTTCTTCATCTAGAGGCACAACCTATCATCCCATCATAAAGAATCATTCTCATTATTATCCTAGTCCAGTGGAGCTACTCATCCACTCAGGTTTCCTTATAAGTAACCTTGGCCTTAAGCCTAAAAAATAAGGCAGTCTTAGACTGTACCTTCTCCTGCTTCTCAGGTTGAAGAGGTCGTGGCACAGCCCGGCTCTACTCTACTCCCTACTAAAGTTTGAGTCCATATAATTATCTTAAAAGATACATAATTAGTTTTCTTTCTATTCTTCCTCCTCTTCCTTATCCTCTTATTTCTTCTGAAATAAACTTTGTTGTTCCCCAATCTTGTGTCCTGTAGTCACTTAAGAGACCCAGGCTCACATGTTATGGGTTACTGAAGTATACTATGTTGATTGTGGAATAAATATTAATGCTGATTTATCTTGAGAACCATTGAGATATCCACGGTGGCTTGAGTGAGTGACCTAGGGTAGTTGTGGATGCTGATTCTGAATCTTTTATAATATCTTGAGTTATCCATCATCTTGAGGGTGATTTATATATAGAATGTCTAAAAAGTGGATTACCACAACAATTGAAGTGCAAGAACGACCAGCGCAGCACCTTGGCTACACGCTTGACTGGAAGGAGGATGGCTCTGTCCACGTTCATCAGACTGATTTTGCTGAAAAGATTCTGTATGATTTTAATATGAACAACGCGAATCTAGTCAGAGCTTCGGCGCCAATGAACCTCCATAAGGTCGTAGCTAGTGATGCGCCGTCAGTAAATCAGAAGCTCTACCAAAAGGCAGTTGGAATGCTCAACTATCTAGCCTTACATACGCAACCCAACATTAATTTTGTAACAAACCTATTGGCGCAATTCACCAGCAGTCCAAATGAAGCTCACTGGTCGTCGGTGAAACACTTACTCAGATACGAGAAGGGCACTAGGACGATGGGGATCATGTATACCCAGACCACCAACCCGAATGAAGGGATATGCGGTTGGGCAGATGCCAATTATGCAACATCACTAGTCTCGAAGAAATCAACATCAGGCTATGTTATTACGATGTACGGTAATCCAATATGCTGGTTGGCAAAGAAACAACCTGTGATAGCACAGTCCACCACCAAAGCTGAGTTTGTGGCAATTAATTGATGTGCCAAACAGTTAAGATGGCTCACCAATCTGGTGCTGAACCTTCACATCAAGATCTGCGCTCCGATTTTGAAGAATGACAACTCAGGAGCAGTCATTATCAGTAAAGAGGCACATTTTAATGAAAATACCAAGCACATTGAGGTTAGATTTCAATATGTGTTAGAACTAGTCTCAAAGAAGCAACTCGAAATTCAACAAGTTCCGACTACTGAGATGATTGCAGATGGATTGACCAAACCACTTGGATTTATCAAGTTAGAAGCCTCAAGAGAACAACTTCATCTTATTGAATCTGAATTAAGGAGGAGTGTTAAAAAATAATCCAAAGTCGCCAAGATTGAGATGAATGCAATATTGAATATGCAAAGTGAAGATTGAAGTGAAACTCGCGCATGGTCCGAACTTGAAAATTTTTGGGAAGCTGACCAGAACTTTCATCGCTTCAACACCGTCAAACATTGCCAACCCTTTTAATTCACTTCTCAACAAAATCCAAACTAGCCATTTCAATTCCGCAAAAACTCAACTTGTTCAAGACACCTTAGATTCAGGAGGAGCAAAGATCAACTCAAGTGGAGGTAGCATCGATTTTTAGATTGTTCTCTCATGTCTTCTATGCCATTCTTTATTCTCAGTCTCCTTTGATGCTTATGATTCCTTTCTCATTTCTCAAGCTTGTTGCTGTTATTCCGTTTTATTCCTAAAATAATCTTTGCGTCGTCTAATCAAGTTGTCGGTCAGGAATTGAATTTTACGAAAGTTCTTAGACCTCAATTGAGTTTTAGTTATGATGGTTTCATGTCTTTATTCTCTTTTGGTTATTGATTCTTTTACATTTTGATTTCAAGTTGTTTTTACTATTAGCTTTTAAACAAAATTTCCTGTGTGTGTTAAGTTTGGGGTCCCTGGGACTGGCGGGCGGCGCAGCCGCCTTGTCCTCTAGTCATATAGAGAAATAAAACATAATAAGAAATCAATGTGAATGACACAAATGAAACACTAACAAAATCTATAGTCAATGGTTGGATTTGTTTCCTTTATCTTTTGGGTAAGTCTTAAACAAGCATCAAGTTTTTTCTTCCCATGCCAAAGCCGCTGGAATGGCATGTGACACCAATCATCAGAAAGGTGGGGTGCAGGAAAAGAAAATAATCAAGCTTTAGGAGGGTTGATTTTTTCTGTCAATTTTTGTGTAATTTGGGTTCTTGTGGGGGGTGCTTGTTTCTTCTTTGCAGTTTGTTCTTTTTTTTGAGTTGGTTGCTTATTTTTGATTTCATTCTTGTTGTTTTTTTCTTCTTTTGTCTTTTTGAGTTGTTTTTTCTTCTCACCTTGTTGGTATTCAGTTTCTCTTTTCTTTTTGACATACTCAAATTCAGATGGGTCTCTTTTAGTGGTCTTTGGCTTGTTAGTGCCACCTTTGAGTCTTCCTTGTGTTTTTTGAGCCTCCTTAGGTAGCTTGTAAGAGATTCTGAACTTTTTTGGGACAACTTCCATTTCCAAACTCAGGATTAGATGAGCGACTCCCAAAGGGAATATTAAATTCTTGGAAAAAACATTGGGCTGGCAACTCCCAAATTGTAAATTAGTTTTAGCTGACAACTCCCATTGAAGTTGTCAAATTGGCAGATGGCAGTCAAGACACCATCTGAGAGTCGTTTGACTAATTCAAGGCAGTCTTTTTTCCAAGCCCCTTATCCAAGGGTGCTTCCTCATTATTACATACAAAGAAGAAGAAGGAGATGTGTGCTTAGTCTTGTAATACTAAATACTGGATAGAAGATGGACTAAACTTGTCAGCCCTAGAGATACTACAAAGTACCCAAAGGACTGCATAGTCTTAATTATTATGTAAATATTATTAAAGAAATGAACTTTTCATGCAATATTAAGTAGGGTCCCTCACCAGAGATACCCCTGATTTCATACTCCTTCTCTTATTTCATGACATCTCAAATGTAATATTAAAGCACATGAAAAATAATCCTACTTTAGACTGTGCCAACCACAAGTTAACCAAAAGAAGTAATTATTGTTCAATTGGTTAGACCATTAAATAAGATCTACTCTAACAAGTTACACACTTGTAGAAAGGAAATGCTTACCAATGTATTAACTCCCACGTACTATTCTGCTTTGAGTTGACACATGATATAATTGGCTATACAATACACCATGTTGTCATGAGGATGTAGATTGTACTTTACTTAAACAACTATTAAATTCTCATTACATCATGAGAACATAGATGAATAAGTAAAATACACATAAAGCACCTTTGTAGCACACAAAGACTGGCCTCTGAAGATATAAAAGGAAGGAGTTCTTGGGCTCTTTGGATCTTATCCCTCAGCTTATTCACCCACCATACTTTACCAGTACCACAGTGAATATTCTCCCCCTACTTAAGTGTAGCGCTTCCTTCCTCTTATCTTCCTAACCACTGGACTGTTAGTTATACTCTATAAAAATCCTCATTTATCAGTATTTCTATCATCCGGCTTGAAAAGTAGTAGCTGAAACACTCCCACCTCTGGCAAGAGCCAATCAGTTCAATTTCTTGCCTCCTACTTCCTTCTTACCTAGTTGTAACACCCTGTGTTACTAGAGTGGCAATTTACATTGTTACAAAATCTCCTGTTATTACTTTTGTATATCAAAAGTATTAATTATGAAGGAGTGTGGACTTAAGTTTGTTGAAATCTAGTTGCAAAATGTCAAACTCTAGCCATGATAGGTGATTGCGCGCAGCTTCCGCAACCATGATACTTGCAATCCGCTCGTGTTTCAACCGGTTAGGTTTCACAATCTCTTCCCTCTAGTTCACGGAATCTCAGACATACCGCTCCCCAGTCAACCAACCGCAACTTTTTCAAACGGCTCGGCTACTCCACTCATACGCTCTACGCTCCGCGCCTGTTGACTCAACTAGACAAACTCGCTCAATCAAACCGTAAAGTCCCCTAGCTAGCCCTGACCTTATCTTTGACAACCTCAAGCTTATCTTTCCTTTTTTTCTTCAATTCTTTGTTCCCCTTCTTTCTTTGTAGATTCATCGTGCTTGTTCTAGGGGGCTTGATAGCGGCACGCCCAAAGGGCGTGCGCACGCCCCCCCAAACGCCTAAAAAAAAGGCGTGCGGGGGCTGCACGCCTTTTTTTTTAGGCGTGCAAACCCCCGCACGCCCTCCCCCGCATGCCGCACGCCGTCCGCACGCCTACAAATGGCGTGAGGACGGCCGGCTCGGCGTGCGGCCCCGCCGGACAGGCGTGCTGGCCATGCACGCCTGTCCGGCCAGGCTCACGTAAGCCTCTCAAATCGAGAGGCTTACGTGAGCCCCTTGGTGCCCTTATAAGGGTACCCAGGGTACCCTTATAAGGGTACCCGGTACCCTTATAAGGGTACCACTCGGTACCCTTATAAGGGTACCCGGTACCCTTTTAAGGGTACTGCGGTACCCTTATAAGGGTACTGTTTGGTACCCTTATAAGAATACCCAGGGTACCCTTATAAGGGTACCCAGGTACCCTTATAAGGGTACCGTTTGGTACCCTTATAAGGGTACCGTTTGGTACCCTTATAAGGGTACTTCGGTACCCTTATAAGGGTACCGCGGCTCACGTAAGCCTCTCAAATCGAGAGGCTTACGTGAGCCGACAGGCGTGCAAAGCCTGCACGCCTGTCCAAAGGGCGTGCAGGCTTTGCACGCCCTTCAGACAGGCGTGCAGGCTCTGCACGCCTGCACGCCGTATGCACGCCTATTGTAGGCATGCACATGGCGTGCAGCGTGCGGGGAAAGGCGTGCAGCCCCTGCACGCCTTTCCAAAGCGGCGTGCAGCGGCTGCACGCCATTTTACTGGGCGTGCGGATAGGCGTGCGCACGCCCGAAGGGCATGCCGCTATCAAGCCCCTTGTTCTAGATTATTGTGTCTTGGCTCAATAACTATAATACCCTGCTTCTGCTCTTCTGCTGTTTTTCTTTTTTTTCTTTTGCTCCTGTTTCTTTGTTTGTTTGATTTGAATTCACTAATATTCTCATTGGTCTCTCCTTTCTGCTTCCATAGTCTTCTGCTGCTCACTCTGCTCGTGCTCATCACTGCTTCACCCTGCTTTGCCTTGCTCTCATCATTGCTCCACCCCTACTCGCTCTTCCGTAAAAATTCCTCTAATCACTCCTCACTCCCATCTGCTTAGTGGTATGCTCTTGTCTCATTCTTCTCATGATCCTCAATATCTTCTTATATGTTTTTTATCTCATCTTTGCTTTTGTAACTCTTGCTTCTCTCATGTGTACTGATTCAATTATCATCTTAGTCTGGTTTTGGTTCTTTAGCAATTAAATCTCAATTTCTTCAAACTTCCTATTAAGAGGGTGAATTGAAAGTAATTACATTCTTAAATAGTCTATCAGGACAGTAAAAGTACCTCTATTTATATCCATAAATAGAGTGTTTCATACACAAAGCTGACTAAAATTGAGAGAAGCCAGTCAAGCTGCCTCATCAATAGGGCACCTGCTTTCAATATAGGGTATGTGGCATACTGGTCAACACTTTTGAAGTTAGTGTCAGCTTGCTACTATGTCAGAGCCAACCTGACAAAAGTAACATAAAAAGAGACATTATTACCACAATATTAAGACCCATTTATATGACTAATAATGTACAAAAAACTCAGTTTACTTATTTTTATCCAATAAGCTTAGCAAAGTCCTGGCACCATAAAAATAAGTAATAAATTAAATTAATAACTACTTTTTACAAAAATACTAAATAACTTCTAAACCTTGAGGATAACTTAGAATATTATGTCATATTCTGAATCCTCATGCAAATTAATGTAGGGTCCCTCACTGGAAGTACCCCTGAATTCCTACTCCTTCACCTTGAACCAATTACCCGTAAGAATTGGCCACACTTATGTGTCACAGATGACATTACACACGTATGTACTTGTTATATATACATACCATATGTGAAATGTCCAATTATGGACTTATAATTGAGGTGTTGTGTATAGTTTAGGAGTTAGGTCCAATTGGGGTTTAATCCTCCAACCCCGCGCGTGGATTATGTAATCTAATTGGAAATTGGCCAAATGCGTGGAAACAGCTAATCCCCTAGTTACCACACGTGTACAGGTGTAACTAGGGTACTAGTAGATTCTACGTGGTTTATTTACAAGGTTTCATTAATAAAAACCTTGAATACATAAGAGCAACATAGCCAGCGTGGCCTTTGATGATTGGCCATAGCCATTTGTGGCCCATTTGCGTCATTTGTGGCCCATTTCAGATACAAATACACGTCAGTGTTGCTATGTACCTTAGTTACAATGACCAAATAGGTTATTAAGGTCATTATAAACACTTGTGACGCTGAAATGATGATCAGCAGTGCCATTGGGATGAGCCTTGTTAGTGCCAATCTCCCAAATTGGCCACATTGCGCTGAAATATAGCAACTACACGCACACAGGCAAGAAAGGTCCTCTACTATGAGTGAAAATAGTATATATAGAGCCCTCTTTCCACGCCAAATGTTGTTGATCATCATCAATTATTATTACAGTCAATCAGTTACGCCGTGTCCTGTCCTTATTTCAGTTACTCTGCCCTGTTTGCCTGTTTTATCCTTGGTGTTCTTATTAAATCAACCATCCTACGTGACCAGCTCCTGCGCAGAAACCATCCAATCTACCCAGCAGCTCTACTTCACCCCCCTACGTGGCTTTTTGGCTTAAAAGAAGCAATAGTGAGTACTTCTTTTATCCTTCTGTCCCCATTCTGGTTCCTTAATTGGAAAAGCACTTTGGTACCACCTTCTGTTACGCAGAAACCCATTGTTTGCTTAATCAGATACCACCCTGCTTAGCAGATCTCTGATTTAGAGGGCACCTACAAACACCCCTGCGCCAGCAGGCCCCTCTATAAAAAAGAATTATATTCTTTTTATTTCTTTCCTACTACTTTTCTACGTGAAATTATCCTACTCTACCCATCCTTTGCACTCTTATCACCTTGTGTAGCTAAAAGGTACTAGCCCTTGGCATCACAGAGGCTGACAGTTAGTGTGTTCCATGATGGTAACTCTTAATCAAAAGAGTGATGATTCAGGGCAATTCTTGATGGGAGACATAAAGAATTCAGTCAAGTGGGATGTGGAGGTGCCAAGTAAAAGTTCACCAGTGGCAACAGCACAACAGCTATGCTGCACCTAGCAGCACTGCAGCAAAAGCATAGCGGATTCACACCCACTTTGCTAGCGCTTTTGGAAGCGGGTCCGCCGCTGCGCTTATTGCTAATTGCTCTGATAAAAAAAACTTGAGGATATTAGCAAGCTTTTTTTCAGCAGCCTGTAGCAGGTGTCCCGCTAAGCTGACCGCTAAAATAGGATTCCCCAGACCTATAGAAAACCAAGCCCGACAGGATTACTGCTATCCCCTTCATTGGATAGCTTGTGATTGGGGCTTTCATCTCTAGTTCCTCTTATTTCCCACCTTTCAGTCCTCCTCTCCTCTTCAGCTCCACCTCAACTCAACTCGGCTACTTTCCCACCCTGTTTTCCTGCCTGATCTCCCTCTGTTTCCTTCCGGCGCGGCTACTTGGACACTCCAGGTAGGCCGCCCCTCTCTTTTCATCTTATCTCAACCACCCGGGTCCTTGACCCCGTAGGCGTAGTTTACTACCAGCCCCTCCCTGAGCGAGGCGTGGCTAGCCCAGGCTTTTGTACCCTGAGAGCTGAGAGTAGCGGTACACACTCAGGGCGGACGTTTGTCCTATCCACCTACGTCTTTGCCGTCGGCAAGATAGGTTTTCCATTCAGGCCTTGTCACATAAGAGACGGGCCCTGACAGCTTACCTGGCTGACCGCAATGAGCGAGAATTCTGGCGAGTCAACAGGCTGCGGCAACAAGAAGAGCGCTCTGAGGATGCCAAGGATCAATGCAAGCAGGGAAATAGGCTGGATGTGCCGCCGCTGCTTCTTCCTGGTGCTGGCAGCCAGTCCTCCTGGTGCTACTGCTTCTCCTTCTCTTCCTCCAGCGTTTCTGTCTACAGGTGGTTTTCTGCAAATTAAGCCAAGCGCTGGGACCAACTGAGTGGTCTCTGAATGCTTGGTAAGGAGAGGGTTTTGCTGGGCTGGTGGTAGCAACGGTGGTGAAAAAGGTTGGTCAAGCAAGGCGTGGGCAGGAGGGGTCGTGATATGTGGCCTGGTTTACAACATCTGTCAAGGGCGCTATAAAGAACTTGATCTTCATTGGGGGTTGGCTTGAAACAGGAAGCATTTCCACGCCATGGATGAAATCACAATCAGTTCAGAGTGTGCCAAGGATTGGTACTGCTAATAACTTGGGCCAGGAATATGTATGAGGTGACCTGTGTGACCTGCATAAAGGCAGTTAAGAGTGAGGCTGCGGTGTGCACGCGAGACCCGCTATTAACTGATTTATCCGCAAGGATTGAAAAAAAACCGCCCAACTCAGGATCCCGCATCCCACTTGGAATCCCCGCTAGTTGCCAGCTGCCACACAGGACCTTGCTCCAAATCTGGTCAGCTGTATGTGTACAACCTACATCCACCACACTCCCCACACAACGCCAAATGGCTGGGCGTGTCCTATCAGCATTATGAGGAGAGCTCCTTTGAGAGTGGGCCCAGTACACCATGGGGCAGGTTTCTAGAAAACCTGCCAGTCCGCTGGACGCTTTCTGGTAAAAGCGTCCAGCAGACGCTTCAAAAGCGCACTCTGGACACAACATAGATGCTTCAAAGCGCCTGTTGAACAATGGAAACCAGAAGGAACCAGAGCGTCCAATAGGCGCCCACTGAATGCTTTTTGGAAGCGTCCAATGGCTGCTACCTGACAGAAGCGCCCACTGGACACTAATAGAAAGCGTTGTAAAGCTCAAAAGTGTCAGTGAAGACCTTTTGCTGAGTGCGGAACGGGATGATGTGAAGATGACTCTGCCTTTCCCATACTAGATACTAAAACAAGACCCCCCAATCTATGATTGGCAGGCTTTAATTCAAGTGATAGTAAGTGTATCCAAGATACTTCAGATGGTATAGCAAGTATAGATGACTAAGGATGTGTTGAGTGTTAAGTGTATGTGATGATGATGATGATGTATATATGAGATGAGTATGTGATGCTGCTGATGATGTTGTTGAGGGTAGGTGATGATGATAAGGTGTTAAGCTAATGGGGTCTGGGAGCTGACGCTACTACCAAGGATGGATGATGATGATGATTGGTATAAGTGTAGATGACTTATATAAGAGGATGGAGTGTAGTGCTAATGAGGTGTGGGAGCTGACGCTACAACCAGGGATGGAACCCGCTACCTGATGGTAAGGGGTTACATGTGAGAGAGAGGTAGTTGTTGAGTAAAGGTTGGGTATCCTCGTTGGGTAAGGGTCTGCTTATGTAAGGTTTACTTAGGCAGTCTTAGACCAAAGAAGGTTTCAGGGTAGTAATAAGATATGTAATTGCTAATGCATAGATGATGGTTGATGGATGATGAAACCTCAATGGAGGAGTGACCAGTAGTAGACTATAGGGGATAGTAAGACTAATATCAGGTATATAAGGGTATTGGATGAGTGAGGTGCTGATATATTTGTGGGGACAAAATCTGGTGAGGAAGGGGGGAAAAACACCTGGAGGAGAGCCTCTTAAATAGCCAAAAGTGAGGGATTTTAGCTCCAAGGTGAGTACAACTCGGCCCTGCCTTTGGGTCTTGTGACTGGAAAGAAACTGGTAAATACAAGAATCCCCTAGAATACAAGCTATAAATGAATGCATAAGAAGTTTGATGAGACCCATACTCCCATAAGTATAAAAGAACTGTCCGGAAGAAAAGAATATGTGTGAAATCCAGGAAACATGATAACTATAAACTATGTGTTTAGAATAAGCTGATGTGTTGAGAAGAATGATGCTTCAGGAAGAAAGAACCTTCAAGAAGTATAGACTTAAGATGTATGAGCTATCAGAGAATATAAGTAAAGGAATATAAGAGAAAATAAGAAATCCCCATGTGTTATGGGTTGTCACTAGTGTTACATGTCTGCTGTTGTTACATAATGTTATACATATTGAGTTGACCATAACTTCCCATCCAGTAGTGTAATGAGGTTCCCGTGAGTTGTAACTGAGGGAAGTTGTACCTGTAGAGTCTGATTCTGGAGTCGATTCTGAGAATTAGTGAGTGGATATAAGAGAAAAGGGTCAGGCTAAATGCACTCCAAACTTTTACTACATGCACTCCAACATTTTGGAGTAGGAAAGTGTCCACTCCAAAAAAAATGGAGTGAACAGCTGTCCACTCCAAAAAAATTGGAGTGGGTGGTTGTTCACTCCAAAAATTTGACATTTTTGGAGTGGGATTTGGTGCACTCCAATTTTTTTGGAGTGGACTTTGAGTGCACTCCAATTTTTTTGGAGTGGACTTGAAGTGCACTCCAAAAATTTTGGAGTGGACTTGAGGTGCACTCCAAAACTTTTGGAGTGGACTTCAGGTGCACTCCAAATTTTTGGAGTGAACTTTGAGTGCATGATTGTTTTTTCCAACGTAGTGAAAAATTTTGGAGTGGAAAGTTGTCCACACCAAATATATTGGAGTGGACAGCTTCCCACTCCAAAAAAATTGGAGTGCACACTTTTCCACTCCAAATTGGAGTACATGAAGTAAAAAGTTGAAGTGCATTTAGCCTGACCCAAGAGAAAAAAGAGAAAATTCTGAAAGAAATATAGAGAAATATAGAAAAAGAAAAAACTAAAAACTTTTTTTGACATGTTAAGAATACCACAGCGTCCAGTGGGTGCTTGTCAGCCTTAGAGAAAACATAGCTGCCCAAAAGGCTCCAACAATTTTCTCATCAGATTCCCCTAATTTTCCTGAACACTTTCATCTATTAATGTCCATAGTTGTGATGTATAATTGAGAAGTAATTGCACTTTAAACATCTATTTATTTTCTAAGTTCAAACCATATTGAATATATGCATTTCAATCAACAAGGTTAACCATTTTCACCGCTGGCAAGATGAAAATTTTGATCATCACTCAGAACAACAAAACTTAGAAGAAAACAGACAACTCTGGACAACTCAACTCCTCACTACTCATCCAGCTAGGTCCCACCCATTCCCCTTGTTGTATAGTCGTGGTCAATTGGTGTCACTTATTGAATAGTAAGCAGTTCTTGCAAAGTTATTTCTTTCTTCAAAAGTTCTTCTGAGCTCTTGATCTTCTCACCTCTTTCTACTCATCATCATCATCATTATAATAAAGAACCAAACCAAATAAAACATATCAATCTTTGCTTCTGTGGACTGCTGCTAAAATCCACATAGTTTTCCTGTTACATAACCTTTGCCAGTTTCCTTTGGCATAAAAAAGCAAGGCAGTCTCTGACTGGACCTTCTCTGTTTCTCAAGAGAAGAGGGGTTAAGCTTAGCTGCCCTTAAACCTTCCTCCTTTAGAGCATCCGCATCAGGGCCTATTTTAGACTGGATTAAGGGGCTTAATCCTCCCGCGCATCTGCATTGGTCCGAAATAAGGCAGATCAAACTGACTCCGGTAACAGAAATTGAGCTAGCAAGGTACAACCTTTTACCTCACTAAACTTGGGCATAAACTCACATATCCCAACTCTGGAATAGACGGGATTACCCGCTGCAAACCCACAACACTACACACATCGATATCAATCCTCCAACTTCAACACATTGCAATGGCCAACACTACAACTCCAGCCCCTTCAGCAAACACCTCCAAAAAATGATCTTGCAACTTTGGGCCTGAGGAAGAAAAACAACCCGCAAAGGCTGGCTGCTCACTTCAACAGACCCCATCCAATCTAACAACCAGTCAAAAGAACAGTTCTGGTCAAGCGTGGTCAACGACTTCAGCAACTTCACGGGAGGGCCTTCAAGAGAGGCTTTGGGTTTGCAATCCAGGTAAATAAACATGTATTTTTCACCCTGACAGCCTCTCATCAAAGCTGATTTTTTCTTCCTTCAAAGGCGGAAAACCCTTCAAAGAGAAGTCCTCAAGTTCTGCGCCATCCACAATCGGATCAAAGAGAAACCACCTTCTGGTTCTACTCCCGAGTACTGGCTCATTACTGTGAGGCAGCTTTATTTTGACAAAACCAACAAATCTTTTGCGTACAAGCGACCGTGGACTCTACTCAGGAATGCTGCAAAGTTCAAGCCTCTGGATCAAACTCAAGCAATAAATGGCCGCCGGCCTAGTGCAACACCTTCAAACAATCCAATCCCTGACTCCTTGTCTGTCCCCGGAGGTGCTAGCTCAAACAAGCACAACCAATGGCAACGCCCACTTGGCACTCGTAGCACCAAGCGCAAGCTCAACAAAGAGGAATACAAGAACAAAAAATGAAGCTCTTGCAGATGTCAGTAAAGGAGGTGTCTAAGCAATCAAAGGAAGCAAAACGCGTGAATGACATTCAAGATAAGCTGGTTGTGATCAATCGAGAGAAGATGGGAATCAATCTGATGTTCATCAAAGCTAACAACTGTCCGGACGACCTCTCTTGCAAATTCTTGCAAGCTCGGAAGGAAAAAATAATACAGAAGTTACGTGACGGCAAAATCAAACCGAGTTCAGTAACTCAGCACACATCTTCATCTCATCCTCCTACCAGCAAGCCAAACACTGACAATCAGTCAGAGGAGGAAGAGGAAGAGGAACGAGATGACGGGGGGATGACAAGGATAATGATTTTGATCAAGCTGCTCATGATGAGGATCTTCAATTTGCAACCCAAGACAACATGACTGTTGTAAATCCTAATCTCAACTAATGGATCCTTTCTCCTTTGTTGTCAGTTAGTTTGTTGTGATTGTTGTTCTCCAAGTTTCTTTTTATTGTTTTTTTATTGGGTTGATTTCTTTCGCTCATTCAACGCAACAGAATCACCCTTTTTTTGAAAAAACTATTGTTTATTGCATATCGGTTCTTTTTTTGATTGGGTTGATTTCTTTCACTCATTCAACGCAACAGAATCACCCTTTTTTTAAAAAAACCATCATCTCTTTCATATCAGATTTTTTTCTTTTTGATTGGGTTGATTTCTTTCACTCATTCAACGCAATAGAATCTGCCTTTTTTTAAAAAAAACTATCTTTTATTTCATCATTGCGGCCAAGTTCAACAAAGAATGCATTTTTTTACCTGAGATAAATGATCTTGAATGAAATCAAAAAGAAAGAAGTTGGAAGTAACAGACAAGGAGAGCGCAAGACATGAGTAATTTGCAGAAATTGACGAGTAGGAAATCCAACTAGTCAGAATAGGGCGTATCAAATATAGGCAAATTCACACTTATGTAATTGACTGGTTTTTAAAAATCCACCATTTTTAAAACCTGTTGGTTGCTCATCA
Organism: Puccinia coronata f. sp. avenae; assembly: GCA_002873125.1. Classification (NCBI taxonomy): domain Eukaryota; kingdom Fungi; phylum Basidiomycota; class Pucciniomycetes; order Pucciniales; family Pucciniaceae; genus Puccinia; species Puccinia coronata. The sequence continues at coordinate 14,002 of PGCI01000029.1, forward strand.
CGTACCATTTTGGATCCATTAATGAAGAAAAATATTTTTGGATAATTCACTGGTTCCCAATTGTGGATTTGGTATATTTGATACCCCCTAATATGGGTTATTAATTGTTGTTGCTGGAGTCGTCTTCAGATTCCAAACAGACAGGGTTGCTGGACTGCAAATTTCCGGTCAATGTCCAAAGCCTCTGAATAAGGTCTTGAGTGAGCTGTTCATGTATGCAGGCCAACTTCATTTCAACGCGGCAAATGCTTTTCTTGCGTTTGTTGAAGGATTCTGATTGTGGTGGTATTAATCTTGTTGATGGAGGAAGAGCTGCAGTGATTGTTGCATCCAAGATGGATTCAACAATCATGTTATGAAGTATAATACATGTCTTCATTATCGAGTTCATATTGCCCGGGTACCAGTTCAAAGCTGGTTTAGAGACGATCTGAAATTGACCTTGGAGTATGCCAAATGCTCATTTAATGTCTTTCCGGCATGACTCCTGTCTCTTGGTGAAAAGTGAGGTGGCTTGGTCTTGTGAGACAAGTTTTTTAGACTGAATTAATGTCGACCACAAGGAGTATATCCCATTAATGAGGTAGTACGGGTACTTGTAAAGATTTCCTCCAATCTCAAACTCGACTCCCCAAGCTGACCCAGCAAGCAAGCCCTTGAAAAGTGGCAACCAATTAAGAACGTTGAGATCGTTTAAGCAACCAGGCGTACCAAAGTAGGAGTGCCAAATCCAGGTATCCTTTGTTGCAGTCGCCTCTAAAACTAATGTCGTTGTCTTCTCTTTCCCTTTGAACTGACTGCTCAAAGCTGCTGGGCAATTTTTCCACACCAATGCCTAGACTACCAATGCATCCCGGGAAGCCTTGTTTGGTGTTCTCCACAAGTATTCTTTTCAGATCTTCTTTGTTTGGAGCTCAAAGATACGTTGGACCATAGGTTTCTTGAATTGCACGACAGAAAATAACTAGGTTTTGCCGTGCTGTTGTTTTGCCGAGGCAAAAGTACTCTTCTGTTGCATCCAGGGGCATACCATAGGCTAGCTGTTGGATGGTGGCAGTAAGAATCTGGTGAGGACTCAGTCCCAACTTGCCCATGCAGTCCTAGTAAAGACACATCAGCTTGAAAATGAGCCTGAGATGAAACTACAGTTAGAAAAAAATAATGTACTGGTTTTTGGACAAAATAAGGATAGAGGTTGGTGAGATCATCAAGGATACGGAGAAAGAGGGTTTGATCCATTCGGAATCTCCAGCAGAAATTGTTGGATTCATATGTGAAGTTTTCATTGAAGTAGTCGGCCATCAGTTTTTCGTGGTTTTCAATGTGGCTCCTTTCCTTGTTAGGTCGCCTCTCTTTTTTTTACATATTTAGATTGTCTGAATTGTCAGAATTGAGATCAGGAGACACATTGTTGTTGTCAAACAAGTCCGCCACTATTTGTTGGTGGTGATCAATGAGGCATTGGGCATTGAAATCTTGAAAAGGGAGCTTGGGGTTCTCCAGGACTGGCACAATGTTGTCCATGGTGTTTGCTGATGTGGTTGAAAGGTTTTGATTGGATTAACTGGGACTACACCCAGATTTAATCTTGCTGATGTGGTTGCACGGGGTATTAGGGCTAGCCCGGGTTTAAACCTGGGCTCTAAATCCGGGTCAACTTGGGCCCCAATGCGGATGCTCTTAAGGAGAGACACAGAATTGCCCAAAGAAGGCCAGAAATCATCATCATCATCTTTTTCATATTCTTCTTTCTCTCTTCTCCTCTTCTACCCAATAAATAGTTGTCCCTTCCTTACAATACAAACATTTGCAATTCTACCCAGAAAGAAAATGTGAACTTGTGATGGGCAAAACATATATCCAATTTTCCAGAAAATGGTCAGAAGTGAAAAATAAGCTATACTGAGCATGCTCAGCATTTTTTTTGGGGGTCTTGGTTAAACGACTCCCAGAAATTGGAGAATCGACTCCCAAAATTGGTGGACGTCAAAATTACCATGTTTTGACGGCCCAGCAACCAAAAGGGAGTCGATCATCCAATTCTTCATGAGAAATGGGATTCGTAAAGATAATTTTAAAATTATTCAATTTAAATTTCAGCTGCGACCCCGGTGGGAGTCGTTCAGCCAAAAATAGTGCCGAGTCCGGGAGTCAATCCCTATAAAGACTATTAGTTCTCTTTTCCTGTTATTTGTTATTGAGATTTTTCTTCTTTTTTCTTCTTCTTTTTATGATTTCCTTGCTTATTATATCTAGTGGATGATATCTAGTTGGTTTTACCTTTGCTGCTTGAATATATTTGACTCCTCAGCCATAATCCAAATTCATTAGTTTTCACTTGTGAATCTGGCTTTTTTGATGAGGTTTTGAATGGGTAAATTACATGGGCTATTGACTTAGCCTTGACAGCAGACTTCAAGGTATACAATGAGGCTTTTTTGAAATTTTGGGGGCTCTGGAGGAAGTGATTGAAAGTATAAACAGTGATGTGAGAAATCACCCCAGGAATGTTGTACCTAGGTTTGAAGGCTAACATTTGAGTGCACTGGCCGGCTAAATCTGTTTAATTTCAGCTTAAAAAAGAATAAAAGGTCCTTTATTGGATTCTTTAATAATTTTTGTTATTCAGTGGCTCCTACAATGAAATCAGTACAGCTTTTGTCGTTAAGAAAAGTAGGAATAGAAAAACTCTACTCAAAAATCACACGCCTATTGCTACAATCAATTGTGGGTGTATGCTGGAGCTATTATGCTCCAAACATACTTTTTAGGTTATTTACTAATTAAGGTTAAAGTTTGGGGCGCTTGGCCCCACTCATTACAGAGGAATTGATTTTTTTGATTATTTTTGAAAATTTTCCTGCCGACTCCCAAATGTTATATCCAAATTGGAGAATCGACTCCCAAAAATGCGCCGCAGTGTTTTTACGTCCATCTTCAGTCACTCAGTGGTCGACAGATGGTAATTTTGACGTCCACCAGTTTTGGGAGTCAATTCTCTAATTTTTGTGAGTCGTTTAACCAAGACCCTTTTTTTTTTTTAGAAACTGAGCAGAAATTATTTTCATTCATTCTGGCAACTTTAGGGGATTTTGCTGAGCATGATCAGTTTTGCTCAATTTTTATTACTGAGCCATTTTGTTGAAAAAAGTTAACATTTTTCTTAACCCAAACAACAGTTTTTTCTTTGGGTAAAATTACAAATGTTTGTAGTGTTATCCTTCTGGAATCAACTATTGCACCCCCCATCTTTGTGTCCTGTTGTCACTCAAGAGATCCAGGCTCACAGTGGTAACTGACTGAGGCACCCACTGGAAGCTTCATAAAAGCGTCCAGTGGGCACCCACTGGACGCTTTTTTGAAGCATCCAATGGTTGCTTCTAACACAAAGTGCCGCATAGGGGCTCATGTTTTTGATTGAGCTCAAACTCTGCAGGTAATTCAAGCAGGGGGGTTGAAAATTAGGAGTTGATGTGCTAAGGGCCAACAAAAGGTAATACACTGTTACCCTTTCATGTATCTCTTGTATTCTAATTTTATCTGTAGACTGCACTTATTTTGAGGGAAATAAAAATACAAATACATTCAACATCAAACTAAACAGTTCCATATCCAAATTTATTTTGTGAAATTTATGAGAAATAATTTGAAAAATAAAGGGTGTTGATAAAAAAAGGGTCAGCCTTAAGGCACTCCATAAATTTACTCCATGTACTCCAAAAGTGAGTGCATATGGAGTGCACTCCCAACATTGTTGGAGCACAGACCCCTGTACTCCAAGTTCAGTTGAGTGCGGTACCTAGGACTCCAAATTAATTGGAGTGAGTCATTATGCACTCCAGTGGCCACCAAAAATGAGGAGTGCATGGATGATTCACTCACGCATGTTTGGAGTGCATTGAGTCAGCACTCCCTTTTGAGGTTTTGCCTCCCCAAAAAGGGAGTGCAGTCCCTGGAAAGGGGAGTGCAGGCAGGGAACTCCGCACTCACCCTGCTCGGCACATGTAAACCTCATTCCGCAAGCCAAACACACCCTGCTCATCAAGCAAGTAAAGACTGTACTTGTCAGCTTGCTACTGAGTCAGAGACAACCTGATAAAACAACACTAGTATTATAGAAATTAATGAAAATACATGAAAAATAAAAACAACATTATTACCATATGTACAAACCCTGAAAATAGTACATATACTAATAATTGATACCAAATAGACATGAAATAACTATAATAGTAAGTAATAATCATAAGGTAACCATAGTAACACATAATAGTAAGTAATAATCATAAGGTAACCATAGTAACACATAAAAGTAAGAATAATAACTAGTAAACTTATTTTTACTCAAAAACCTTAACAAAGTTCTGGACCCTTAAAAATAAGTTAGAACCAAAATAAATAACCACTTTTTACAGAAAGTGTGAATAACTTCTATAACTTGAGGATAACACAGAATATTATGTCATATTCTGAATCCTCATGTAAAAAAATGTAGGGTCCCTCACTGGAAGTACCCCCAAATTCCTACTCCTTCACCTTGAACCAATTACTTGTAACAATTGGCCACACCCACGTGTCACAGATGCACATTACACACGTATGTACTTAATACATATGCATACTGTATGTGAAAGGACCAATTATGGACTTATAATTGAGGTGTTGTGTATAGTTTGAGGGTTAGGCCCAATTGGGGTTTAAACCTCCAACCCCACGCGTGGATTATATAATCCAATTGGAAATTGGCCAAATGCGTGGAAATAGGCAATTACCTAGTTACCAGGTATGTACAAGCATAACCAGTGTACAGATAGATTCTACATGACGGATTTGCAAGGTTTAAGTAATAAAAACCTTGAATACCTTATATTAACACAGCCAGCGTGGCCTTTAAAGATTGGCCATAGCCATTTGTGGCCCATTTCCGTCATCTGTGGCCCATTACAGATACAATCACACGTCAGTGTTGCTATGTACCTTGGTTACAATGACTAAATAGGTGATTAAGGTCATGGAAAGCACTTGTGATGCTGAAATAATGACCAGCAGTGTCATTGGGATGAGCCCTGTTAGTGCCAATCTCCCAAATTGGCCACATTGCGCTGAAATCCAGTTACTGCAAGCACACAGGCAGGAAAGGTCCTCTACTATGAGTGAAATTAGTATATATAGAGCCCTCTTTCCACGCCAAATGTTGTTCAGCATCATCATAATATATTACAGTCAATCAGTTACGCCATGTCCTGTCCTATTTCAGTTACTCTGCTCTGCTTGCCTGTTTTATTCTTGGTGTTCAATCTTGAAATCAACCTTCAAAGTGTCCAGCTCCTGCGCAGAAACCTACCAATCTACCCAGCAGCTCTACTTCACACCTCTACATGGCTTTTTGGCTTAAAAGAAGCAATAGTGAGTACTTCTTTTATCCTTCTGTCCCCATTCTGGTTCCTTAATTGGAAAAGCACTTTGGTACCACCTTCTGTTACGCAGAAACCCATTGTTTGCTTAATCAGATACCACCCTGCTTTGCAGATCTCTGATTCAGAGGGCACCTACAAACACCCCTGCGCCAGCAGGCCCCTCTATAAAAAAGAATTATATTCTTTTTATTTCTTTCTTTAATACTTTTCTACATGAAAATACCCCACTCTACCCATCATTTGCACTCTTATCACCTTGTGTAGCTAAAAAGTACTAGCCCTTGGCATCACAGAGGCTGACAGTACTTGGCAAGTCGGCACATAATGTCAGAGTTCACCTGAACAAGGCGCAACCGATGCTCAGGCCTTCATGAACCTAATTGGTAAGCACATGTACCTGAACTGATGATACAAACCAGTTCAGATGAAACCCTTACTTACCCCTCCTACCATCTATTCTACCGTCCGCACAGACGACGAGATGAAGTCAACTATCCTCAGGGCGCCTGGCCAAGGACAGTTTACCGCTACTCAAACCCTGACTACAAGTCAGGCGGAAGACAGCGACAATGCTAACTGAGAGGATTGTGCGTATCGTCTCACTCTCGCTAAGCAAGTATAAAAGATGACGAGTTCAGCATTACTGATATGTCTCTCATTGACTTTCTTGCTTTTGCACCTGCAGCTACCCAAAAACTCAGTTTTACCTTTTTCATCATCCACTGTTACATTCTCAACCTTGCCTCGTGCACTTCTAACTTCACCCTTAGCCATTGTTGACCCCTGAGATATTCTCTTGTACCCCTTCCTGTCTATATCCACCAAAGCTCCTGCTTCATTTCTTTTTCTTTGCTTCCTTTGAAGCTCTTTTCCTTCTTCGCTCCACTTCACTGCTTTCTGTGCCTGGCGCACCTGTCCTGTCCTATCCGATCAATCCGTGTCCTATTCTCCTGAATTCTTGTGTTATCTCGCATTAAATTGCTAGCTTTGGCTCTGCCTTTAGGTAAGGCCGTCCATTCAATCCTTTCCATCTCTTCTCTCTCCACTTCACCTTGTACATATTCTTGTGGCTAACAAATTCTCATGAAAATAAACCTTTAGATACTTTCCAATTCTTTTACATAACAGCATGCTCTGCAAGCAGACTCACTGCTTGGCAAGCATGTTACCAACTGTCTTACAAGCATAAACACTGCTTGGCATACACACTGCTCGTCAAGCAGTTTACACACTGCTCGGCGAGTAGGTCATAACCTGCTTGCCGGGCAGACTACACACTGCTCGGCAAGCAGTTACACACTGCTTGGCGAGTAGGTCGAAACCTGCTCACCAAGCAGGCTACAACCTGCTTGCCGAGCAGACTATACACCGCTTGCTGAGCAGACTACACACTGCTCGGCAAGCAGTCTACACACTGCTTGGCGAGCAGTCTAAACACTTCTTGGTGAGCAGTCCACACACTGCTCGGCAAGTAGGTCATAACCTGCTCGCCAAACAGGCTGCAACCTTCTTGGCAAGCAGGTTATGACCTACTTGCCGAGTGCAGCCTGCTCGGCGAGTAGGTAATGACCTGCTTGCCAAGCAGGCTACACAGTGCTTGGCGAGTAGGTCATAACCTGCTTGCCAAGCAGGCTGCAACCTGCTCGGCGAGCAGGTTATGACCTACTTGTCAGCCTCTGTGATGCCAAGGGCTAGTACCTTTTAGCTACACAAGGTGATAAGGGTTCAAAATAAGGGTAAAGTGGGGTAATTTCACGTAGAAAAGTAGTAAAGAAGAGATAAAAAGAATATAAATCTTTTTTTAGAGGGGCCTGCTGGCGCAGGGGTGTTTGTAGGTGCCCTCTAAATCAGAGATCTGCAAAGCAGGGTGGTATCTGATTAAGCAAACAATGGGTTTCTGCGTAACAGAAGATGGTACCAAAGTGCTTTTCCAATTAAGGAACCAGAATGGGGACAGAAGGATGAAAGAAGTACTCACTATTGCTTCTTTCAAGCCAAAAAGCCACGTAGGGGGGTGAAGTAGAGCTGCTGGGTAGACTGAAGGGTTTCTGCGCAGGAGCTGGACACGTAGGATGGTTGATTTAAAGAGAACACCACGGATAAAACAGGCAAAACAGGGCAGAGTAACTGAAATAAGGACAGGACACGGCGTAACTGATTGACTGTAATAATAATTGATGATGATGAACAACTTTTGGCGTGGAAAGAGGGCTCTATATATACTAATTTCACTCATAGTGGAGGACCTTTCTGCCTGCGTGCGTGTAGTAACTGGTTTTCAGCGCAATGTGGCCAATTTGGGAGATTGGCACTAACAAGGCTCATCCCAATGACACTGCTGGTCATTAATTCAGCGTCACAAGTGCTTTCCATGACCTTAATAACCTATTTTATTCATTGTAACTAAGGTACATAGCAACACTGATGTGTGATTGTATTTGAAATGGGCCACAAATGACGCAAATGGGCCACAAATGGCTAAGGCCAATCATTAAAGGCCATGCTGGCTATGCTACTCTTATGTATGCAAGGTTTTTATTGATAAAACCTTGTAAATAAACCATGTAGAATCTACTTTTACCCTAGTTACACTTGTACATATGTGGTAACTAGGGTATTAGCTATTTCCACGCATTTGACCAATTTCCAATTGGATTATATAATCCACGCGCGGGGTTGGAAGTTTAAACCCCAATTGGGCCTAACTCCCAAACTATACACAACACCTCAATTATAAGTCCATAATTGGTCATTTCACATATAGTATGCATATATAACAAGTACATACATGTGTAATGTCTGTGTGACATATGTTTGTGGCCAATTCTTACGGGTAATTGGTTCAAGGTGAAGGAGTGGGAATTTAGGGGTACTTCCAGTGAGGGACCCTACATTAATTTGCATGAGGATTCAGAATATGAGATAATATTTCAAGTTATCCTCAAGGTTTAGAAGTTATTTAGTATTTTTTTAAATTAAAGTAGTTGTTATTTTAATTTATTACTTATTTTTATGGTGCCAGGACTTTGCTAAGCTCATTGGATAAAAATAAGTAAACTGAGTTTTTTGTACATTATTAGTCGTATAAATGGGTCTTAATATTGTAGTAATAATGTCTCTATTTATGTTACTTTTGTCAGGTTGGCTCTGTCATAGTAGCAAGCTGACACTACTCCCCAAGTGCAGCCTGCTCGGCGAGCAGGTTATTACCTACTCACCGAGCAGGTTGCAGCCTGCTCGGCGAGCAGGTTATGACCTACTCACCGAGCAGTGTATAGCCTGCTTAGCGAATAGGTCATAAGCTGCTCGGCGAGCAGGCTGCAACCTGCTCGGCGAGTAGGTAATAACCTGCTTGCCGAGCTGGCTACACACTGTTCGGCAAGCAGGTTATGAACTAATTGCCGAGCAGTGTGTAGTCTGCTTGGCGAGCAGTGTGTAGTCTGCTTGGCGAGCAGTGTGTAGTCTGCTTGGCAAGCAGTGTGTAGTCTGCTTGGCGAGCAGTGTGTAGTCTGCTTGGCAAGCAGGTTATGACCTACTCGCTGAGCAGTGTGTAAACTGCTCGCCAAGCAGTGTGTAGTCTGCTTGGCAAGCAGGTTGTAGCCTGCTCAGCGAGCAGGTTATGACCTACTCGCCAAGCAGTGTGTTAACTGCTTGCCGAGCAGTATGTAGTCTGCTTGGCGAGCAGGTTATGACCTGCTCACCGAGCAGTGTGTAGTCTGCTCGGTGAGCAGGTTATGACCTACTTGCCAAGCAGTGTGTAAACTGCTTGCCAAGCAGTGGGTAGTCTGCTCAGCAAGCAGGTTTTATGTGACCTGCTTGGCAAGCAGTGTACAGTCTGAGAAGAAAATTGGAGTGCACTCTAGTGCACTCCAGTCTACCCTTCCTGCAGGAGTGCAAAGCCAATGCCTCTTCAGTAGAAATTGGAGTGAAGTCGAATGCACTCCATTTTTTTTGGAGTACATTGGACTGTACTCCCCTTTTTTGGTTGTTTTTGGAGTGCTGAGGTTGGTACTCCATAAAAACTGGAGTTCACATGGGAGCACTCCATATTATTGGAGTACAATATTGCAGCACTCCAATTTTTTTGGCATACCGGTCCACCACAGCCAAAATGTTGGAGTGCACATAGTAAATTTATGGAGTGCCTCAAGGTTGACCCTTTAAGGAATCCTTGGGAGTTGTATAACCAAGGCCCTATATTTTTTGCATGTCAAAAAAGGTGAAGGGAGATGAACTATAGCCAAAACAAAAGAAGTATCCCCAGCGGCATCTGGTCCATCTTACTCAACAAGAAGACTACATTTCTGTTCCGTGCACACCACATATATCATGAGCAAAAAAAGATTTAGAGCAAGAACAGAGCCTCAATGGGTTTTGACCCACCTCAGCCACGCCACCCAAAAGGCATTATGTTTCCCCATATCCCATTTAAAGAGTGTAAATCAATCTTTGGCCATTGTTAAATTAATCAGATAGTGAGGCTCACGCAGAACATGCTGGTGTTTTGGGGATTTCATGAATTTCCATTTCTCCCTTTTTCTTACTTAATCTGAGATGGAAACACATGTAAACAAACAAGCATCAAGTTAAAACAAAAGATTTTGTTAAAACTCCGGGGTTAATCCTCAAGTATTGTATGGATGAATATGCATAGTGCGCAACATTTTCTTAAATCTGCAATTGAAAAAGTATGCAGTGAGACAGGTTTCATTGTGGTGACTATGTACAGGCCTATTGATTACTAGTTGCTATTCCTTTTATTTTAAGCTCCAACTCAATCCCTCCTATGTTATTAGGCGTATGGATGCTCGCCCCTTTGTTCTGAAATTGTGCGAGCTGCTCATGATAATAGAACATCCTAGCTGTCTCATCACAAATTAGCAAGGATATGGGTCGGTTTGAGTGATTGATAATCTGAAACCCGGGGGATTCCCCCCTCCTGTTTTTGCGATACCATAAGAACATGGCTTTCAACTCCAGTTGTGCATTTTGAACCTGATGAAAGCCTTGTGCAGCATTGTGGCCTGGAATTTTTCCTGAGGTCCCCGTTTCTTCAAATTGTCTTAGCAGCCTGTTGAATACTTCAAATTCCATGGTTTCGCGACCTGGAATTGGAAGCCATTCCCCTGACCTTACGACTTGGGGTTGGTGCATAATGGTTCATTTTTCAAGTCAGTATTCCGAATATTAGTCTCATAGAATTTCAAGACTCAAATACCTGAACCCAAGGACAAAACCTCGCTCAAGCCGACACAGCTATGTAAAGTGATTATACCCAACCAGAATAGCCCAGCCAAGAAAGAATTCATGTTCATCGTTTTTGCAACCTTTTGTTTCTTTCTCCGACAGACGGCTGCCAGATGGAAATTTGAGGCAAAGAAGCAGATGTCAGCACAAGCGTTTGTTTTTTAGAGGTTGAGGGAATACGGAATCAACAGCCCAACATGCCCAGACTAAAAATGGACTAAAAAAGGCTTAAATCGAAATAGAAGACGAATATACTTCAAGTCCTCACTTTTTTGGTGCTTCCAAGCTGTTGTTGATCAGTGGCAAGAAAATCAAAATGAAGACACTACACAACAGATCTTTTGATAGAAACAGTGAAGTCGAGGCAATGTCATTGAAATGAAGTCTCCTTCTTATAGTAATTTAGGACGTTTGTTGACTTTTGCCCTTATCTACCCTTCGATTGGTGAAACTCAAGCCAAAGACCTGTTGGAGATATGGCAACATAAGTGAACGAAATTGCTATTGGATAAGCATTTACATGCTTTTGAATAACTCGTGTCGCGCCATTCTGTAACAAACCCTTTCTAATATATTTTTCAACCGTGTTAGGAGAAAGAAGAGAAACGGAAGAGAAGAGAAGTCCGAAGGAGAAGAAAAAATAGAAAAAGATGTAATAATGATAGAGTCTGTACTTTATTGCAGTAGTTAACAAAGCTTAATAGAAGTAATATCCGACAACAAAGATATGAGTAAAAAGACTCAAATGATAAGAGACATAACAAAAGATGAAGTACCTTAGGGTTATGAACAAAAAGTAATTTAGATCCTAACGCAATGACAATACGGACAACTTTTCTTACAGCAGGAATATCACAATCTTTTAGCCTAAAGTTTTAGAGTAAAAATACAACATTAATGCCAATCAATCAAAAAAAATCAACAACAGAAACTGCTCTACCTGCCCACAAGCTAAAACTAGCTCCTCCTGAATGTTAGAGCAGTTGACCAGTATCGAAATTGATTTGCTAAGACTTTGATTTATCAAATAAGAACTGAATCGGGTTACAGTATGGTTGACGATCTGATGAGTGCGACAATTGAATCGGATTGGTTGATGTGAATGAAAGGAAGGGAAAAGGGGAATGAGATTTTGTCGGCGAGTTGAGAATCGATTGATCATGCGACTTTTATATGAACCGCCTCGGGCAAAATCACCGGAAGGCGCGTTTTCACAGTCGAAGTGTGTAACGTCTTGATTGTACGAGTGAAATTGTCAGAGCGGTGGTACGGTTATACAGTAGAACCTGTCCTAACCCATACCCTTTGGTAAAGCCATTTTGCTATGGGTTATGGCAGGTTATGGGTATGGACAGTATCCTGTCATAGCCCATATATACAGCCATACCTATCCAGACCCATGAAATACATGGGTTTGGACAGGATTTCTTTTATCTTTTGTGAGGACCTGCCAAAACCCACGAATATCATGGGTCTAGCGATGTATTTCATTTGTGTCAAATTGATTTAAATGTGTCCTGTAGACCAATCAAAATTATTCCACTTGAAAAGAAGTGGGGTGCAGACATATGAGTGAAGGGGGGATAGAATTCAAAATATTTTGGAGGAAAATTGTATTTTTAGCTTGGACAAAGTATGGGTTTGCAGAGGGAAAATCCGGTTTTGTAAGACCAAAGGGTATGGGTTACGGCAGACAACAGGTTCATGGGTTTAGCCCCTTTTTTTAGCAGTAACCAAATTGGTAAACCCAAAATGCTATGGGTTTGGGGAGGTTATGTGTTTTCACAAGTATGGCTTAGGACAAGTTTGACTGTACTAATGATCCTGCTGATGATAGTATGATTGTGATAAGCGGTTGTTTCTATTAGACGTTCTTGATCCTTCATTTAGTGCGCGTAGCGAATGGTTGTCTATACGATGAAGAGTTTACGCAAAGCCTGTTTCCCATCTTTCTCCCCATCGTGATTTTTTTGTTCTTTTCTTTGTCATTAAATTCAGAAATATACATTTCGCTTCCATCCTCAAGACCCTTTCAAGACTGTATCTTCTAACCGAAGATAAACTACCCCTACTCTTTCATAATATTGGTTGTAAGACCATTTAAGAAAAGGAAGTACAAGGTGGAGGCTGATGTACTTATCTGGACTGTACTTGTCTACCCGTCCCCTTTTGAAACTCAGTCTAAAGACGCGATAAGACACCGTACATTGTATTGAATGATTACTTTGCTTCGTAGCTCTGAAATAACTCGCAGTAGGTGGAGGCTTATGTACTTATCTGGACTGTACTTATCTACCCGTCTCCTTTTGAAACTCAGTCTGAAGACGCGATAAGACACCGTACATTATATTGAATGATTACTTTGCTTCCTAGCTCTGGAATAATTCGTGTGGCACCATGATCTGAGAAATGCTTTCTACTGCAAATATGTTTGACCCGTGTTGCAATGAGAGGAAACAAGGAAGGAGCTCCTTCCCCGTTTTCTTGGCTGGGACTCGTAACTTGTAAGGCTGCTTCCCGAACGCAGGCCAGCTACCCCTGGGTTCGAGTTTCAGGATGGCACATTTCATGCCGCAAACTCCGGGGTAAGCATGCAAAAAATGAAATGAAAATTTTTGTATAGGGCAGAATTCGTGTTTTTTAATGTCACGTTAATGTTATTGGATGTGTTGACACCATTTGAAGAGGCATTCTGCGGAGGAAGTGAAGCTACAAAGCAGGGGTGTGGCCGTGAAAAGCCAAAAAAAAGCCATTTGAGTAGTTCCTGACGGGTTTTTGACCACCACACCCGACCGAATCTTGATGACCTTTTGGATCTGCATGTATGTCTCCAAGGAGAAGAAACTCTCACATCTTTTGGTAGCCCTTAGGATGCTCCAAGAATTGAGAAACTGTCTGGCTCCATAGTGTTTGTCTATCAGCTTCTCTCTCCCTGCCTGTTGTCTTGTTACAAGGGAACAAAGTTTCTATCTCTCTTGATTGTGCCATTTTTACTGAAATTTTGCTCACCACAACTTAAGCTTGAAAGAAGAAAAATGTTCGTGCATTGCCGACAGGGGGGACATGAGATGAAATGGTAATTATACAAAGGCATTGAATGCGCCCAATGGTATCTTAACTAACATTTCGAAAACCAACTAGGTTTCTCAGGTTTGGATTTGGAGATATAAAGGGATATGATTCTGGTAATACAAAAGTACAATTAGTGGATTCTCTGATCCTGGATAAATGAGGTGAGAAAAAAAATCTCTTTTCTTTGTTATAAATTATCTTTGCACTGAGCTTAAGTATAAATTGGGGATTCAAGAAGAATACCATCGTGGATTTATAATTCTGGTGACAGTTCCAGCTGTTTACCGGGGGTTGAACTCAGTTACATGAGGGGGATCCTCTGCACTCCCACAAGTGCACAAGTAATGTGAAAAGCTATCGGCTCTCCTTGCGAGCTGTAGGAGGCGAGGTGACGGGAACGAGGTTAGAAATTTTCAAGATCCCGTCGCTTCTAAATGGCCGACCTTCCGGGGTCAACGCCTCGATCAAGACAGGGATTGTGCCGGTCTCCACTCGTGTTGGGTTGGGCAGGGCATTCGTCGCTCCAGCGGCAGGGGCGGGTATCGGCAAAGGAAGATTATTAGGGCTCTTTTCTAGACTCGTTCCGATCCCATTATTTTGATTCTGGGCGACTAGATTTTCATTCTGGGCGATGGGTATTGGGTTCTGGGCGACGGGAATTGGGTTCTGGGCGACGGGAATTGGGTTCTGGGCCACGGAAATTGGGTTCTGGGCCACGGGGATTGGGTTCTGGCCCACGAGATTTGGGTTCTGGCCGGCGGCATTTTGATTCTGAGCGACAGGACTTGCATTTTGGGCTACGGGATTTTGATTCTGAGCAACTGGATTACGGCTCTGCGGGGGGGATGGTGGGCGATCTGGAATCGCATTTTCGGCCACAGGTTTAGTGCTGACGAGTTCCTGGGCATGAGGTCCGACGGGCAAGCCGACGACAGGGAAGTTACGAGGCGACCCACGGTTTGTGGTGTTGCCCTGCGGAGTAGGATTTTGAGCGGCGAGACTTGGCAGTAGTTTAGTTGGATTGACAGGTGGTACCCCGGCACCGTTACCAGAAGCTTGCGAGACTGGGCTAACAGGCTCAGGCAGTCGAAATGTGGCTTCCTGTGGCTGAGTGGGAACCCGCGAAGTTTGGTCCGCCTTTTCTGCAACATTTGTATCAGGCACCACCGCCTTCGCAGGTCTTGCAGGCTCGTTCACCTTTTCTTCGCTATTGTTTTCAAAAATCAGTGCTTTCGTCGGTCTCGGTGAGGAGTTAGGAGTCGGTAGGCTCGTAGTGGGAGGCGGAGTGGGCGAAGAGGTTGAGTTCACGGAAAATGCCTCTTTTGCCGCGGGAGCTTGGTTTTCTAAAGCCGGTGGAGGTTGTGTCCTTGCAGTCTGAAATAAAACATTTGAGGCTGGTTTGGAATCCTGGGTTGGTCCACTAGAACTCGGGGACGGCCCGCTTAGAGTGGAAGCCGATTGCGGCAAAATTGGAGCCTGAGCCTGCGACGCGCTTTGGGCTTGCGGGGAGACGCGTGAAGCTTGGGATGGTACATTCTGGGAGTTCGAGGTTGCCACCGGTGGGTCAATGACTTTGGAATTTTGCGAAGCCGTGGCTTGTGGCGGGGTGGTTGGGGTCCGAACAGTGGACGCTACTGGAGCCGGAGTTAAATGGGTAGTAGCCGCTTGAGTGGGCGCGCTCAAAACCTGACCAATTGGATTCAGTGCTGATTGGGCGATTGTCTGTGGCGCGTTCAAAGACTGCCCTGTTATGAAATTCTGGGGCACCACTGGTAAAGCCTGCGTAAAGGTCGAAGTTGGTGTAGGAATACCTAATGGCACCATTGGGAAAGAGGGAACGGGGAGGCTCAGAGACGGCATGGGTATGCTTAGAGGTGGTATTGGCGGAGCTAATGGCAGCATAGGCATACCTATAGGCAGAAGAGGTGGGCTTGCAAATGGTGTTGTTGGAAACGGCATTGAAACTCTTGGGAATGAGTCCGGAATTATTTGAGGTGGGTTTTGTCCTATTTGAAGAGTAGAAACTGATGTCCCTTGCCCCATCACGGGTGAAGACCGACTGTTCTGAGTTATAGTATACGGGGTGCCACCGTAGACCGTTGTTCTTGAGACACGCCCATCAGACGTAGTTTCCGAGCCGGATGAATATGAAGTCGATGAGGAAGAGCTTTGACTGTTTGTGGAGCCAACGTAATTTGCTTTGATGAGTAAAGAAATATTATTAGTTTTTTTCTAAAGAAGGGGAGCAAGAACTAACAATTCTCGTTTGTTAAGGTAGCCATAAGGGATGGCTCTGGCATTGGCGACCGCGACGAATCCAGCCATCAGGTAAGGACTTGCAACCCACATTTCGAACACGTAAGAACACCAGTTCTTCGAGAAAGGTGCTCTTTCTATCTGGCGGCTAGCTGACGGTAAGTATTGGTGATGCTTTTGAAGTAGTTGAGCCAGTGAGAAATATCTGAACGGCCTACGTCATGCACACAAGAAAAGCTATGGAAAGAAGGAAACACAGACAGCGAAATGATAAAACTGGGAAGGCAAGAAAAAGGAGGAGAAATAAAATAAATTAATCAGGAGTCAATCCTAGAGGAAAACCGACCAAGTTCGATGGGAGTAACCGTACCATATACTTTAAGAAAAGTGAACATGATAGAGGTAAGATTGGTGAACGATTGGCTATCCATGGCAAAAGGAACCATCCAACCCGTACCCCGGTCAGTAACGATCTCTCGTAGGGAAGAAGTCTCAACCAACTGGTTGAACGTGGAGACTCTTCAGAACAGACAAGCAAAAGGCTGGACTGCTTACACTAAACTTAACCAAGTCCGCTTGTGGTCTGCGGCGAGCGAGGCGGAGACGGGTCGACACCACCACGGCATCGCCACTGAAAGCGTGGCTGACTCGAGTGCTCGAAGGGTTGTGCACGGATCTGCTTGCACAACGGACTAGACGGAGGTTCTTTTGCGCCATGAAGAAGTTCTATGGAATTTCTATGAAGGCGGGACACCCTGGCACCTGGCCATGACTTGACTCATTTTGCCATCCCTCCGTATATAGGGACTTGCGACAAGACCAAAATTATGTGAATGGCACACGAACTGGCCAAATTGCAATACCGGGGTCGATTTTGTGACTTGTCCTCAGCGCTGAGATCACCCGCCGGCAGCCGCACCCCCGTGGCTTCCCGTCCCCCGGTATCGGGAAAACGAGGGAAAACGGTCGAGTGCCGGTGTCAAGCTGACAGCGGCCCAGTTGACACCAAAGCACCGGAAACCGATGGCCATCATGTTCCCGACCTTCCTCACCGCCTTGTCAAGAGCATGGCAGACACGGCCTTCGTCCTCGAATCCGATTACTCACCTGGCCCAGGCTGCATTCCACTCGTCTAGCGTCGCTTCAGGGGGGCGGTTGAGGTAAGTGAGCAACTTTTTGTTGCGCTGGGTCACAGCTAGGTCCTCTTTCATGTGACACCGATTTTTGACCTGAACACTATGCGCATGTTTCTCAAAGCAAGATTCCTTGGCGATTATCGACTACCCGGAAAGCAAACCTCAGGAAACGGCTAAGAGAGGTCGATTCGGTCATCCATGCCGTCAAGGAAAGCGGAGTCCAGTGTGATGCATTGGTGAGAATAACTCTCTATTCACTCGTAAATGCTACTCTCCATTGGTTGGATCAAGCTGTTGATATATGCTTTTCCCAAATTCAGACGAAAGCGATGGAATTACCAACTGAAGCTGAAATGACACCAAGGGATAAATACTTCGTCTTCTCAGCCCGCTCGAAAGGATATCGGAAAGGAATCCACAAAGTGTAAGATCATCCCCCCACTCGCCATCACCCCTCCTTTTTCCCACTTTCCAATGGGGCTCCTGACGGCATTTTTATCTCTCATATTCGCGCAGGCCTCACTTCACGAAGATCACCCACCGGGTCAACCCGAAGGGATTTTGAGCATTTCCCATGGATTATCACATGTAGATTGCCCACACTGCTTTCTCTTTTTCTCATCTGCTATCAAGCCTCCTCGATCTTAATTGCTACGTCTATGGCCCTTTCGGTCGTTCGTCCCTGATAACATGTCGGTGAATTGAACGACTCGTTAAAACAAAATCTGATTCGGAGATCCCGTCATAAAGCTGTTCCTAAACCTCATCAATGCATCAGATCAAGACAGAATCTGAACCATTTGTAAAATTTCGTACCGAGTCTCTAAGAACCTTAAAAGATTATTCAAGCAGTCAGCACGACAACATAACGTAGCCATTTTTTTTTTTTTGCATTTTCGTGCAAAAGTTTCTGGACGAGGAGCAACCACTCCCAGCTCCTGCGTCTCCTCCTTGGGTGAACGTAGATCTGAAGAGGGAAGCCTTACTATGTACAATTTTGTTGGTGGGTCCCAAATAGTTTCATTTCTTCCATTGGTTAGTGAGTAAGTAAGACACGCAAAACAATGAAGAAACGCAATTTAGGATACACCCACCAAAATCCAAATCTTATCTTCCAGTCAGCTTCACCCTTTTTCACGATTTATAAGGTCCAACGGGTAGCTTCGGGTTTGGAATCATTTACGTGAGGTTCTTGATTCTAATCTTGTGTTAAATTCTGCGTAACCATGATTTGGACATCACTCAAAAGCATTTGTCAAGTTGTAGATAGACAACCAACATATTTTGAGCTTTCCTGTTCGGGGAACCTACTCGAAGTTGAAACACGCCAATCTTTAGGGTGTTCAAAGCGACCCTCTTTGTTGTCTACTTCTGTGACCTGAAGGGGATGTTGATTGTTAGCCCTTCCCCTAACCCACCATCAATTTCATTCAGGCAAGTGTTTCAGGCAATATGCTCATCCGAAAAGAAGCATGCCATTTTGTCAGATGCCGGACGCTTGCTGCTTGTTCGGATAGTCCCGGGGCCGACGTCTTGTGGATGGCCCCATATTGACTGCGCGCGACGTATGCTCGACGAGGGCCACGCGAGACGCGACTCGCGGTTGGAGCCTGTTCCAGCCAAATTATCAGATGAACACGCATACAACCATCTGACTGGGACTGTTCTCGCTATCTTCTTCATCAGACTCATCAGAACCTCCATCGAACCCCACCAAACACTTCGCTCATATCTAATCTTTGCTGCGATGTCGTTGATACCTGCTGCAGACTTCAAGACGAAATATGACTACTCGGCGGATATACAAGTGATGAAGGAATTTCTGACCAAGACCAAGGGTCGTTCGATCTCGGCTATTGATCTTCTCGATGAGAATGAAGAGGGAGAAGGTACCGGTACTCATGGCGAAGATTCTGACGTTGACATGGATGACGGTGGCCCAGATCTAAGGTCAGTCCCCTTTCCCCCTTAACATGAGTAACGCGTCACTGCATCTCACTCTTCTTGCCCTCAAAAACTCATCACTTCCCTCTTCTTTCTAGGCTGAGATATGTTGAGCAGATGCAATTAGTGGCGGATAGAGAACAATCGAAATTCGTGATTGATCTCGAGGACCTGCGTAAATCACGCGACCCAGATCAACTCCGGCTACTAGACAACATCACACAAAACTCATTGCGATACGTTCAACTCTTCTATCGCGTCATTGACGAATTACTCCCCGAACCCACCGATCCCATCAGTCTCAGGAATAAATACGACGTGCTAGATGTCATCATGCATCAGCGACGCGAGAAAAATCTCATCAATGAGGAAGCCGGAGAGGCTAGTTTCCCCCCAATTCTGACCCGAAGATAGTATGTCCCTTGTGCTACCACTGTATTGTAGCAACTCTTCGAACTAACTGCCCAATTTTTTTGTTTTCTTAAAAAAACGATAGTAACCTTTATTTCCGGGCCCCACGATCCTCTACTACTTTGGCAGTTCGACAAGTTAAGGCAGTCCATTTGGGCAAATTAATATCGATCCGGGGGATCGTGACCAGAGTCTCAGAAGTCAAACCACTGCTTCTTGTGAATGCATTTTCATGTGATGCATGCGGCTCAGAAATCTTTCAAGAAGTGGAAAGCAGAAACTTGACTCCATTGACCGAATGTCCCTCCGAAGAGTGCACCAAAAACGGAACCAAGGGAAACCTGGTCATGCAAACCCGAGCTTGTAAATTTGAACCGTTTCAGGAGGTTAAACTCCAAGAGATGGTGAGCTATTCTTAATTCATTCTTTGATTGCTTCAGAAAAGCTTAACCCTTGTCTCTACGTTGGTTGATGAATGAAAATTTGAAAAAAAAAGGCCGATCAAGTTCCGGTTGGACACATCCCCCGTTCAATGACTTTGCACCTCTACGGTCCACTGGTTCGGTCGAACTCCCCTGGCGATGTTGTCAACGTGACTGGGATATTTATTCCAACGCCGTACCAAGGATTCAAAGGCTTGAGGGCCGGTCTGTTAACTGATACTTATCTAGAATGTCACCACGTCTCCCAACTTCGCAAGTCGTACGAGTCCCTCGAAATGACCCCAGAGATAGTGAGCCAGATTCAAGAGATGGCCAGTGATGAGCATAACTTCTACGACCGCTTGGCCAACTCCATCGCCCCCGAAATCTATGGTCATCAAGATGTCAAAAAGATCCTGCTTCTTCTTCTCATTGGCGGAGTTTCAAAGGAAGTTGGAGATGGGATGAAGATTCGTGGGGATATCAATGTGTGTCTGATGGGTGATCCCGGAGTAGCCAAATCCCAGCTGTTGAAATATATCAGTAAAGTTGCTCCTCGTGGAGTTTATACGACGGGTAGAGGATCTTCGGGAGTCGGTCTTACTGCTGCTGTGATGCGGGATCCAGTCACAGATGAGATGGTTCTTGGTGCGTTCATCATTGTCATCGCTTTAACCATTGGATTGGACAAATTAAACTGATATCCCTTTTTTTTATATATTCAGAGGGCGGAGCGCTAGTGCTAGCTGATAACGGAATATGCTGCATTGACGAGTTTGATAAAATGGACGAGTCTGACCGGACAGCCATTCACGAAGTGATGGAACAGCAAACCATCTCAATTTCAAAAGCCGGGATCACGACCACGCTGAACGCTCGAACGTCTATCCTGGCCGCCGCTAACCCGCTGTATGGTCGATACAACCCGAAGATCAGTCCGGTTGATAACATCAACTTGCCGGCCGCTTTGCTCAGTCGATTCGACATCATGTTTTTGATCCTGGACAAGCCCAGACGGGAGGACGACGAACGACTGGCCCAACATGTGACACATGTTCACATGTACAGCGCCCATCCCACCATCGACCCCCCACC
The DNA here is from genome assembly GCA_002873125.1 of Puccinia coronata f. sp. avenae. Classification (NCBI taxonomy): domain Eukaryota; kingdom Fungi; phylum Basidiomycota; class Pucciniomycetes; order Pucciniales; family Pucciniaceae; genus Puccinia; species Puccinia coronata. The sequence goes on from PGCI01000029.1 coordinate 35,002, forward strand.
GATTTCCCCGTCTCTACTCCGAAGTTATATCGCCTTGGCCCGGAAAAAAAGACCGACAGTTCCACAGCACATTTCTGAATACATTATATCAGCCTATGTCAATCTGCGAAAGCATCATCAAAAGGAAGAAGCCAGCGGAAGGTCATTTACCTACACGTCTGCACGGACGTTATTGAGTGTGATCCGGCTTGCCCAGGCTCTTGCCCGAATGCGAAACTCGAATGAGGTGGCGAGGGAAGATGTTGACGAAGGACTGCGACTGATGGAAGTTTCAAAAGCCAGTCTGGATACTGATCAAGACGAAGACATGGAGGCCGGTACCAATCGAGACATCACCGATATCAGTAAGATCTACCGAATCATCCGAGAAATGACGACCAGTGGCTCGGGGAAGAAAGATGCCTCTTCAGCAATGATTGGTGGCAGGGTTGGCCGCGGCAGACACAACCGCGCTGCAGTCGATAGTGAAGACGAAGGAGGATTTAAGCATATTCAAAACATGCGAGAAATTCGTGAAAGGGTTTTTGCGAAAGGTTTTACGGAAGAACGATTACTTGTAAGCCTCGCTGACCACATTATCTATCATTTTTTTTCGTTGGCTCTGTCACATTTAGGAATGACTTACGTTGTCACATTTCACTAGGCTTGCATCAACGAATACGAACAATTGGATGTCTGGACACGCGAGAACAATGATACTGAACTACGCTTCTTGGATAATGGAACTGACTGATCACACTCTGGCTTCCAGCTGTTCATTTCCTCTAAATTCTGCATTCAAAATTTCCTTTTCATCTTCCATCTGGCGTTTCTTCTTCTACGTGCTCTTCGACCACCCAATTGAATTTATTATGTTGTTGAATTAGGCTCACATCTCACAAGTGAGCGTTCTCTAAGCAGCGGGCTCACCCTATCCATCCATACCTGACTAGCTTGCTTGGAATTACTGGCAAGATATTGTCTCTCTCTTTCTCTCTTGTTGGAACTTTGACTTGTTTAGTCTTTTGTGAAATCACAAAGAGAAAGAAGACAAGCAAGTAAATCACTTGTCCATGTTGTAGTAATCAGTTCGGCCATCGTGATGAAAATTGAAAACCACTTTGTATTTGACGAAATCATCCTCACTGACCTCACATTCTCTTTTCACAACTGGTGACTGCCAAGTCGTGGCTGTTCTATGACTCACTGCTTCATTACATGACTGTCATCATCAAACAGTCTTCTCCTCTTCATCAATGGTTTAACATGAAGCAAACCAATAGGAACCATAGAAAAAAATGTAACAAAGTTTCCCCCGGACCCCTTGACTCCTTGGGCAATTGGCGCCGAAGCTGGAGACAAGCAATAGGGAAACATGAGCAGGAACCTACCCACTATATATATACCTTCACTCCATACTTACCCCACCACATTCGGCTCCTTTTGGCCTTCTGTATAGGCGTGAGAACACCTGTTACAAAGGCTATGTAGTAGCCAATCTCACGTCTTGTTTCATCTCGCTTCATCTCGCCCGCAAGCTATAAGTGTGCCATTAACACACTTCATTCAAGAAAGACGTTGCAATACGCCTCAAGTGAGGTGGTTAGGTTAGGTTTTAACACCTCAAGTTAGGTAGTTAGGTTAGGAGTTAGGTCTTCTGTTAGGTCTCCTGTTAGGTTAGGTTCAGGGCGCCAGGCATTGGGGCTGGGGTTTCTTTCTAAACATCGCGAGGAGTGATTATTGGTACAGAAAAGAGAGATGGAGCGAGATGGAACAAGATGGCAGAATGACTACTAGATAGCCTTTGATACAGTGGTTCCCACGGCTATACAATAGCCAAAATGTTATCGACAGGGGTGACTTACCCATTGACCTCCCCCCGCTGTTGTGATTTTTTTTTGTTGACCAAATATAGGCAAAAATCTAACCTCCAGCCAGACATTTTTCAAAGACCTTTGTTCTTCACCAGGGTATGAGCAGTGTGAATCTCGCCGGTTTCTGTGTGTGGGAAAAGGTGCGAGTGAACTGAGTTAAGGATCCAATTGCAAGGTGATCCATCGTCTATTTATAGACGAGGGATTTTCAAGGGTACAAGTGTGTAACTACGAGATACAAGTGATAGAGACAAAAGAAAAGAGAGAGATCTCAATGGATGGGATTCCTGATAACAATAGGACTGGTCTTAGAGAAGACCGGAACAAGGTGTGGAGTATTCGGGGAACAAAGAGATAATGGATTGTGGTAGATCCTAGTATACAAGGTGGATTCGCCAGACAAAGGAAATGGGCCGGAAGCGGCCTAGATGAGTAAGACAAAGAAGGGAGGGAACAAAGCCGGGAGGTGGTGTACACCCCGGAGGCGGTGTAGGAGCGCATGATTGGATATCATGTTACATTCCGCATAGGGGAAGAGATGGCAGTTATCACAGCAGTCATCTCTCCTCAAGTTCTCTGCATTCAATCATAGGCTTTTTGCGGAGGTTATGCTGTGTGGTATCAATTCCAAAACGCATCTCAGGGCCACAACATGCAAACTGTGAAGTGTTCTCTACTCTGCCTTATCCGGACAACATTTTGTTACCTGAACCGGGAGCCTATGTAGCACCACCTTTCTATTTTATTGCTTTATTTGCCGCTCTTGGCTCTCTGTTGTCTTGCTGCTCTTGGCTTGCTTGACTTGTTGCTCTTGGCTCTATTTCAGATGTGCTCCGCGTGGATCCCCACAGCGCCTTCTTGAAAGCCTTGAAAGTTGAGGTTCATTCTTGTCCTGACTCTCCCCACTAGCTTAACTAAGCCTCTTGTGGTGAGACGGGGGACCTGTTGGGCAGGTCTGGGTGCTAACTTAATGAAGCCCCTCCTGGTTTCGGAGGGCAGGTGGGCCCCGCAGGGCCTCCAAATCGGAGGCCCTGCGGGGCGAAGGCAGAGGGACTTGACTAAGTTAGGTCTGGGCGGCAGCCCAGTCTCACCAGAGAGGCTTATGCCCAAGCGCACATTGCTGGCGTGAGCAGGGCGTGATATTGAGGCTCTTTTTCACTATTCTTCCTCTATCTCCTGCAAAAAAAATGTGAACAAGATGCCGTGAACTCTTATATGTTCTTTGCCATCTTGGTGATTTTTTGGTATTTTTGTCTAGTTGGTTTGTTGCATTACTCTTTTTTAAAAAAATTTCAAAAAAAAAATGAAAGATTTTTTGAATTTAATCATGCAACTCTCAACATGACTGATGACGTCAGATGACATCACGTCCTATGGCTTATTAAGCAAATTTATTGATTTAATTTGGTCCCAATTATAAATTTCAAGCTCTAAAAGCATATTTATGCTTGTAGTGCGAGTGAGCTTGGACCCGGACATGTTATAATTGAACTCAAAAGTTCAAAATTTTGAACTTCACTATTTTTTTTCACTAGATCAAGTTGCATTTATATAAAAAAAATATATATATACAAAAAACGAGCATATGCTGATGCTTGATCTATCAAAACCTAGAAAGAACTGAGTGAGTGGTGAAGGCGTGGCAAGGCATACAAGGCTGCCTCCACCAAAAGTGTGAATCCCGCTCACGCCAGAAATGTGTTTTTAGTCACAAGTCCCTCCTTCGGAGGGGTCGCTTTGCAACCAGCCAAACCTGCCCCGCCCGGAGAAGGATAGGACTTGTGTTAAGTTCGCTCTCCCCACCATGTGCACCCCGCGGGGCAGTCAGTGCTTCTGCGCGCCGGGTGACAAATGGAACAATTCAATTGCGGCTCGACCGCATATTGGCTGGGATTTCAGATTTGCCCTTATTTACACCACGGGTCCCGGCGGACAACCAATGGGCGCACTTCTGGACGGCCATTGGTCGTCCAAAATTTGGTGGCCTGAGAACCGTCCCGCGGTTGACCTCTAACAGGACGGATTTGCTTACCGTCCAACACCATGAAAAAACAATTGTCACTTGATATCAAGTGACATCTGGCCAACTTTAGCCAGCTATCCACAATCTATCCAGACCTTTTCTTTTCCTAAAACTAAATATGTAGAATGAATTTTGCTCAGTATCAATTAGAACTGAGCTATTTCATGGGTATCCCTGAGCTTTTGTACAATGGGAGCTGAGCAATGCCACAGTAAATGCTGAGCTCCTGGCCACCCTGAGCCCTGAGTTGCACCAAAGTTGACTATGAGCTGAACTGCTGAGCAGGCTGAGATTTACTGCAGTAAGCACTGAGCTGATGCTCATTTTTTGCTAAATTTTTTCAAAATTAAAATCAAGAAAACCAAAATTAAATTGAGAGTAGGAATGGAGTAGCTTTGAAGCTGCAACCAAAGTTGAGTAATGTCACTTGATATCAAGTGACAATTTTTTTTTCATGGTGCAAGTGTAGCGTCCAGGAGGCATCCCGGAAGCGTCCAATGGATGGTTTCAAACCCGTCCGGACCAGGTGAAAAGATGAGGGGCTGCTTAATCTGGGCAAAACGATTTATTCCAGGGTCAAACCCACAACCTGCACCCACCCCACTGTCAATGGAGAGTGATAACCGCAAGCTCACAACGCGCAAGCAGCTGACAAAACCAGGATTTTGTTGCGCTGACAAAATCCGCAGCCGCGGCAGCTGAACATTTTGTCACCTGAGTTCGGCCCCGAAAAACTCGGGCCCCGCTTAAATGCCACCCCCCTTTCCCCCAAACGGAGGATGCGGCACATTCCCATGCCACAGTAACCGTTAGAGTAAGAAGCCGTCCCCTAGTTGCCAATCAACCTGGCCTTTAGCACCCGGTGCCCATCCTCGGCTAGAACGCACATCTGAATCTTTTCAGTGAGCTACCTGACGTGAGTGTTTTCTACATCTCTCTTTTAAATCTTGATTTCCTCAGACTAATTGATCCACTAATACCTCTTGACACCCATATTTTTTCCAAAAACCCATCTGACAACCTTTCCTGCTTCCCTCATAAACACAAGCTCTATGCTTTCTCTCAAGACGCCAAAAATCACATCCATGGAACTTTGTACTTGCCCACGTTGCGTATCCCACGAGGTCATGGACCACAATGGTCAAACAGTTCATGGTATTTGGGTCCATCCGAGTACTCGGCGCAAGCATTGGATGAGCGCCTCAGCAACTAATGAGGTAACCCAGCTCCTTGCCCAAACAACTTTGGAATCAGATGGCGCTACCAATATTCAACCCTCAAAACCTCTTGCGCCAAAAAATGCTGAACAAATTGCTTCTGACTCAGCCACAGCTAGTGAGGTTAACTCAAATTATTCTGTCAAAGAACTTATCAGTAAGTCTTTCTTTACCTCTCTACTTCTGCTTCCTATACTAATTTGTCTACTTTTCAGAGCTGGTCACTTATTTCACAGCCTGGCTTTATTTGGTTTGCAATGCTAGTCAGAGTCAATGTCGCCGAGCCCAAGACCTGATTGGTTACATCATCACAATTGCCTATCAACAAAAGGATAATGATTGATTTGAAAACAACATGCCTAAGGATCTGCGGATGATTACCAAACACCTCAAGCTTTCACCCCAGCTAGAAACTTTCATTTGCTGTCCAAAATGGTTTACGCTTTACCTGCCCGAATGATGTACCAGAGAACTGTGGATATCGCCGAGCACCCACAGTTCCAATCTGTCACACCAATTTGTTTCAAACTCCCAATCGCGGTCCTGTGACCATCAACTTCACCACTTCTCTAGCAAAGTCGCGTGCATCAAGAAAGCCCATTGCAAAACCTTCTCTCACATATCACATGCAAGACTTCAAAGATTGGCTCTCCTGGCTACTAGAACTTCCAAATACCAAGGAAATAATTGATAAGTGGGCCAAGCAAGTCCAATCTTCCCCCTCTGAGCCAATTATTGATATCCAGCAGTCCTCCGCATGGAAAAGCTTCACTCGGCAAACTGAGCAGAAATTAAAAAAAAACGAGCTACGCCTAACTTTTTCATTATATGTAGACTGGTTCAACCCCTTTGGGAATAAACTAGCTGGACGCCAAGCATCTATGGGTGTGATGCTCCTTAAATGTCTCAACCTACCACCTCACTTACGACATTGATCTGAATTTTCTTTCATTGCGGCTATCATACCAGCACCCCGCGAACCCAACATGACAACAATCTCACACTTAATGGCTCCCTTGATTGATCAACTGTTAAGGCTAGATAATGGCGTGAAGATTTCAACTCACTCTTTTCCTCAAGGACGAACGGTCTCAATTCATTTAGGCCTACTGGTTGGTGATGTTGTTGCAACGCATAAGATTGCTGGCCATGCTGCCCATTTGGCTACATACCCTTTCTCCTTCTGAGATGTGAAGAAATCCACCTGTGGCAACCAAATTTTTCCATCCCAAACCAAAGAAAAATGTGCATTTTTCTTTGGTTTGGGACCGAAGGGCCAGCAGAGCTGGGTGAGCTGAGGAGCTGGGTGTGAGCTGGGAGGGGTTACGGGGTTAGATTAAATTAGGAGGTTAGGTTAGAAAGATAGGTTACGCAGTTAGGTTAGGTTAGGTTAGGCCAGGTTATGTTAGGTTAGGTTAGGTTAGGATATTAGGCTTTGCTAGGTTCAGGGCCACCTGATAGAATCTAGGATGGGGTTTTGGATTAAACCCCCTTTATGGGTTTAGGGTTAGGTTTATGGACATATATATATATATACATATATATAATTGGTCAGAAATGGCAAAAACCTCTCAGAAACCGTTTTTTTGCAAATAACCAGTTTCTGACCAGAAATTGCAAATTCTGAGCACAGTTATGTATATATATATATATATATATTATATATATATATATATATTATATATATATATATATATATATATATATTATATATATATATATATATATATATATATATATATATATATATATATATATATATATATATATATATATATATATATATATATATATATATATATATATATATATATATATATATATATATATAAGGGGTTGGAAAAACGACTACCTTTTTTTAGACAAACGACTCCCAGACCTGAAGGACGTTGTCGCTACCACGGGGCGACCAGTGCAGGACCCACTGTGGACGTAAAACGGCTGCGGCGCACTTTTGGGAGTCGTTCTCCTAATTCTCAAACGAGGTTTGGGAGTCGTCACGATAATTTTGCAAAATAACAAAAAAATTAATTTCTTGCAGATGAGTGGCACCCAGTGGCTCAAACTTCTACATTATTTAGTAAATACATTTAAATGTATTCCTGTATAATACTAACTTCAAAATGCAAGTGGAATTGATCATTAAGGACATATGCTGATTTCCTACAATTTCCTACTTTGAGGAAATCAAAAGTAGGGAATGTACTGTGTTATAAGAGCAAGGGAATACCCAAAACTACACATAATTGAAAAAGAATTTTTTTCATCTTGAAGAATAATTTAGAGGTATATATTTACAGTGCACTGGACTAACCAATGTAAAAGTACTGCTTTTTGGTCAAAACAACAAAATACTCAATATTATACTTCAAATGAGTTCCTCCCAAGCCTCCAAAATTTGAAATCAGTCTCATTGGATAAAATGTTTTATGGCTTTCAAGGACATGTCTATAGCACATGTCATTTACCCACTCAAGACATTAATAACATTTGTCAAATGAGCAGAAAGTGATAATTGAGTTCAAAAACAAGGAATAAATTGGTTGAGAGCCAAGCAGTTCACAAGATTCAACATGAGAATATTTCTAGAAATAAATCATAAATCATGACAACATAATAAAAAAGAAGAAGTAGAAATAAAACAATCATGAGCAAAAAACAACTAGTAATGTTTATATTTATTTGGGGGGGCTAAAGCTTTGAGAGTATCTGTTAATTCAAAACATTTAGCATATTTTTCCTGCCAATCCTTTGCCTCTTGTTCAGCTGCAATCTCCCAGTCAGCCTTAACAGAAGGAGCAGGAAAGAGAAGGGGATTTTTCAGCCGAACAGCAACAAAGTGTGCACCACAAAAAGTAATGAATATGGGGGGATTGTTGTTGGGGGGGCACATGGCAGGAAAAAATGTTTGGGAGTAGGATTGGGAAAAAAAGAAAACCGGACAGCTGAATGCATTGGCTATTGGGTCACCCATGCCCGGCATAGTCATTCAGCTTGGAATATTGCATCGCTTCTTGACATCCGGGAAGTGAATTCTTCTTAACATTGCACCAATATCTTCAAAAAAGACGTTGACTTCATAGAACCTTTTTTTTTCCACAATGTGTTGACCAAGTTCTTCTTGGATGGCTGAAAAATCATTTTGGCCTAGACCAAGACAGTGCGCCACCACTGGAAAACCGCAATGACCATCAGATTTGACATTGAAAGTTTTGTCAACATAGTTGGCTAGGATCCCTGGCAGTGCGTTCTTGTAGCTTGTGTCTGCCCACGCTTCGCAAAGTGGGATTCTTGGTGCTGGGGATTTTGGCTCTTCAACAGACGATGTGGGCTTGGGCAATTTTTTTTTGGAGGTTGGTGGCTCTATTGGGAGGCAGGCAGCAATAGCAACAGCACGGAGCTTCTTCTTGGGAGGTGCAGGGAGAGGGTTTGATCTAGCTGCGGCCTTTCGGATGGGTCTAGTTTGTGTGGCCGGTGCATATTTGTTTTGTTTCTCCAGAGCTTCTTCCTGTTCTTTCTTCTTTTTTTCTTCCTTGTCTTTTTTCTTCAGTTTTTCCTCCCTTTCTTTTTTTCTTTTGATGCCCGCTGCAATATAAGCTTCCCTCTTCCTCTTCTTTTCCAGGTATTCAAACTGTGACGGGTCTTGAGTTGTGGATTTGCGCTTGTTGGTTGTGCTAGTCGTGGATTTCGCCTTTTGGGTGGCGCCAGCCGTGGGTTTTGGCTTGGTTGTTGTAGTTTTTGGCTTGTTTGTGGAGCCTTTGGGTCTTCCACATCCTTGAGGCACTTTCTTTAGTAGTTTTATGTCAACAGTGGTTGCAGATCCTTCAAGAAATTGAGTAATGACATCCAGGTGAGTGTTTCTCTGGGCGGGGTTCATCTCCAGGAGATTGCTTTTGATATCTTCGATCCTTTGTTTGGCAGTAGCGTCAGGATGCAAAATTGCAACGTTGAGGGGATGGAATTGGCATACACCATGAAAAAACAATTGTCACTTGATATCAAGTGACATTACTCAACTTTGGTTGCAGCTTCAAAGCTACTCCATTCCTACTCTCAATTTAATTTTGGTTTTCTTGATTTTAATTTTGAAAAAATTCAGCAAAAAATGAGCATCAGCTCAGTGCTTACTGCAGTAAATCTCAGCCTGCTCAGCAGTTCAGCTTATAGTCAACTTTGGTGCAACTCAGGGCTCAGGGTGGCCAGGAGCTCAGCATTTACTGTGGAATTGCTCAGCTCCCATTGTACAAAAGCTCAAGGATACCCATGAAATAGCTCAGTTCTCATTGATACTGAGCAAAATTTATTCTACATAGTTTTTGGAAAAGAGAAGGTCTGGATAGATTGTGGATAGCTGGCTGGAGTTGGCCAGATGTCACTTGATATCAAGTGACCATTGTTTTTTCATGGTGATAGAATTATTATTTATGGTCAGTCTAATATCTATAGATGATTAGTTGGGGGGGCGCTGGATCCATGTTGCTGACGACTCCCATTTTGGATTTTCTTGCTGGCATTATTGTCAAGCCGACTGCTGCCAACTCTCAAAAAAATTCACACAAAACTAAATTAGTAATTGCGACTCCCGCCGACCCTTGAAAAAACAAAAGTAACTCACAATTGGGATGCCGACTCCCATTTTTAATCTGTTGACGCTCAGGTGTGAACAACTGCCATATCATTTTTTGCGGGTGACACATTAGACTGCCGACTCCTGACGACTCCCAAAAAAAGATGGAAGAAATATAAATTAGTATGCCGACTCCTGTTTTAACAGTGTTGATGGCAAAGATGAATCAACTCACGTTTGGACGTTTATTGCTGACTTTATTTGCTTGCCGACTCCTGGAAACTCCCAAACAGAAAAAAAAAGAAGATTAGCCCAGCCGACTCCCATTAAAAGAGTGTGAGAGGAAAAAATGAATCGGCTCCCGTTTTGAATTTTTTTGCCAACACTATTAGTTTGCCGACTGCTGGCGACTCCCAAAAAAAGTTTTTGGCAGTAGAAATAGCCAGCCGACTACCAACGACTTCCAAACCATGAATTGTTCCGCGCAAAAATGGAGTGACAACTCCCGGCGACTCCCAAAAAAGCCGACCATCCGGACCAGATTGGGGTGACGACTCCCAGCGCCCCCCGCCAAAAGAAAGCAAAAAAAAGAGAAACTTACTTTAATTTGCCATTGAGGATGAAATTCCTCTGGCTCCACATTCTCGCTGGCGTCAATCAATTGCCTAAGCCGGTGCTTGCAAGGAATGCCCGTCCGCTTGAAGTGGCAATTGTTGCAAGTCGCGTTTTTGTCAAGAGAAGCCACAGAAACTAGGTTGTTCTGGGCCTTGCGGAGCGCGTAGTGGGTGATGCGGCCGTATATTGTGAAAGATTTTTCCTATACTGCGCAGAGTGTTGATTTTTTGCTGATGGTAGTGAGCGGAAATTTCGTTGACTTGAGCTTCCAGGGCGTTTGTTAGCATCTTGATGACAGAGTTGAAAGAGTGATTTGGCCCAAGAAGATGAGATTTGATGAAAGAATGGCTGGATTCAATTCAAGAAGTTGTTCTGTGATTGAAATGGGTAACAGATTTTGTCCACGCATTGGAGTATTTCTCAGCCACCGGGAGCCACGTAGATTCCATGTACTGCTGAAAATCGGTGCCAAACTGAGAAGAAAATTTTGAAAAACCAGAGTTGAAATCATCTGGAGAAGTTAACCAGATGAGTTTGTTCCATTGTTGAATCATCTCGTGTTCGGAACTCTTGTTTTTGATGTATTTTGCGCCATTTGTGACCAAGTTCTTCTCGATATGCCAAATGCATAGCATGTGGTAGGATTCAGGGAATATATTGGCGAGGGAATTGATCAGGGCTTGTTCACAATTGGTGAGAAATACTTCAGGAAGGGGAATATTGTTAGAAACAAAGACATTTTGAAGATTTTGAAGCGCCCAATCGTAATAGGGTTGAGTTTCTTTGGCTAGAAAGCAAAAAGCTAGACTGAACATTTTATTCGCACCCGTCACGCCGGCAATGTGAAGAAGTGGCATTTTGTACTTATTTGTTTTATATGTGCAATCGAGGAAAAGGACATAGTGGTACAACGAGAGCAGTTTGACCAAGCGAGAGTGGCAAAAAAATAAACCAGTGAGATCGCCATCATCATTAACTTTTGGAGTAGTCGTAAAATCGGATGCTTGGAGTGTCTTTTGCACGTGAACAATAGGGCTGATACCTTGGAGCAATTCTTGGACAGCTTTCTTTCTGGCCGAGTAAATGGTGGTGATAGTGGCTAGAATGGTCTCTTCCGGGTGAATTTTCTTCAGCGCTTGAAGAATGACAGCGGGTCTCAATCCAGCATCTCCTAGTTTTTTCATTTCTTCAAAAAGGGAAGCAGTGAGTTGGCGGTTGGCGGTGTGGGCTGAGGGATTCAAAGAAGAGGTGTGGTTGTGAGCCGGATCAGTAACGGTGAACTTCCAGTGGTCCTTCTTCTTCTGGAAATACTCTGTCGCACGAAAAGGACAGTTGATCAATTGGGAAACCGTAGGCAGCCGAGTATTGCCTTTACGTCTGTTAGCAGCCGGCGTTCCTCCCCTAGTAAAAACAATGGAAATAATGTGAGAAAAAATACAAAAAAAATGTGTCAGGAGTTTACTGTATATTATTTCAATGGAATGAATGAAAAATAGAGAGAAAATAAGAATCAAGAAAAGAACTTACCTGAAATCAAAACAAAGATGATTCCAAAAAAAATAAACAAGTCAGAGGCAGATAAAATAAAATATGGCAATGAGGAAATAATGCTTACCTATCACATTTGAAAGTTACACTTTTTGTACCCACAGTTCTCCTCACAATTGCATAGCCATGTGCTTGAGCAAATTCTCAAATGGAATCCTGGAGGTCATTGATGCTTGAGTAGATACCATTTGGGGGGGCAGGAAGGTCCAGATTGGGTTGGCGGTCGTCCAGATTGGGTTGGTGGTCTTCATTTGGAGCTGGAGTATTATTTTCTAAATTTAAATGATCATCTTTTTTTTCTATTTCTAAATTTTTAGCTATATTTTGAACTGCTTCAATATCATCTTTGTTTTTATTTTCATCTTGCTCATCTTCTTTGTCTTTCTTCTCAAGTAAATCTAAGCAGCTTTGAATTACCTTTTGGGTTCTAGCTTCTTCTTCAACGTCAGTTTGATTTTTATTTTGATCTACTACATTGATATCTTTTTTTTTGGGAGTATCTTCTTTTGTATCTTTTCCATCTTTCTCATCTTTTTTTGAGGATTTTTCTATTTTTTTAAGTTTTTATTGATTTCAGTATTTTTCTTTAAGTATTCTTGAACAGTCTCTTCAGGCTTCTTGTAAAAGGTTGGGTCTAGGAAAGGGGATGGGCATCCGTTGGGGCTGGACATCTTGAGATGATGGTGTGTGTGCTTGAGGTGGGTTGGGGGTGGTTGATGGTGAGGTTGAGCGGTGAGTGAGTCGTTTGGAGTCGGTTGGGTTGGTTCTCGCTAGAAGTGAGGCCTGGTTTTTTTTTTGCGGCGGCGCGTGGGAGTCGCGCTCTAAACTCTAACCGGGGTCGGGGTTGAGGCGGGACTCCCACGCGTAATGGTTTTGGGGGATGGACTCCTGCCTTCACGCGCGGATTTAGAGCAACGACTCCCGCTGGGGTTGCTCATTATTATAATTGAATATCTTGAGAAATTATCTTCACAACTCCCATTTCCTAAAGGGAATTGGGAGAACGACTCCCTTTACGTCAACAGCTGGTCCACATACAGTTCAGTCGACGTCGACTCTATTTGGGAGTTGTTTGTCTAAAGAAAGTTAGTCGTTTTTCCAACCCCCTATATATATATATATATATATATATATATATATATATATAACCACTACAAACATTTGTAATTTCACCCAAAGAAAAAACTACTGTTTGGGTTAAGCAAAATGTTAACTTTTTTCAACAAAATGGCTCAGTAATAAAAATTGAGCAAAACTGAGCATGCTCAGCAAAATCCCCCAAAGTTGCCATAATGAATAAAAATCATTTCTGCTCAGTTTCTAAAAAAAAAAAAAAATTGCTGAGCATGCTCAGTAAAGCTTATTTTTCACTTCTGACCATTTTCTGTAAAATTGGGTATATGTTTTGCCCATCCCAATTTTACATTTTCTTTCTGGGCAGAGTTGCAAATGTTTGTAGTGATATATATATATATATATATATATATTATATCTATCAGACGTACGCTGATTCTTCTCAGCAAGCTTTCTCAACAATCAAGATTATGCCAAATCACCACTACGCATTACATCTTCCCAATCAAATGAGCTGGTGGGGTACGCTAATGGCCATTTCTGAGTTTTCTGGGGAGAGGATTAATGGGTTATTACAATCAATTGAAACAAATGGGCAACTGGGTAAGCTCCCTCCGCCCTTTTTTTTGATGTGTGCAAAATCTGATTGCAATATCCACAGGGCAAATTGAAGAAATTGTGATGCGCCAGTTTTGCCAAAATCAACGACTACAAGGCCAGGATCCTTACAAGGGGATTAGGGAGGAGGAACTAATGGTCAATACCAATATTCCAAAGGTGAAAGAAAAGAAAAAAATACTCGTTCCTATTGATGTTTACAAAGCCATGCTCAATGAGGTCCGCAAGACCACATCTACAATTTGCGACTACCGGGAAATATATGCTAATCAGCCTGATGCCCCGGTTTTAACTCGCACGGCTTGCGAGTTCAACTCTTTGACAACTCCAAGTGGTTAATTCTTCACCAACCAGAAACCAAACCACTGTGTCTGTTATTTGAAGGATGGAAAGAAGAAATACGGCTGGGTGGTCCATATCTATAAGGTCAAGTACACCAACCAGACGGAATTCAGCTGCATAGTAATTCAACAACAACTCAATGCCCTGGAAGATGTTCAGATCTCCTTGTCAACCATCTTCTCAGCTTTCTTGCGAGATATCTCTGTTGTTGCAACCCTTGAAACCTCAAGTTATGATGTAACAACCCCTGAATCTGTTTTAAATGTATGTGCCTATCGCCATCTTCCTGCTTGGTCCTTTGGCGTACATAAGCCAATGCTGCTTTTGCGACCTGTTGATCATGAGCCACTGTATCCCTTCTAGTACTAAACATTTAGTTTCAACTCCTCTCATCTGTTATAAATTGTCACATTTTTCTTGGCTAGATTGTAAAATTGGCACCCAATATGAGTAAATAGGAATATTGAAATTTCATGAGAACTGATGCGTTAAATTTCATAACAACCATAATGATTCGTAACAACTGAATTTGAGCAACCAAGATGTGCAGAACAAGTTAGAGTGAGAAAAAATGACCAAGATTTAAGTTGGAAAGAATGTCATGTGTGTAACGATTGAATAAAAAATAAATCCCGGATAGTTTGTAAAAAAGAATGAATAGCAAGGCAAAGGGCAAACATGGTATAGTCAAAGTAAAGCAGAAAACTTGTAAAAAAGAATGAATAGCAAGGAAAGGGGCAAGCGTTGTATAGAAGTAAAGAGTGAATAAAATAACGGTTCTGAAAGGTAATCACAGTCTACGGTTACCAAACCGCATCATCATCTTTCATCATTTGATGACGCTGGGCACGTCTTTGTCTTCAAGTTCTTTGTCCACCAAGTCCTCATAGGACATGTCGTACTTTTCGTTTTTATCATTGGCATCAATCATGTTTTGATCTTCGTCATCGTGATCTTCTTCCCCGCTGTCTTCTTCTTCCTCGCTGTCGTCAATGAATATCGACATCATCTTCACCTTCATTGTCGTCGGATTCCTCCTCGCCTGAAGTGTCACTGAGGACAACCTCTTCGCCGCAGTAGCTTGAATCATCACTTTTTTCAGAGTCGGAAGAAGATTCATCATCTTCAACTGGTTTGATCTCGTGGCTTAAGTCGTATGGCTTAGTAAGCTCTTCCCAATATTTATTGATGAGCTTGCTATCGCAGAGCTTTTCGTCAGGGTGTTGTTTTCCAAGTAGCGACTGATTGGCGTCAGGGAGGAAATTAACAAGCCATATATTTGCCGCCTTGTGCTTTTGAGCAGGTAATAGGTCGTTAAACCAGTCGGGATCGTAAAAATCAATCGGCAATCCGGTTGGCGTCTTGGTGAAGATGGATTCGAGCTTTCTACTTGGCATCCTTCCTTTGCGTCTCTGATCACGTCGTCCGTCACACTTGAAATCCTTATCCATCAAAAAGTCCAAACGACGAAAGAATTTGTTGGTGTTTGCAGACCAAAAGGGAACCGTCTTGATGAGGTAGCACTTGTGCTTATCACTATATTCATCGTCACTATGGGCATCTAAGCAATCAAGGATTTTCATGTAACAAGAAGGTAGATTGTTTTTTTTCCCAAAATTGACTCTTGCATTACGAAGCTGTCAAATGCATCAGCTTCAGTTGTACAATCCATGCTAAAAAAGATGAAATAACTCACGCGTTTACGGGCTCCAGAAATTGCTTTCCTTTCAGCCTCCTCAACATAGTGACCTGTACTCTTCAATTCACGATTGTACTTCCCGCATTGTCTGAAGTGTACATAGTGATTGTATGCCTGGATGAGCAGATCGATTTTGTTAAGGAACTTGACATTGCAATTCATGCATTGATATGCACCGTTCCCCGCTACCTGTTGAATGCTCTTAATTGCGGCTACACGGCAAGCTTCATTATACAGTGAGTCAAGTGAGTCTTCAAGGTTGGGAGCCCATCTTCGGATTCCCAGTCGGGCAAGAGTTGCTTTGATGTACAGGAAGAAAAACTCCTCGACATTGAGAATATTTCTCCCGACCTTCTTCTGTCCAAGTTTCAAGTCTTTGAGTGTGACGATTTGCGATTTGGGAACCAGCTTTGGAGCTCGGATATCATTGGCTGCGCTCTGAAGTTCCTCTGCGTCTCGAAATCGCTCATAGAATTCTTGCAAGGTGCTGGGATCAGGGGCGCTTGGGACAGAGTTTTCTTCCAAAAGGCCCCAAAGTATCTTGATGTGTACATAGAACGCATCCTTAAAAAAAAAATTAATATTCCTGTGGGGTTGTAAACAACGGAAAAAAAGTACACACCCGTGTTTTAAGGAAGGTCTCAGGCACGTCGAATTCGAGCATTTGGTTCACATTCTTCCTGGTAGGGGTCGCACTTGCAGGAGTTATTTGTTTTTTGCCCGGTGGCTTTTGGACAGGAGTCTTCTTTGCCAAGGAGCTGACCTTCTGGGCTAAAGATGAAGACGTGGCTGGATTGCAGGGTTTTTCTTTCCCTTTCCCCTTTTGGTAAGTTGGGGTGAAGTATTCGTTGCTTGGTTTTGCTTTCCCCTTTTTGGCCTTCGGGGTGGAACTGTTGGTGACAAGTGTTTCTTTCTCTCTTTGGGCTGTGATGGCACCTTTGGAACGACGAGGTTTGCCGTCCTTGGGGCCTTCAGCCGATGGATTTAAAGCACTACTGTCGGAGTGTCGCGGTTTTTTCTTTGCCGAGCGAACTTCAAGATCTTCAAGTTTTTTGGTTATTTTAGAAATAAGTTCGTCTTTCTGGGCCAAAGAGGTTTGCATTTGTGCAAGCTGTTGATTATGCGCAGCCATTGCAACAGCAACAGCAGCTTGTACTGATTTGTGCATACTCATTTTGGAGTTATTGGGGATACTGGTTGGGTTTGACAAAAAGAAATTTGTGAGGATGGTAATGTTACTTGGATGCGGTGGTGGCTACTGATTGAAAATAGTGTTGGGGCGGATTGATGAAAACTTGCAATAACTTGGTCTTGTATTCTGTGGTCAAGTCACAGTCGAAGTTGTTCATACGGACAAACCAACCAGCTGAAAATTTTTACTGACATAACAGTCATCATGTGTAGCAAGAGCCTATTTAGAGCAACATTGTGTTGTATGTGTCAGAATTCCGTGAGATTTGGCTGTACAGCCTTGCCAAGGAGACAGGAAGAGCACCGGTGAGACTGCAACAAGGTTAACTTTTAAGGTACTGTAGGACATTTTACGTTGGATTTTAGGACAGGCCCTAGGGGAAAAGCATAAAAAAGCTTATTATAACACTCATAATTTCATTTGTTATTGGTTTTTAAAGTGGAATGTTGCCAATTATAAAAGACGTTTATGAAAACGTTTAGCTGTCTGGCCACTGGCCAGTGTCTGATGGCTGCTCAGCAGATACTGACCCCGGACGGGGGAGGGCAGGGAGCACAGGCCGCAGGACCCAACTCTTTCGCGCAGTCCCATGCCACTCTAGAGGTTACTGTGGCATGGGACTGTGCTGCATCCTCCGTTCGGGGGACAGGGGGGGGGGGGTGCATTTGAGCGGGGCCCAAGTTTTTTGGGGCCGAACTCAGGTGACAAAAAGTTCAGCTGCCGCGGCTGCGGATTTTGTCAGCGCAATGAAATCCTGGTTTTGTCAGCTGCTTGCGCGTTGTGAAGGCCACAAGGCCACTTGGTGATCAATAGCAGCTGGACAGACATACATTGTGGATCTGCAGCGTGTCCATTGGCCGCTTCACCCTGAAAGCGCCCGTTGGACGCTGTGGAACTACTCTGGGGAAGAATAGCGCTTGAGAGGGATGAGTGCTTGAAGGGCTGCCTCTCTTTGGTAGCTGGGAGAGTTATGTTGACAAGAATAAGAGTATAGACTCTTAAAGAATAGTGTGGCTGATGAGGATGTGTGAGGTAATTTAGTAAGGGTTTATAATTTGTATGTCCAATCAGGATGTGTTCAAGCTGATGGAATGGCTTAATAATTCTCCAGAATGTATTCAAACTGGGGCAGGTAATAGGTATTTATATTATATATTTCTCTACACTGTATTCAGAGATAGAGCTTACTATGGTACCAGATGTATTCAACTGATGACTATAGGATCAGGGGATGTGTACTTACAAGCTGATGATGTAGACAGTCTGATGATCAGAGGAATGAGAGGGGAGGATACAGGCTCTTTATATATCTTTTGGGAGAAAAATAGAGGGGTGGTCAAAATGTGGTTGGAAGTATGAGAGAGAGGGAAGATAAACCAACTAGAAGAGGTCAAAATGGCTGAGTTGTGGTTGGTGGAAGGAAATGGAACAATGGAATGAGTAGAAAAATGAGTAATAACTGGCTGAGTTGTGGTTGGTGGAATACAATGACATCATAGAGCTAATATAATAGTGGAAAATACTAGAGGCAAGGGGCTGAACTATGATTGATGGAATATAGTGGAACATGTGGAAAGTTATAGAGTAAAAGAGGGCTTAAATGAAGAGAAAATATTTAAGGGGGGCTTGCAGGACTTGAGGCTAACTTGTGGTTGGGTTGTTGTGTGTGACAGGTGTGTGATTGTGTTGTGTTTTGCTGGATCCTGGTTTGGGGCCTGAGTACTTGATGTATTCCTGTAACCCCCTTGAGCCTTGGCCACCTGTACCTTTTTCCACATAATTAACCCCTCAAAACTTTTATTAATTAATCAGGGTTGGCTTACCACAACGC
Organism: Puccinia coronata f. sp. avenae; assembly: GCA_002873125.1. Taxonomy (NCBI): domain Eukaryota; kingdom Fungi; phylum Basidiomycota; class Pucciniomycetes; order Pucciniales; family Pucciniaceae; genus Puccinia; species Puccinia coronata. The sequence continues at coordinate 53,581 of PGCI01000029.1, forward strand.
TCCATGGAAGCGTCCAGTGGGCGCTTTGAGATTGAAGCTCCCGTTGGATGCTTGATGGCAGCATCCAATGGGCGCTACCTGACAGGAGCGCCCACTGGACGCTTTATGGTGGCGTCCAACGGGCGCTCCTGTCAGGTAGCGCCCACTGGACGCTGCCATCAAGCGTCCAATGGGCGCTTCAATCTCAAAGCACCCACTGGACGCTTCCATGGAGCGTCCAACGGGCGCTTTCAGGGTGAAGCGGCCAATGGACGGTCTGGTTCCCATTTTCCAACGGGCGCTTCACCAAGGTTGCGTCCAGCGGACGCTCTTGAAGCGTCTGTTGGACGCTTTTACCAAAAAGCGTCCAGCGGACAAGCGGGTTTTTGAGAAACCCGCCCCATGGTGTAGATAAACGGCAAAGGGGAAGACAAGAAGGCAGATGTGCCATTCTTGGAGTAAAATTTACCAAAAAAATGGGGATGGAAGCTGAGATGTTAGGCTACAAATCTGTCAACTTTTTTTGTCCATTGGTGTACAGAGTTTTTTTTTTAAAAATTGATGAAGAAAAAAAAAGGTTTTTTTGAATTATCTTCATTTCTCTGAGGCCGGGCAAAGGACTTTGGATGTTTTTCAGCTACTCCGAGGGGGCGCGAAGCATCTCCAAAGGGAATGATTAGGTAACCATCAGCCCCGGGGCAGTCTTTTTGCGATGTTTGATGTTTGAAACGATTTGACCGCGGCTCAATCCCTCAACCTTTATCCATGAGCTGTTTGGTGATCAGTTTCATGCTGGTTGACTTTCCCAAGCTAGAGAGACTACTGTTGTTGAAAGAAAGAGAAAGGAAGACAAGAGTGAGTAAGTATTCATGGCACTCTTTGGAATCGGGGAAGTGGTTACTTGTAGACCATAGCCTGTGTCTTGCATGTTCTTCTGAACAAGTAGAAGACATCAAAAGTGAGCTAGTAGAGATGCGGGGGCAAGTTGGGGTGTGGGTTGAGTGCCCGTTTCTGGTATGTACTCGCGCGAGGAGTGGTTGCTAGCTGGTGCCCTGGGTGGGCTTGAGGGGGTTGATGTTTGTGGAGCAGGATGGAGTGGCCGATGAAGATGTCGTGCAGTTCCGCGCAGTGGCGGGAGTGCGGCAGGGAGAGCAGCTGGTCTTCAGAAGTTCGGAGCGCATGGCAGCAGTAATGCAAATTGGTCCCCCCTGTTGGAGCCTCTGTACGCCATGCATCAGAGGGCTTAGCTCAGTGGTAGAGCAGGTCTGTACCATGACTGTGACATGGGTTTGACTCCCATAGTTGTCCTGTATTTTCAGGTTATGAGCCCAGCGCTAGCTCCTAGAACAAGATTTAGTCCCCTCACTAATCATGGGGGGAGCAGCTGCATAGCTACATGGATTGATGGGGGGCCTCCCTAATTTGGGGTCTCTGATGCTTGGTGTAGGCGGGGGTGTTGGAGCCTCTGTACGCCATGCATCAGACGGCTTAGCTCAGTGGTAGAGCAGGTCTGTACCATGACTGTGACATGGGTTTGACTCCCATAGTTGTCCTGTCTTTTCTGCTAAGGCTCAGGCATGGGAAACTATGAATGCATGTATTGCTATAGAGTAGTAAGTAATGAATGAATAGAAAACAACAAGAAATTGCGGAGCTATATATACATGATCTACTGCGTAATGGAAGGAGAGAGACTCGGCGAGTACCGGTGCTATGGCTAGTCCGGTCTGACATGACCGGCGCTGTGGCTGATCAGGTCTGACATGACCAACGGTATGGCTGATCCAGTCTGGCACGTGCCAAGACTGTAGCTTGTGAGTCTGGGAGAGTCTTATGTTACAACACCCCAGCGGTAGACAAACAGAGCATTCATAATTCGCGCTCCAAGGATTTGAGTTCCAGATTGCTACACGGCGGGACGTCTGGGTTGCCAAAGTGATGCCCAACCCGCAGGCCGGTGGCCCTGCAAATTGGAAGCGTTGTCAGCCTCTGTGATGCCAAGGGCTAGTACCTTTTAGCTACACAAGGTGATAAGAGTGCAAAGGATGGGTAGAGTGGGGTATTTTCACGTAGAAAAGTAGTAAAGAAAGAAATAAAAAGAATATAATTCTTTTTTATAGAGGGGCCTGCTGGCGCAGGGGTGTTTGTAGGTGCCCTCTAAATCAGAGATCTGCTAAGCAGGGTGGTATCTGATTAAGCAAACAATGGGTTTCTGCGTAACAGAAGGTGGTACCAAAGTGCTTTTCCAATTAAGGAACCAGAATGGGGACAGAAGGATAAAAGAAGTACTCACTATTGCTTCTTTTAAGCCAAAAAGCCACGTAGGGGGGTGAAGTAGAGCTGCTGGGTAGATTGGTAGGGTTCTGCTCAGGAGCTGGACACGTAGGTTGGTTGATTTAAAGAGAACACCACGGATAAAACAGGCAAAACAGGGCAGAGTAACTGAAATAAGGACAGGACACGGCGTAACTGATTGACTGTAGTAATAATTGATGATCATGAACAACATTTGGCGTGGAAAGAGGGCTCTATATATACTATTTTCACTCATAGTAGAGGACCTTTCTTGCCTGTGTGCGTGTAGTTGCTATATTTCAGCGCAATGTGGCCAATTTGGGAGATTGGCACTAACAAGGCTCATCCCAATGGCACTGCTGATCATTATTTCAGCGTCACAAGTGTTTATAATGACCTTAATAACCTATTTGGTCATTGTAACTAAGGTACATAGCAACACTGACGTGTATTTGTATCTGAAATGGGCCACAAATGACGCAAATGGGCCACAAATGGCTATGGCCAATCATCAAAGGCCACGCTGGCTATGTTGCTCTTATGTATTCAAGGTTTTTATTAATGAAACCTTGTAAATAAACCACGTAGAATCTACTAGTACCCTAGTTACACCTGTACACATGTGGTAACTAGGGGATTAGCTGTTTCCACGCATTTGGCCAATTTCCAATTAGATTATATAATCCACGCGCGGGGTTGGAGGATTAAACCCCAATTGGGCCTAACTCCTAAACTATACACAACACCTCAATTATAAGTCCATAATTGGACATTTCACATATGGTATGTATATATAACAAGTACATACGTGTGTAATGTCATCTGTGACACATAAGTGTGGCCAATTCTTACGGGTAATTGGTTCAAGGTGAAGGAGTAGGAATTCAGGGGTACTTCCAGTGAGGGACCCTACATTAATTTGCATGAGGATTCAGAATATGACATAATATTCTAAGTTATCCTCAAGGTTTAGAAGTTATTTAGTATTTTTGTAAAAAGTAGTTATTATTTTAATTTATTACTTATTTTTATGGTGCCAGGACTTTGCTAAGCTTATTGGATAAAAATGAGTAAACTGAGTTTTTTGTACATTATTAGTCATATAAATGGGTCTTAATATTGTGGTAATAATGTCTCTTTTTATGTTACTTTTGTCAGGTTGGCTCTGACATAGTAGCAAGCTGACAAGCGTCACGATTGACGTAATGCAAACAACGGTCCCAAGCGCGACCCCTGTGACCGCCCCCTTGGCGTGCACCACTACGTGCCTACCGGTCATGTGAGCGTCATTGTGACAACAAGCATGGTTTATCAAATTGGTAAATGCAGGGGGGCGGGGTCTGCAGCCCGTAAAAAGTTGTCTCTGCAGAGAGTCAAACCCTGGTAGCTCACCAAGTCCATGCTCACACTGCCAAGGCCGGTGGGCCATGACCACTCGCACCATATGCAAATGGCAGGCACTTATGCATAAGCGTCTCCGGTGACTTTCACCTGTCAAAAGCACGCGACCAAGTTTGACGTTGCTTGGTGGTTGTTGACCACTCTTGGACGTCACACTTGGGCGTGGCCCGCGTGCCAGCTCATGTCACCAGAGGATGCTTTTCAAAAAGCACCCACTGTTTGCATGTGATGGATCAGACAATGGGCATTTATGATGCTTCATGGAACATGGTATAAGACCGGCTTCCAACACAGCGTACCACACTTGGATGATTTTTTTTCACTGAAGTTAAATTTTTTTTTTTCAAAAAAAAAAATGAAAATGAATCACCTTTTCAGGTGACTCACGTCAAACAATCATGTCTGACACAGTTTGTAATGAACAGAATTTTTGAGCTACCCAGGTTGTGCTGACAGCTTAGAGCCACCAATGAGACTGGCGGCAACCCTGCCAGTGAGACCTTGCCGGGCTTGCCCTAGTGGTGTTGTAAGCTACCGGGGTCGCAATGACCGCCATGCCAGAAGCGGTTGTCATTAGGGCCACCAGGGGGCACCAATGGGACTGGTGTTGCCCTCCTGACTAGGTCAGGGTTGCAACAATGACAGCTACTTGGGTGCGGTCACAGGGGCACCAGATTTGGTTGTGACCCCCGGGTGGCTTGAATGCCCAAGGGTTGTATTCCAAACTTTTGGAATTGTCCCGCCTTGTATGTGCAGGGATCAACCAAGGTCAAGTGGAGCACCACCAGAGCCGTGTGACCTAGGTCAGCGCAGGTGCAGCTTGACCCTCCCCAGTTGGCATGCAGACCCCCAGCAACAGTGCAACGGTCCGATACAAGACAATAAATGGCCAAATTATCGTATTGTATTGGATAGCCAATACCTGGTTTTCTCCAACCTGTGTATTGTATTGGCCCTCCAATACAATAAAAATGTATTTTATTGGAGGTCCAATACAATAAAAATGTATATATTGTATTGGAGGTCCGATCCCCGCAATATTAACCCAATACATCACGTATCAGGTTGGTATTGGAGGGCCGATACCAATGTTTTCATTTCTACAGCCATACTCGCCAAGGTTGCGGTTCAGAGCAACCTTTTTTTGGTCAAAAAACCCAACTTCAGCCACCCTCAACTTCAGCCTCAGCTCCTGTATTTGCTTCAAAATACAGGAAATTGAGAACACTCAAAAACCTATCTCCGTCATCTTTAATCTTGAGGTTGCGAGACCTGCACCAAACAATTGCTGGTGAAAAAATGGGTCCAGAGCAACCCTCCCCGCGGATGCCTCTGACCCGCGGCCCCCGTCAAGCTGGCCTCCGGACCTCAGAGCAGTGTGTACAGGCTCCGGATGGACCTGTACAGGAGGGTGGCTGAAGTTGCACTCCAAATTTTGGAGGATTTTCAGCGACCCGAGTCTGCATCCTTTCCAAGTACAGCTGTATGTATCATATTGCCAACATCAGGCAATAGTGGAGGCAACCAATATGATACACGCCCAATACCAATCCATGTATTGGATCAGTCGCTGCCAGAAAATCTGGCTTGGATGGCTGCATCCGAGTTTTTATTGGATGCGGCCATCCGATTCAAACTCGGGCGCGTGCCACCAAGTGAATTGCTGACCGATTCAAACTCAGTGGCCAAACGCCCGGGCCGCTGAGTTTGAATGGGTCACCAATTCACTTGGTGGTGCGCGCCTGAGTTTGAATCGGATGGCCGCATCCGATAAAAACTTGGATGCAGCCATCCAAGCCAACTTTTCTGGCAGTGCCTAGTCAATTTAACTGAATTCAGTCAGGTGCAAACCAACTTATTTATATGAGAGTTTCAAATTTCCCTTATATAATATTTAGAGACTGTTTGTACCATCTCTAAAGACCCAATGAAGAAGGTTACTTAGCAAGATCTCAAAACAGCTGTTGCATGCACACTCCCAGTAGTACCAGTGCACTGCCAGCAAAGCTGCATTGGATGGCCGCATCCAAGTTAACATTGGATGCGGCCGTCCGATTCAAGCTTGGGCTCCGTGCCACCAATTCATTTGATAACCAATTCAAACTCAGTGGCCCGGGCGTTTTGCGACCGTGTTTGAGTTGGTTTTCAATCAAATCGGTGGCACGGCGCCCGAGCTCGAATTGGATGGCCGCATCCAATGTTAACTCAGATGCGGCCATCCGATCCAGCTTTGCTGGCAGTGGTGAAGCCAAGTGCAGGATGAAGGCAGGTTTAGAAATAACTTGCCTAGAAGGAAGTGATCAACTCTGATCAACTTCCTCAGTCCTCAATGACTACAATTCATTAATTGGAAAAATGGCTTCCCACTCTCCAACATCTCTCCAATATTTCATTTCCTTGTACCTAGAGTAAATAGTGGCAAACCAGTTAAGCTCTCATTTTTACAAGTGTGCATCACAACATGTGCACTATGTGGCCCAGTTCACTCAGGAACATATTTACCCTTTTTGAACTGAACGTCAACCATCTCACTCAGCCAAATTTGTTTGCTCATAGGGCTAAACATTGCAAGTTGCCCATGCTTAGTTGAACAGTGCCAATCATGATATCAGATTTCACCCAATCAGTCATAGTGCTTGTATAAGATATCAACCTTGTGGACAGATAGACTTTCTAGACAGACTTTATAGACAGGAAACTATTGCATAAATTTAGTCATTCTAAGCATATAACCCTCTTAACTGTTGTGATAAGTATATGTAATCAATGCAAGACAGTTGAATTTGGTTAAATTTTTTTCTCGGTTTTGAGTGGTTTTACGATTTTTTTTTCTTTCTTTTTTTTGTGGAGGCATACTATGAGAGAGAAGAACAAAGAAAAAAGAAGTAATGATGGCCCAATGACAAGGGTTATAAGAGGAAATTGCTGCTACATGTACGCTTTGTTGTAAAATAGGATACCTTCTTTCATCCCATGATGAGAGAAGATGACGTTATTATTTCCAAGAATCAAAAGACTTGGTCACTGATTCTTGATCATGTTTGGAGTAATATTAATAAAGGTATGGGTCTATTCGGCGGCCGCAGCTTGGGGTAGAGTTGCTGGGGGTTGGGCATGGAGGACGTGATGAGTTGGCGGCGAAGAAACCTTTTCAGAGACTGGGGAAGCCTTTTCAGGGACTGGGTGCTGGTGAATCACGAAGTCCACGGGCATAGCCGCCGGAACATGTGCGACATTTGTTTCCTTCAAGGCGTTTTCAACTTCTTCGACAGAGCGATACTCCATCGGCGCCAGTTCGTATTGGGAAGGTAAATGAGTTATCATGTGCTTCTCCATTCGAGACATTTTCTGCAGGATGGCCTTGTGGTCCTCTTGGAATTGGGCGGTGATCTTTTTAATCTTCTCGAGGATTTCCTTATCACCAGCTGGGCTCACTTGTACCTTTGTGAGTTTCAAAATGGCTTGCTGGAGTTCGTTCTTCAAATTACCCACCGCCACTTGGGCTTTTTCATGCCATGCCTGAGGACCGACTTGTCGAACAAAGTCATGAATTCGTGAGTAAAGCGAGTTACGGTAAATTTCGAATCGACTCTTCTTGACGTTTTCTGGTAGCTCCGCTAGAATGGTGTGCGTATAACCTAACATGCTCCCTTCAATTAAAGAGCTGATTTTCCCATTCTCGCCTTCAGCGAGATAAGCCAATGAGTTATGGGCCTCGCCGAGGCCTGCCACAATCTGGTGGGAGTACAAGTAGGGAGTTTCTCCAACGTCACGTATTTGGTCTTTGCTGAGCTTGGAGGTGCCCGTTTCTAAAGCCTCGTGAGGCGCAGTTACTAATTGGACGATTGACCTGACTGTCGCATCAGTATCAGGGTCTACTGCTGGGATAGCATATACTTGTGAGAGGCAGAAGCCCAAGACAGTAACTAGCTGACGAAGTTGCATGATGTTTTACTAAAGCTATGACAAGTGAGTGTGAGTGTCGAAGGATGAATAAAGAGTCTAAAATTGATATCAAGCTCAAGATTCTAAAGAGTATCGGATGTGACAATGCGCTGCCTGGGGGTGGTGCTGGAGGGAGATTTGAGGGGTATTTATAGCTTTCAGGCTATCCCTGTTCACCCTCTTCCACGTCAAATGAGAGGACTCGTGTGGCGGCAATACTTGGCCCGACTGCCTGATCGACCAGGGAACCTTCAACAAGTTTCAACCCTTTGAGTTCCCCACCCGGCCACACATCAGCAAGATGCGTCGGATTCGGAATCAGACTCATGTAAATGATGCTCTTACATATCCTGAGTGTTGTATTCTGATATCTGGCGGAGACGCAAATTAACACAATGATAGAGCACCGGGACTGCGTCTATTGCGTCACATGGAGACGTTACAAAATATTGGACATGGACAGACTAGAACAGCCGCCCGACTGCGATATCTTGAGACAGTCATGTTTCTCTTGAACCTATGACACCCTGATACGTGTCTCGGTGGCTCCGGCAGCAAGCAGCTCACCTTCCAGGCTCAGCTGGTCACTGATGCCGGCTTAGATTGTTAACAACTGCACTGACCAGCCGACATGTGTGCCAATAGCACCGGTCAGCCAACGTTAATGCGCCCGTTGCTAGCCCAAACTGGTGAAGATAATGCGAACGGTGCCGCAAAACGGCGGCGCAACGGGGTTGGCCGTGACCACAAGCGTGCCAATGGCCGCATGAGACATGACTGCCACAGTTGTTTTTCTAGATTTTTCTCCGCATCAAAGTAACAGGATTCGATGAGGTATTGTCAGAGACCGGCTATTCCACGTATTGACTTGCAGCTGGACAATGCAAAACAAGATGGAGAAATGAGTACATGAACCTTCGAGTAGGTTCTACTCATTGGCCAATCGATCGAGCCCGATCAAGTCTCAAGTGCCGATTGCGCTGGAACGCAAAAGAGGGAAAAACTCATACAGCATACTTATCTTGACTGGGGATTGGAAGAGGGGCTGGCTGAGTATCATCAAGTTGTGAAATTCATCTGGTTTGGCCGAGGACTGCCGTGTCGTCTGCGGTAAGGTGGCCATCTGAAGGGCATATCGAGTAACGGCCAGGCCACACAACACTGCCCGCGATCTGTAGCTTACACAAGTACAAATTAAGAGAGTTGGTTATCTAGGAATCCCCGTTCTCAGCTTTGCTTTAGTTTTAACGATTCATCCGATTCCGATCACGTTTCATCAGCTAAAAAATCTCTACACTTGTGTTTGGCATTTTGCGTCAATAGTCCTGGCTCACAAACTCCGGAGTGAGATAGAAATTGTAATTGTTTACCACCACCCCGACTGTAGATGTTGCAAAACAAATCATCTTACATACGATGGACTCATAACTGATACGAACATCAGACCTCTTTCTATGGCCCGTTGGGTCTCAACGGAGAAATCTCGAGCCAGCGAGAATCAACTCCGACCGATAATTTTATTTTGACATGTCGCAATGATTTCTCACATACTGGGAAGCCCCTGATGAGAAATACATTGGAACTGGCCATAATTTGGAGGCTAACAATGATACTAGGTATTTTGGTAGGGGCTCCACGTGACACAGAACAGTCCAGGAAACTCCCTGTATTTGTTGGTAACCAAAGATACCGGTTTTTGCCAAAATTCAAATAATTTTTAAGCTCATTAATACATGTTGTGTGCCTACCCTTTCCAGGGGCGGATTTGGGGGAGGAGATATGTAGCCTGTTACATTGTCCATTTTTGTGGCCAAATGCTTGGATTTGTTGGTGGCCACAATGCAATGTGGAGCTACCAATTAGGTCCTGAATGAACATAGAGAAGAGTCAGATGAGGAAACACATTGTTTACAACCCATCATATGTGATCAAAAATTCTCATGTGATTAACACAAATGGAAACAAAGGTCACGCACACATTTTTGGTGAGTACCATGTGCATTTTTGGGCAAAAGATTAGCTACATTGTGGGTACCCACATATATATAGGGCTTCCTCAATCATGGGTCCTCCCCCACCCCACTCAAGATTAAGCCCTCCTTGGGAAAAATCCCATAAACCTGCATCTACAAATACAAAAATGATGGGAGAAGTAAAACATAATTGGCAGGAAAAGGGCTCAAAAATGATGATAAGGATTGAGAAATGGGAAAAAAGGAAATGGAGTTGTGATGATGTACTAAAAGGAATTGATGTGACCTACAGGGGGTGAGAGGATCTTTAAGGGTTGATTCCCTTCACTATAACTCTTATTTCAACAGGCAGGCACAGGCTGAAGGCTTAGAGGTTATAGTACCTAATTGGGATTCCGCCTCTTTTCAAAAAAACTAGATGGGAGAGAGAGAAAAATCTCTGTTATCATATGCAAGATGGGAGGACCAGGAAATAGAGGAGAGGAAAATATGAATTCTATTCTTTTACCTAACTAGGCATGAGAGAGAATGCCAGCCTGCAATTTGAGTTGATTTAGCTCATATTGCATGTTTGAGTTTTGACATGTTACTGGCATAAACCAACACTGAAAAAACTGCAATATGTGATTTCTTTCACAAGGATTGGTTTCAACATGCATGGCTAAGAACCAAATTTTTTGGTTGAGGCTCCCAATGAAATCACATAGTCATAAAAGAATATTGTCAGAGCACTGACACATGAAAAGATACAAGCCAATACATTGCAATTACGATAATTTTTGCAGGATTGCATGATAAGAAACCATACCAAGTCAACAAACAATTTTGTAGTCTGCAGCATTTTCTCAAACCTAAATGATCATGATACATATACTTAAATTTTTAAACTAGTTAAAGACTAGTTGTTTCCAGCTCTCTCACAGTCATTAAGCTTAATTTGCCTTTTCTTGTTGCTCACTCTGCACAAACCCTCATCAATTTATCATGACTATTTTCTTTCATTTCTGTTTCTTCCATTTCTTTGGCCCCATCTCTTTTTTCAGTTTTTCCTCCTGCTTGTGCTTTCATCACTTATTTTCTGGCTTGCTTAAACACCCATCTATGCTTATAAAAGGTGTGCATCAAAAAAATTCAAGATCATTTAAGCTTTCACTTTGCTTGTTGCTCACTAGTCTCTATGCAAAAAAAAAAAAAAAAAAACTTTCTTTTTTTGAGGCTTTCCTCCTGCTTGTTTGGCTTCCTATTCTTGAATTGTTGGCTTACAAACCCATCTCCACCACAAAAAAGTTGTGTCCCTTGCTGACAAGGGCCATCAAGAAGCTCTGTTGTAGCTCTGTCCATAAAGCAAACAACATGTTAAAGTTGTTTAGTCTCTTTTCTCTGTTTGTGTGCTTTCACACCTTTTCTCCACATGTCACAGATTCTCAGTGTACTTAGTGACTGGAGCAGCGTACGTGGAAGGCTTTCCTCATCCTTCCACTGACACTCCACATTGTGTTACGCTGCTCCAGGTATGTCCATCATTTTGTCTTCTCTTTTCCTTTTTCTCTTTTTCTCTTTTTCCATTTTATTCCTTTCTTGATGCAATATTATCCTTCCACTGACACTCCACATTGTGTTACGCTGCTCCAGTCTGTTAGCCTCAAGACAACATCCAACTCATCACAACCTGCTCACAAAGCAAGTTGTGAGCTTATTGGACAGACGGTCTCACCCAGCTCCCCGGGCAGGCTGTGACCTCCCCTTGGAGCAGGCTGCACCCCTCCTTGTGAGTTGGTTCCCCCTCATAAAGGAAGAATTGAAAAAAGCTAGGGAGGAGCTAAACCTAAAGCTCTCTTGATGTCCCTTGTCAGCAAGAGACACATCAGCAACCATGGTGCTCTGATCACAAAATTTTCCCCTTCTTTTTTTTGCCACTTCTTTTATTGCTTGCCTATCTCTGCTCACACAAGCTGCAAAGACTACATCTCAGTTGTGCAGAAATTCATCAGATATGATGTGTTGACGTATGATGTTTTCATGTTCTCTTCCTTTCTCTCTTGTGTGTGCTACTTCACATGTTCTTCTCATTTCACCTCATCTCTGTTCTGTGACATGTCTCTCTTGCAATACCTGGAACAGGCTCTGTGTTAGGATTACTCCCTTCATCCTTCCACAAACTCATCTCCGCTACTGCACCATGTGGTCTGTTCCAGGTATGGGCTTCTCATCCTTTTCTTTCTTTGTTTTCTATTATGATGCTAATTCATCCTTCCACAGCCTCATATTTTCTACCGCACCGTGTGGTCTGTTCCAGCTGAGTTAGCATCAACATAATGTAAAAAGCATTCTTTTTATTCTTAATTAGTTCAACTAAAATGACTCAATTCAAAAGTCTTGTTGAAAGAGAGAAAATTGTGTTCCAAAGGATGAATATGCAGATGTCAAGAAAATAAATTATCTCACAATTTTCAAAAAATGCCCAGTACTGCAAGCATTAATTACTCAGACAAAGTGGTCTGAGAAGTGGTTGATCCAACATGCTCAACCAGCTTGTTCTGTTCCAGCAGGTGGCCCTGTTCAAATGTTGAACCAGATGACTGTTTTCACATGGTTGTATGACCAGTGTGCCAATCAGGTAGCAGGTTTGACCAGCACACTGTTTAGAAAACCTTTTCAACCGGTCAGATGGCACCATGAAAATTCAATCTTCAACTGATTACAAGTGACATCATGTAGTGTTGATCCCTGATCTGATGTGGCTCTAGTGGTTCTATTCCAGCCAAATTACAATGGTACCTTTGTGTGGTTCAGGGGGCTGGCACAGTGACACACCAGATAGATACTGGGCACCTTTGTGAAGTTGGATGAATGTCACTTGATATCAAGTGATCCTTTTTTTGTTGTGGTGTGGGTGATTGTTGAACTGGTCCACCTGCTCAACCAGCACAAGCTGTTATGAGCCCATGTTACACAATTAGGATTCATGTCACGGATCCTGAGCTATAGATCCATAGGAGGGAGAGCACACTGAGCCTCCCTCATCTTGCAATCTACTTATTGAAGATACTTGACCCTGAGCGTCCCGCCCCCCCTCTCCCTAGCGCGGTCCTAACATATTGCAAGATCTCATCACGGGAGCCAAGGGAGCTGGACAACTGAACCAAACAATCGACAAAACATGAACTTAGAAGATATAAGAACTGAACCTAAAACCCGACAACCGATTTAACCTGAAGTACCCTTATGAGGGTACCATGTACCCTTATAAGGGTACCAAAGTATCCTTATAAGGGTATACCCTTATAAGGGTATACCCTTATAAGGGTATAAGGGTATACCCTTATAAGGGTACTTTGGTACCCTTATGAGGGTACCATGTACCCTTATAAGGGTACCAAAGTACCCTTATAAGGGTACCAAAGTACCCTTATAAGGGTACCAAAGTACCCTTATAAGGGTACTTTGGTACCCTTATAAGGGTACTTTGGATAAGGGTACTTTGGTACCCTTATAAGGGTACTTTGGTACCCTTATCCAAAGTACCCTTATAAGGGCACCGAAGTACCCTTATAAGGGTACCAAAGTACCCTTATAAGGGTACCGAAGTACCCTTATAAGGGTACCAAAGTACCCTTATAAGGGTACCAAAGTACCCTTATGAGGGGACCATGTACCCTTATAAGGGTACCGAAGTACCCTTATAGGGTACATGGTACCCTTGTATAAGGGTACCATGTACCCTATAAGGGTACTTTGGTATATAAGGGTACCAAAGTATCCTTATAGGGTACATGGTACCCTTATATAAGGGTACCATGTACCCTATAAGGGTACCATGTACCCTATAAAGGTCACTGGAAGAAAACTAAACTTGGATGGCCGCATCTGAGTATATATTGGATGCAGCCATCCAAGGCAAACTCGGTTTTGGCCAACCAAGGTAATCCCTCTTCCAATTTAAAATTGGTGAGGGACCACCAATTAAAACTTGCTAGAGGTGTCAACCAAGGGAAATCATCTTGGTTGACGCCCAAGCAATGTTGCCTTGGGTGCCGGGCACTGAGGCATCATCTATTGGTTTGAAAATCACCAATTCAACTTTGAATCGGTGATTTTCCAACCAATGGAAATGTTAACTCGGTTGAGATCATCCAATGGAAATGTTCCATTGGTTGATGTCAACCGATGTAAATGTTCCATTGGTTAATTAATCATTAATTGGAGCATGACACTGTTCATTCACGTTAACCCGCGGGTTAACGTGAATGAACAGCTTCCATCTTCCTTGCACACCTGCTCACCAAGGGCTCTCGGCAAGAAGGTGCACACGTGCTCGCCAAGAGCTCTGGCCGCAACCAGGCACACACCTGCTTGCCAAGAGCTCCGGTGAGCAAGACACACCTGTCACCGGGAGCCCCGACAAGCAGGCAGAAACCTGCCCACCGGGAGCCCCGGCAAGCAGGTGCACACCTGCTCACCCGGAGCCTCGGCAAGCAGGGATACGCCTTCTCGCCGAGAGCCCCGGAGAGCAGGTACACACACACCTGCTAGCCAAGGGCTCCTGGTGAACAGGTGCACGCCTGCTCGCCAAGGGCTCTTGGTGAACAGGCGCAAGCCCTTGGAGAGCAGGTGCACATGTGGCTTGGCAAGAAGGCTGACCCGCTTGATGCTGTACCAGGCCAGCGAGCAGGCCGACCTGCTCGCTCGGCTGGTACAGGTATCAGCCAGGTGAGCAGGCTGACCTGCTCGCTCGGCTGGAACAGGCACCAGCCAGGTGAGCAGGCTGACCTGCTCGCTCGGCTGGTACAGGTACCAGCCAGGTGAGCAGGCTAAACTGCTCGCTCGGCTGGTACAGGTACCAGCCAGGTGAGCAGGCTGACCTGCTCGCTCGGCTGGTACAGGTACCAGCCAGGTGAGCAGGCTGACCTGCTCGCTCGGCTGGTACAGGTATCAGCCAGGTGAGCAGGCTGACCTGCTCGCTCGGCTGGTACAGGTACCAGCCAGGTGAGCAGGCTAAACTGCTCGCTCGGCTGGTACAGGTACCAGCCAGGTGAGCAGGCTGACCTGCTCGCTCGGCTGGTACAGGTACCAGCCGGGTGAGCAGGCTGACCTGCTCGCTTGGCTGGTACAGGTACCAGCCGGGTGAGCAGGCTGACCTGCTTGCTCGGCTGGTACAGGTACCAGCCGGGTGAGCAGGCTGACCTGCTTGCTCGGCTGGTACAGGTACCAGCCGGGTGAGCAGGCTGAACTGCTCTCTCGGCTGGTATGACCTGCACGCTGGGCTGGTACATACCAGCCCAGCGAGCAGGCTGACCTACTCGCCGAGCTGGTACCTGTACCAGCCCAGCGAGCTGGTAGCTGTACCAGCCCAGCGAGCTGGTAGCTGTACCAGCCCAGCAAGCAGGCTGACCTGCTCGCCGAGCTGGTACCTGTACCAGCCCAGCGAGCAGGTCAGCCTCCTCGCCGAGCTGGTACCTGTACCAGCCAAGCAAGAAGGTCGGCCTGCTCACCCGGCTGGTACCTGTACCAGCCGAGCAAGCAGGTCGGCCTGCTCACCCGGCTGGTACCTGTACCAGCCAAGCGAGCAGGTCAGCCTGCTCACCTGGCTGGTACCTGTACCAGCCGAGCGAGCAGGTCAGCCTGCTTGCTGGCCTGGTACAGCATCAAGCGGGTCAGCCTTCTTGCCAAGCCACATGTGCACCTGCTCTCCAAGGGCTTGCGCCTGTTCACGAAGAGCCCTTGGCGAGCAGGCGTGCACCTGTTCACCAGGAGCCCTTGGCTAGCAGGTGTGTGTGTACCTGCTCTCCGGGGCTCTTGGCGAGAAGGAGTATCCCTGCTCGCCGAGGCTCCGATTGAGCAGGTGTGCGCCTGCTTGCCGGGGCTCCCGGTGGGCAGGTGTGTGCCTGCTCGTCGGTGTTGTAGCATGAGAATCTCCCAGACTCACACACTACAATCTTGGGACGTGTCAGACCGGATCAACCACACCGATGGTCACGTCAGTCCGGATCATCCACAGCGCCGGTCATGTCAAGACCGGATCAGCCACAACACAAGTACTCGCCGATTCTCCTCCTCTAACTATTACATAATTGACCATGTATATATAGTATGCTGTTTTCTCATTGTTGTTAATATTTCATACATTCATTAATTCTAAATATATAGCAATTCATCCTTTTCAATAGTTTTCTCGTGCCTGAGCATCAACAGGTTATGAGCATATTTCTTGCTTAAAGGTTCTTTCTTCCCTGGATAAACGTAGAGTTATTGTGTTACTGTGTTACAAATTGTAGTGTGTTTTTAGTCTTCTTCATTTGTCAGCGCCATTCAGTGTTCAGTAGTGTTAGCAGTGTTATTAGCAGTAGTCCAAATATCCTTAGTAGTGTCACGCCAACTTCTATCTTGTCCAAGTTCTTTTTCTCTCCAATTTGTCCTTTCCGCCCGACAACATAATGCAGTGTTCTCCCACTATCAAAGCCCCCCCCCACCTCACTCCGGTGCGACCAGCTCCAAAGTTCCACCTACAAAGAAGCCAGCCCCCCCAAGGGCTCCCTCTGCCTCGGACGACGATGACGGATACTCCACTGAGACCCGCGGCCCCCCCACCGTAACCATCCGCCTCCCCCCCCTAGTTCCGCTTCCAACCCTTTCCAGACTTCTGGCATACAGTCCTCCTACGAGTACGCCACCAACCCCCGCAATCGGAACTCCATTGTCAAAGAAGGGAGTCAACGTTTTGCTACAGACAACGATTGCCTTAAGATGGACGGCTAGAACTTCCGCGCCTGGTTCCGCAAAATTTGTGAATTTGCTCTTATGTCCCTTGACGACGCGGACTTCTACCTGAAGGATATGCGCCGTGACATCCGTGATCCCATTGCACGTACCGTCATACTTTCCTCCATCAATTGTTCCTTCCGATCCCCCTATTATGACTTTAAATACAGTTTTGAAATCATGCGCGAATTAAAACAGCGCTACGTAGTTTTCAGTCGCGCCGGGCAACTCAATCTGTGGGATGACCTCCTTCACATCAAATGCGACGAGTCCACGGCAGCAGCCGAAGTATCCGCTTCCTTCCGCAACAAGATCATCGACCTGGCCGAAGCGGGCCTGACGTTAACTGAGGATAACATCATGGGTCTGATGCTCCACAGCTCCCTTACACGGGGCAGCCCACTTTGCCAGGAATTTGACCGCCGAGTTGACCAAGAACTCACAGGCCGCCAACGCCGAGTCTTGGAATTTTCGGAGATGGTTGACTTATTAACCAATTGTCAAGAGAAGGTACGGGCGGACTATTCGAGCAAAGCCCGTACTCCCAACCCTTCCGCTTTTGCCGCTGAGGGACAACCAAACCAACCGGACCGCCACGCCTCCGTTGAGAGTCACCCGGACAACATCTACGTCATGGCAGGCCGTCCCGGTCGCCCTCCTTCCCGCCCCCCTGTCACTTACCATGGCTGTTTTCGCTGCGGCTCTACCGCCCATTTAATAGCTCAGTGTCCTTCTTCCCGTTCTCACACAGGTCCCCCTCACTTCAGCAACGGCGGTTACCAACACGGTCCCAACCCAATATCTAACGGTACTCAAACTCGGTTCTCTCCCTTATTCCAGCCACCCGGATACCAAGTCCACTATCCCGTCTTGACCCCGACGTTCTCGGGCTATTCCAATGACACTCCCCCCGCAGGTGGTTTGCCACCCCGCCACCATCAACCCGGGCCCACCAACCTCCGTCCCGCCGACTATTATCGCCCATCCTACGGACAACAGGCACAAGTACCGCCGGCCAGACCATCCGCACAAGAGGCTGACATTACGGCCTACGACACCCAACAGGATGCCACCATGCACTACCCTCATTACCCTGACAATGCCCCCGCCGAATTTGCCGTTGCCTCCTCCTCCGCCGAGCATCGTGACCATGTCTTGTTTGACACGGGCGCAACGCACCACGTGACCGGTGACAGGTCAGCACTCACCGAGTTTGAGATGTTAACTGAGCCCATTCCCTTAAAAGTAGTGACTAATGGGACCTCATGTGTCATCACAGCCCAAGGGACGCTGACTTTTCGTGGTCCGGGATCAACTCCCATTCGGCTTGAGGGTGTACTCTTCTGCAAGCACGTCTCTCATACTCTAGTGTCGCCGGTTGCCCTCCGACTGGCCGGTTTCACCTTCACATACAACTGCAGCACCGATTCTTTCCTCATCTTTTTTTGCGGACGTCTATGGACCAAATCAACATTAAACGTTCGTTCGCAGAAATGGTTCCTTCCTTCTCCCATCAAACCCATGTACTCACCTGTCACTCCTTTACATACTGTCACTCGTTATGCTGCTCCTCTTCCGCCCGTGTGTGCCCGCTCCTCCGTTGTGCATACCACCCGCCCTACTGTTATGTCACCCAACCATGTACATAGTTTCAATCTAGTGCCGCTAGCCAATGATGAAGAGCCTTTTAAAGTGATTGTACCTGCCGCGTCCAACCTCCCTTATATGAGACCTCAGCTTACCAGCAATGAGAAAACGCTTTTACAAATACACAAGCGTTTCGGCCATGTTGGTCTGCGTGTGATTCGCCGAATGATGACAAAGCACGCTGCGTTGGGTCTCCCTGAGTCCTTGCCTGCCGGCAACATTGTATGTTCTTTGTGCATGATCTCCAAGAGCGTCAATAAAAATACCCTCACTTCAGACCGCCGGACGTTCAAACCAATGGACGCATGGAACGTGGACCTCATCGGGCCTTTTGAGACACCTGCGCTGGGCGGCGGATTATACGTTCTTTCTATGCGCGACATCGGATCAGGGTACGCAGAAATCAAAATCTTGACCAAAAAGAACGAGTCCTTGGAATTACTCAAGGACACTATCACCCGTATGGAGACATTTACCAAGCGTAGGGTGAAGATACTACGCTCTGATAACGGGGGGGAGTTCAACAGCAAAGCCCTGTCAGCCTTTCTGGCGTTGAAAGGCATTGTGGCCGAACGATCTATTGCATACCACCATTACCAAAATGGGTGCATTGAACGATTCAACCGCACCTTACAGGACATGGGCCGCACATTACTGGTGGAAAGTACTCTACCAAAGCCTTACTGGGCCCTAGCGTTTGTTTGGGCCTGCTACACTCTAAACCGCATCCCCAATTCCGCCAGCGGGGACGTCACTCCATACAAAAAAATGTTCGGTTTTGCCCCCAACTTGGACCGCCTCCAACCTTTTGGCGCGCAGGCGTTTACGCACATCCCGGTGGAAAAGCGGAAGAAGCTGGACAAACGAGCACATCTTGGATACGCTGTTTACTACCTACCTAATTCAAAAGGGTGGGGTTTTTGGGTCCCGTCCATAAACATCTTCGTCGAGTCTGCCGTGGCAACATTTCCTGACTTCCCTTCGGTTGTTTTGCCTCAAGAATCATTCAGTTTTGTAGATGCCTGCAACCTCCAGCTTGGCAGCTTTGAGGACGAGCTAACCGTCCAGCACCAGGATGCTTTAGTTGACGAACTGGTTGAGTTTGTTCCCGAAGTTTCTGAAGCTCGTGTACCCACCACATTTAAGCAAATACTTCGGAGCAATAACAAAGATGACTGGATGCAAGCGGTGCAAGAAGAATTAACCAATCTTGAGCGACTGGACGTATGGGAGGTACGCCCGGTTCCTGCGGGCAAGCGGGTCCTCAAGGCCAAGTGGGTATTCGCGCTTAAGACCAATTCTGCCGGGGTCCCTACTTGCTACAAAGCAAGATACGTAGCTAAGGGCTTCGATCAAGTCAAAGGCAAACAATTCGCCGCCACGTTCGCACCCACGGCCACTTTTTTATCAATGCGCATCATCCTGACCGTTGCCGCCGCAAAGAATTGGCCGGTCCACACCTTCAAATTTGTCGCTGCCTACCTCAACTCCCCGATTGACAAAGAGGTTTGGGTGACCCCGCCGGAGGGTCTGACGGTGAGGCCAGGGGACGGCTGCTTGTTAAAAAAGGCTCTATATGGTACAAAGCAGGCCGGGCGGTGTTGGTGGCGACACCTGTCAAAAACTTTGAGCACATTAGGTTACTCCAGCTCCCAGTACGACGCAAGCGTGTACATACTCCACGCAGAGTCTGGCAACACCACCATTTGGATCCATGTTGACGATGGTATTGTCACGGGTTCGTCTGTGTCCAGCCTGAAGGCTTTGGAGCAAGAGCTATCTGACTCGATTGAAATCAAGTGGTCATCTGGTCTGACGGACATCATCGGCCTGCGGGTAGAACGAGTTTTGGAGGGATTCAAGGTTTTGCAACCAAAACTGATATCGAGCATCTTGAAAGATCATTGGGATGGCGTCTCACACGCAGTGACGCCGCTGCCGAACACCGCTTTACCAACAACAAACGTGTCCGGAGAAGCTGTCAAACCCGGGGAGTTCTTATCCATCGTCGGTTCCCTCAGCTACGTCGCGTCTGGATCTTGGCCTGATATAATGTTTGCGGTGAACTTCTTGGCCCGATTTTCCAAGTCACCGGACCACACACACTGGAAGGCCCTGAATCATCTGATCAACTACCTCGCGGCCACAAAAGACCAATGTTTACACATATTCCCAAAGGACGACGGCCCGCGTCTAGCGTGTTTCACCGACGCCAATTGGGGAGGCGAGTTCTCCAGATTGACTTATGGGACAATGGTTTTCTTCCACGGTTGCCCAATTTCTTGGACATCCAAACGGCTTGCCACAGTTGCTGCGTCTACGTCCCACGCCGAGTACACGGCGCTTGGGCATGGAACTCGCCATGTGTTATGGATTCAGAAACTCACGGCCGATATTACCGGTGTCACATCGAAAGTAGCTATGTTTTGCGACAATCAGGCAGCAGTGAAGATTTGCTCCAACGATATGTCTAACAAATGCACGCGACACACGGACCGCGACTTCTACATCACCAACCAGGCATTATTCCGCGGTCATCTCTCACTACACTGGGTAAAATCAAGCCTCCAATTCGCGGACATATTGACAAAGAACCTTCCACCGACAGCGCACCAATTTCAATTCTTGGTGGTACTTGGCAGAGTCTCGGCAAGAGGGGGGATGTTGTAGCATGAGAATCTCCCAGACTCACACACTACAATCTTGGGACGTGTCAGACCGGATCAACCACACCGATGGTCACGTCAGTCCGGATCATCCACAGCGCCGGTCATGTCAAGACCGGATCAGCCACAACACAAGTACTCGCCGATTCTCCTCCTCTAACTATTACATAATTGACCATGTATATATAGTATGCTGTTTTCTCATTGTTGTTAATATTTCATACATTCATTAATTCTAAATATATAGCGATTCATCCTTTTCAATATTTTTCTCGTGCCTGAGCATCAACAGTCGGGGCTCCCGGTGACAGGTGTGTCTTGTTCACCGGAGCTCTTGGCAAGCAGGTGTGTGCCTGGTTGCGGCCAGAGCTCTTGGCGAGCACGTGCGCACCTTCTTGCCGAGAGCCCTTGGTGAGCAGGTGTGCGAGGAAGATGGAAGCTGTTCATTCACGTTAACCCGCGGGTTAACGTGAATGAACAGTGTCATGCTCCAATTGTTGATTAATCAACCAATGGAACATTTACATTGGTTGACATCAACCGATGGAACATTTCCATTGGATAATCTCAAAATCTCAACTGAGTTAACATTTCCATCGGTTGGAAAATCACCAATTCAAAGTTGAATTGGTGATTTTCAAACCAATGGATGATGCCTTGGTGCCCGGCACCCGAGGCAACATTGCTTGGGTGTCAACCAAGATGATTTCCCTCGGTTGACACCTCTAGCAAGTTTTAATTGGTGGTCCCTCACCAATTTTAAATTGGAAGAGGGATTACCTCGGTTGGCCAAAACCGAGTTTGCCTCGGATGGCTGCATCCAATATATACTTGGATGCGGCCATCCGAGTTTAGTTTTCTTCCAGTGGGTACTTTGGTACCCTTATAAGGGTACCGAAGTACCTTTATAAGGGTAGCAGGTACCCTTATAAGGGTACATGGTACCCTCATAAGGGTACCAAAGTACCCTTATAAGGGTACATGGTACCCTCATAAGGGTACCAAAGTACCCTTATAAGGGTACATGGTACCCTCATAAGGGTACCAAAGTACCCTTATAAGGGTACATGGTACCCTCATAAGGGTACCAAAGTACCCTTATAAGGGTACATGGTACCCTCATAAGGGTACCAAAGTACCCTTATAAGGGTACATGGTACCCTCATAAGGGTACCAAAGTACCCTTATAAGGGTACATGGTACCCTCATAAGGGTACCAAAGTACCCTTATAAGGGTAAATGGTACCCTCATAAGGGTACCAAAGTACCCTTATAAGGGTACATGGTACCCTCATAAGGGTACCAAAGTACCCTTATAAGGGTACATGGTACCCTCATAAGGGTACCAAAGTACCCTTATAAGGGTACATGGTACCCTCATAAGGGTACCAAAGTACCCTTATAAGGGTACATGGTACCCTCATAAGGGTACCAAAGTACCCTTATAAGGGTACATGGTACCCTCATAAGGGTACCAAAGTACCCTTATAAGGGTACATGGTACCCTCATAAGGGTACCAAAGTACCCTTATAAGGGTACATGGTACCCTCATAAGGGTACCAAAGTACCCTTATAAGGGTACTTTGGCTCATGTAAGCCTCTCAAATCGAGAGGCTTACGTGAGCCAACAGGCGTGCAAAGCCTGCACGCCTGTCTGGCAGGGTCACACGCCTGCACGCCTAATTGAAGGTGTGCAAATGGCGTGCAGCGTGCAGCCTCTGCATGCCTTTCTGAAGCGGCGTGCAGCGGCTGCACGCCGTTTTGTTTGGGCGTGCAGATAGGCGTGCGCACGCCCAAAGGGCGTGCCGCTATCAAGCCCCAAAATACACGTGACCGCCGATTCCAAACCATGAACGCCAAGGAAGCCCAGGCCATTCAACGCCAGCTGGCGGAACTCATGAAGGTTGTGAACAAGGAGCGCAAGTTGCAACAGACCGCCGAGGCCGCACGTCAACAAGAGGAGCCCGCACAACTGAAGGCCAAAGCCCAAGCTGGCCGAGTCTCAAGCCGCCGCCCCAGGCAAAGGGCCAAAGGTCTTGGTCCCAACAAGTTTGACAGATCTCAAGGCACCAAAGCCAAGGTGTACACCAATCAGGTTGGACTGCACGTGGTGTCCAACCCTACAATGTTCCCCGACAGCCGGAGCCGGCTCATATTTTTGCTGTCCTACTTGACTGGCGCCGCAAGCACCTGGGCCCAAGCATTCACGGCGAAGGTGTTTGCAGGGACCGAGGTTTCTTATGAGGAGTTCTCAATGGCTTTCCAAGCCATGTACTTTGATTCCAAGAAGAAAACCCGCGCAAAGAAGGCTTTGCAAGCCCTGAAGCAAACAAAATCGGTTGCGGCCTACACCCACTCTTTTGCTGTCCACACCCATGTTGCCGGTTGGGAAGAGCGCACACTTGTCAGCCAATACACCCAAGGCCTCCACAAGGATGTCTGGCTGGCCCTTGTGTTAGCACGCACGGAGTTCGCCACATTGGCGGAAGTTTCCCAACTCACCCTGAAGATTGACAAGATTGACAGTGCCAATACAACTCACACCTCAAACCCAGAGGCGCCAACCCCCAACCCCAATGCAATGGATATCTCGGCGGTGAAGAGTAGGATGACGGAGGAGGAACAAGCACACCTGATGCGCCTCAGCCTGTGCTTTTGATGCAACGAACACGGCCACCTTTCACACGAGTGCCCAGCAAAACCAAAAGGGAAGAGCCGGGAGCAGACAAGGATTGACTCCCTGGAGGAGGAACTGAAGAGCCTCAAGGAGGGATGGGCGAAGCCAGAGGGGAGAGATGGGAGGAGTAGTGGCGTGGATAGTTAAAAAAATGGCGCTGCTTGGGACTGAAGGGTGTGCCCCTCCCAAGCAACACGCATTGTTGTCTAGTATTGGTACAAGTAACCTCATCTGTAGAAATGAATTGGACCCCAGACTTTTACTAAACTTGCCCGTTAGAGTGCCCAACTGCCCAAGTGCCACCCACTCCTATAAGACCCCCCTGCGCCCCCTGTTTCTCATTGACTCCGGAGCAACTCACAATGTCATCAGTGAGTTGTACGCCTCATCCAACAACCTCACCCAACACGCCTATGCCGCGCCCCAAATGATTACGGGCTTCAATGGATCCAGAAGCACGTCGGGATACAAAATCAACCTCTTCCTCGACGGCAACCCCGCCTCCACCCAAATGATTATCACACGCTTGAAGGAATCCTATGACGACATCCTTGGGATGCCGTGGATTGCCCGTTACAGCAAATTCATTGAATGGACAGGCCAACGATTTAAAACCAATGCAGGCATTGCGGCCACAGCCGTGGCTTTGTCAGACCCGCCAAAACCCCCGGCCCAGGTGTTGGGGCACGCTAGGATGTTTGACGAGGGGGTGTGTGGTACGACCACAATGACACCCCTGCAATGTGAGCACAATTCTTTTCCACCTTCCTTTGAACTCCCCCTACAGGCTGGCAAGCGGGATCCTCTTTTGAACCTAAGACAGGAACCACAAGCAGGAACAGCCCACCAGGATAACTCAAATTCACCATCAAACCCTGGCCTTGCGGCTGCTTTGGCGGCCTTGTCAGACCCGACAAAACCCCAGCCCAGGTGTTGGGGCACGCTAGGACGTTTGACAAGGGGGTGTGTGGGCTACCCACATTAGCACCCCTGCAAGGTACGCATGATTCTTACCCCCCCATGGTTTTCCCTGAGATGGCTGGCAAGCAGGCTCCCTTCCTATGTAGAAGCAGAACCCACAGCCAGGACCTGGACCGAGCGGGACACACCACGCCTCAGGACCCCAGTGGGCCCATTGCAACTGCCGTGGCAGTTTCTGTTGAATTTCTAGCTGTCCATCTCATGTCACTCCTTTTTTTCCTTAGATGAATATGCATATGTTTCTCCTGATGACCACATTCCAGCTGCCAGTTGTAGATACATAAAAAGATGCCCCCTCTTCTGCAAATATTATCATCTGTTCTTGCCAAAACTGATCCGGAGAGCCCTAGATCCTCTCCGCAAGAGCCCTAGATCCTCTCATCCGGCTCCTTTCCTGAGCATTGTTCTCAGCCAGCTAGGCCCCCTTTTTTTGGCCCTAAAATTCATTAGCTCAACACGATTAACAGTCGAATCAACTGCACGTGTCTGTTTTCCCCCTCTGTTTCTTCCACCAAAAAATGTTTCCCCTTTCCTTAAACCACCACATCATCCGCCAACCTCAACTCCACCTCCTTCTCCAACATGTCCAATGCACGCGGTGCTCCACTCCTCCTCGATGGTTCAAACTACCCCGCCTGGTCATTCCTTATGAAAGCAAAACTCAACAAGATGGGAGCCTTAGATATTGTCTGAGGTATTGTGCGAGAACCCGTAAACACTGAGGAATAGTCGGCCAAACCTGAAGAACTAGCCAAGTACCAAGAGGCCAATCAAGCAGCTTACATTGAAATCATTGAACATCTAGACGCAGCAAATCTTGACTACGTCGCTCAAACCATTTTCGATGCCAACTTGTCGTGCGGATACTTGGTCTGGCGACTACTGAAGGAAAAATACGCTGGTGATGACTATGTAGCTAAGGACTTGGCACTTGAGTGTTTCCTCAATCTGGAGTATCACGACTCTGCCACTCAGTTCATAGCCGATGTTCGCGCGGCCAACCTTCGCCTCATCTCTGCCAAAGTTGGGTTGGACCACCAGGTCAAAAAGTCCATACTTCTTCGCAAGCTCCCTTCCTCCTTTCAAGTGTTCAGGGACGTTATCAGTGTTGGTTGCATCAACGACACCGTTCCAATGGTCCTAGCTCGGCTGGAGAAACACATCTCTCAAAACCACCTTGACCAAGCGCCATCTGTGACTTCCCAGCACGTCTTCCTCACAGCCGACGAAAATATTTACATGTGTCCGCACTGCAAGCGCGGCTTCACCATCTGCAGCCATTGTAACAAAGCCGGCCATACCGAGTACAACTGCTTCGAGAAACATCCCAAGCGCCAAGGTCTAGTAAAAACTGCGGAATCTCCCTCATTGTCCAGGTCCAAGGCAGCGGCCTCTTTGCTTCTCACCCACTTCAACTTCACACCTGAACAAATCAAGTCCGAAAAAAACTTTCAGTTGATGATCAACAACCCTGAATTCAAAAAACTCCATCCGGACGGTCCCGGCATGTAGCTCTCTCTGTCTGTGGTTCATCAGTTGGGGAGGGGTGTTGAATTTCTAGCTGTCCATCTCATGTCACTCCTTTTTTTCCTTAGATGAATATGCATATGTTTCTCCTGATGACCACATTCCAGCCGCCAGTTGTAGATACATAAAAAGATGCCCCCTCTTCTGCAAATATTATCATCTGTTCTTACCAAAACTGATCCGGAGAGCCCTAGATCCTCTCATCCGGCTCCTTTCCTTAGCATTTTTCTCAGCCAGCTAGGCCCCCTTTTTTTGGCCCTAAAATTCATTAGCTCAACAGTTTCGTCGTTTCCGCAACCAACCTCTGATAAGGGAGTGGAACCTTGGAGGACAGCCAGGAAATTTGACAAGGGAGTGTGTGCGCGTAGCACGTTAGCACTCCCGCAATGTGAGTTTGCCACCCCACACCCCGCACTCTTGTTTGAAATGGCTGGCAAGCTTGTCTCCCCGTTAGATTTAGATCTTGCACCGCGTGTTGCTTCCGCCACCACATCCTGGTCCACTTCAGCCAGACTGGCCGCGGGCCTGTGCGCCGCAACTACAACCAAACCAATTGAAGAACTCGTACCCCACCAATTTCACTGATTCCTCGACATGTTCAGAAAGAAGAATGCCCTCACTACATACCCTACAATATATCCCGTACGGGATACTGAGTAAGACATTACGGGATATACGGGATATCTTGTAGTGGTCAACTTTTTCAAACCACCCTCATATAATATCACCATATCACCATATCATATAACTGGCATATCCCAATTTAACAATATCAGATCACTGTCATATTACAAGATACTAACATCATATCACTACTGTATCACAAGATAACACTATTGTAAGCACTATCAGCATTAACCAGTCAAACATAGCTGGTCAAGAAATGCTCAAACAGCCGTGTTCAACAAGTACAGGCACTATCCAACCAAAGCGCATGCTGGCCATTCAAGCGGGTCTGCCCAATCATGTTGAGTTGCCGGAGTGCAGCGGGAGGTTGCAGAGTCCGTGGAGCAAGGTTCTTGGCGGCCCCGCTGCGTTGGCCAGGCGGCCTACGCCGGCCAACCAAAAAAACACAGTGCGGCACACCAGAACTGCGAGAACCGCCGCAGCAAACAGAAACCTAATCGCCAGGCCTCAAGCTCAGCAAGCTGCCGGGTAATCCCAGGACTCAGCTACATTCCACTTACGCATTGGCCTACTTTGATCACCCGCCAACATCAGTTGCCTGAAATCTAAGTAATTTTTTTTTCTCACCAGCCCACCCACCCAGGTTGGAGTCCCTCCGGCTCCTTGCCTTGATGGCAAGTTTCTTAGTCTCATTTCTCCTCCTCTCTGTGCCGCTCCCCTGACTCCCAGCCGCCTCTCAGAGGCCGGGACAAAGGAGAGCCGGTGACAAGAGGAGATTCTCTACCCCAACCCGTACTCGGACAACTTGGGGGCAGGACTTGACTGTTCCTCCCTGGGCCGTCCTAGGGAGCGAGGGAGAAATCTGTTAGCCCCGAAAAAGTCTTCACCCATTAGCGAAGAGAAATGAAATTATCTAAATGAAACCAATTGAGCAAACTCTGTCTGCACCAACAGGGACTGTTGCAAAAAGAAAACATAAGAGAGCTAAATCCTCTCAGAAAGATTCTGAGGAGATATAGCAAGAGAGCAAAAGAACCAAAGCTGAACGGAGTTCCTGGCTGGTGGTGACCGGCTTCAATCAAACCAATTGAACAGGCCCATCCAAATGGCTGGCACGTGCTTGGGTCAGAAAGTGCCTGTCCAATCACTGGTCAAACACAGCTGTTCAAGAACTGCTCAATCAGCTGTTTTTGACCAATCAATGCCAGCAGTGAAGCTTACCTCACTCCAAGCTTGCATCAAATAAGGACTTCAGTAATACTCAAGTTTCCTGTTGAATTTTCCTCTTTCCTTCTCTCTCTGTCCTTTTTTCCCATTTTCCTTTTCTTGAATCTTCTTGACTCAGACTGAATTATAATCAGATAGTAGCTTGTTTTCTGTGATTGAATTCACCTCACAACTCATGTCTCAACTTTGATTTCTTTCTTTTTCTGATTCATTATTTGATTCTTTAAAATCTGGTTAGTGAGAATTAACGCCTCTTATTATTTGTGATTCAAAACTGTTTCTTTTGATTAACTCATCTTACTTGACTAAAAGAGAATGAGACGTCCTGACTAAGTTTGTTACTTCCAAAAATCATGTTTTGTCTTCTCTCAGATTTTATTCAATTTGTTTTTTCATTATTCATTTCTCAAACCACATTTTCACCTCATGTACTTAGTCTATTTAATCTGGCCTAGCTACATGAGAATAAAACTATTGGTTCTTTCATTCTTTTTCCGTGAACCTTTCCCAAAAAGGATCACTCTCCTTCTTGCGCCCTCATCCTTAAAATTCCCTTCTTGCGCCAGCAGTTCAAAAACTCAACATTTCCACATGCCAACTGCCGGCATTTGAGCAAGTTTTTATTGCAGTGCCTCACCCAGGGGCTGACCCAGTGCATTTCCACAAGATTTGCTTGACCTGATCAACAAGTGCAACAAAATTGGTAAACTCCATGCAAAACATCTGTACTAATGTGGACAACTTTCCAAAGCAATCTGCAGATTTCTATTCCATGCAAAACATTATTACAAATGTTTTGTGTGTAGATTAGGAATTTTGTTGCACTTGTTGATCAGGTCAAGCACTTCTTGTGGAAAGGCACTGGAACAAGCTGGTTCAGTTTTCCTCCTTTTGTGCCCTCTGCTCCCTGATGTCACACAAAAATACTGTTGTTTGTATTTTCCAAAGTCCCTTTCCCATCTGCCGGTTCCTCCCTGCAGAAATCCATCTAAACCATTCCCAGCCTTTTCTGCACCCCAAACTGTGACGCCATGCAACCCTACTACCATCCATTTCTGTTCTCAAATGCAAATGTACCCAACAGTCACCAACAACCAAAAGGCTTGTTGTCACAAGTGGTTTCCGCGGCTGGTGCTCTAGAGTCTCACTTTTATAATCCTGCCATTGTGGCAAAAACTTTAGTCTCATTCCTTTTGCCTGTCAAGATTGGGCTTCACGCATCAAAATTTCACAAATTATCTATTTTTCCCATGTTTTCCCAGGAATAAAAACCCTTGCACTTGGTGAATCAAAAACATAGATATAGCCAATTGATGCCTCTGAGTCAAGTGATGATTTGAGTATAGTGGTGTGGTAGTATCATGCCTTGTGCCTGTCATGATTGGGCTTCATGCATCAAAATTTTACAAATTACCTTTTTTCCCATGTTTTCTCAGGAAAAAAGACCCTTTCACATGGTAAATCAGAAACATAGATATGACCAATTGCTGCCTGTGAGCCAAGAATTGATTTTCATATAGTGTTTTGATAGTATCACACACTTTGCCTGTCAAAATTAGGCTTCACACATCAAAATTTCACAAATTACCTATTTTTCCTGTGTTTTCTCAGCACAAAAGACCCTTGAACATGGTGAATCAAAAACATAGATATGGAAAATTGATGCACCTGAGCCATGGTTTTATTTGCATATAGTGGTGTGGTAGTATCACATGTTTTGCCTGTGAAGATTTGGCTTCATGCAGCTAAATTTCACAAATTACCTATTTTTCCTGTGTTTTCTCAGGAAAAAAGACCCTTGCACATGGTGAATCAAAAACCTAGATATGGCCAATTGGTGCCTCTGAGACAAGGGTTTATTGGAATATAATTTCGTGGCAGTATGACACCTTTTGCCTGTTAAGATGTGGCTTCACGCATTGAAATTTCCCAAATTACCCTCTTTTTCTGTGTTTTCTCATGAAAAAAGACCCTTGCACACAGTGAATCAAAACCATAGATATTGCAAATTAATTCCTGTGAGCCAGGATTCGATTTGCATATAGTGGTGTGGTAGTATCATGTGTTTTGCCTGTCAAGATTTGGCTTCACCCATGATGAATATTTCACAAATCACCTTTTTTTTCTGTGTTTTCTCAGGAAAGAAGTGCCTTGCACATAATGAAACAAAAAACAATAGATATAGAAAATTGAGGCCTGTGAGCCAAGGTTTGATTTATATATAGTGGTGTGGTAGTATTGTGTGTTTGCCTGTCAAGATTTGGCTTCACACATCAAAATTTCACAAATGACCCACTTTTTCTGCATTTTCTCATGAAAAAAGACCCTTGCACATGGGGAATCAAAAACATAGATATGGACAATTGATTCCTGTGAGCCAAGGTTGTATTTTCATATAGTGGTGTGGTAGTATAATTCCTTTGCCTGTCAAAATAGGGCCTCACGCATCAAAATTTCACAAATTACCTATTTTTCCCATGCTTTCCCAGGAAAAAATACCCTTTTACATGGTGAATCAACAACATAGGTATGGAAAATTGATGAATCATAGTCAAGTTTTGATTTGCATAAAGTGGTGTGGTAGTATCATGCCATTTGCCTGTCAAGATTTGGCTTCACACATCAAAATTTCACAAATAAACTACTTTTCCCACATTTTCTCAGGAAAAAAGACACTTGCACCTGGTGAATCAAAAACATAGATATAGCCAATTGATGATTTTCACATAGTGGTGTGGTAGTATCATGCCGTTTGCCTGTCAAGATTGGGCTCAGGCATCAAAATTTTGCAAATTCCCTATTTATCCCGTGTTTTCTCAGGAAAATATACCCTTGCACATGGTGTATCAAAAACATAGACATATCCAATTGATGCCTCCTGTGAGCCAAGGTTTGATTTTCACATAGTTGTGTGGTAGTATCATGTGTTTTGCGTGTCAAGGTTTGGCTTCGCACATGGAAATTTCCCAAATTACCCGTTTTTTCTGCTTTTTCTCAGGAACAGAGACCCTTTCACATTGTGAATGAAAAATGAAGATATGGCCAATTGATGTATCAGAGTCAAGGGTTGATTTGCATATAGTGGTGTGGTAGTATCATGTCTTTGCCTGTTGAGATTTTGCTTCACGCATCAAAATTTCACAAATTACCCATTTTTCCTGTGTTTTCTCACAAAAAAAGACCCTTGCACATGGTGAATCAATGGATTTTTCATGCACAAAGCCCAATCTTGACAGGCAAAAGGCATGATACTGCCACACCACTATATGCAAATGAAATCTTGGCTCACAGGCATCAATTGGCCATATCAATGTTTTTGATTGACCATGTGAAAGGGTCTTTGTTCCTGAGAAAATGCAGAAAAAATGGGTAATTTGTGAACTTTTGATGCGTGAAGCCAAGTCTTGACAGGCAAAAGGCGCAATTTTACAACACCACTGTATGTCAATGAAAACCTGACTCAGAGGCCTCAATTGGCTATATTTGTGTTTTGATTCACCATGTGCAAGGGTCATTTTTCCTGAGAAAACACAGGACGAATAGGGAATTTGTGAAATTTTGATGCATGAAGCCCAATCTTGACAGGGATAAGGCATGATACTATCACACCACTACATTCAAATCAAACCTTGGCTTACAGGCATGAATTGGCAATATTGTTGTTTCTGATTCAGCATGTGCAAGGGTCTTTTTTCCTGAGAAAACACAGGAAAAAGAGGTAATTTGTGAAATCTTGATGCATGAAGCCAAATCTTGACAGGCAAAAAACGCAATCATACCACACCACTATATGAAAATCAAACCTTGGCTCACAGGCATCAATTTTCTATATCTTTTTTTTCACCATGTGAAAGATTCTTTTTTCCTGAGAAAA
This sequence comes from Puccinia coronata f. sp. avenae, assembly GCA_002873125.1. Classification (NCBI taxonomy): domain Eukaryota; kingdom Fungi; phylum Basidiomycota; class Pucciniomycetes; order Pucciniales; family Pucciniaceae; genus Puccinia; species Puccinia coronata. The sequence continues at coordinate 85,160 of PGCI01000029.1, forward strand.
GGCAGAAAAAAAAGGTGATTTTTGACATATTCATGCGTGAAGCCAAATCTTGACCGGCAAAACACGCAATACTACCACAAAACTATATGAAAATCAAACCTTGGCTCACAGGCATCAATTGGAAGTATCTATGTCTTTGATTCACCATGTGCAAGGATCTTTTTTGTGAGAAAACACGAGAAAAATTGGTAATTTCTGAAATTCTGATGCATGAAGCAAAATCTTTACAGGCAAAAGGCGTGATAATACCACACCACTATATTCAAATCAACCCTTGACTCTGACACATCAATTGGCAATATCTAAATTTTTCATTCACCATGTGAAAGGGTTTTTGTTCCTGAGAAAAAGCAGAAAAAATGGGTAATTTGGGAAATTTTCATGTGCAAAGCCAAATCTTGACAGGCAAAACACTTGATACTACCACACAACTATGTGAGAATTAAACTTTGGCTCACAGGAGGCATCAATTGGCTATATCTGTGTTTTTGATTCACCATGTGCAAAGGTTTTTTTTTCTGAGAAAACATGGGATAAAAAGGGAATTTGTAAAATTTTGATGCCTGAAGGCAAATCTTGACAGGCAAAAGGCATGATATTATCACACAACTAGATTCAAATCAATCCTTGGCTCACAGGCATCAATTGGCCATATCTACATTTTTGATTCACCATGTGCAAGGGTCTTTTTTCCTGAGAAAATGCAGAAAAAACGGGTAATTTATAAAATTTTGATGTGTGAAGCCAAATTTTGACAAGCAAAACACACAAGAATACCACACCACTATATAAAAATCAAACCTTGTCTCACAGGCATCAATTTTCTATATTGATTTTTTTGTTTCACCATGTGCAAGGGTCTTTTTTCCTGAGAAAACACTGAAAAAAAGGTAATTTGTGAAGTATTCATGCATGAAGCCAAATCTTGACAGGTAAAACATGTTATAATACCACACCACTATATCAAGAATGAAAATTGACTCACAGATATCAAATGTACATATCTATGTCTTTGATTCACCATTTGCATGGGTCCTTTTTCAGAGGAAAGACAGAAAAAATTGTTAATTTGTGAAAGTTTGATGTGTGAAGCCAAATTGTGACAGGCAAAAGGCATGATACTGTCACACCACTTGATGAAAATCAACCCTTGACTTGAAGAAATCAATTTGCCATATCTATTTTTTTGGTTCACAATGTGCCAGGGTCTTTTTGCCTAGGAAGACGCAGGAAAAATAGGTAATTTGTGAAATTTTGATGCGTGAAGCCAAATCTTGACAGGCAAAACACATGACACTACCACACAACTATATGAAAATCAAAGCTTGGCTCAGGGGCATCAATTTGCCATATCTATGTTTTTGTTTCACCATGTTCAAGGGTCTCTTTTCCTGAGAAAACACAGGAAAAATAGGTAATTTGTGAAATTTTGATGTGTGAAGCCCAATCTTGACTGTCAAAATGTGTGATACTATCACACCTGTCATCCTTAGAGAAAAAACTGTTTCCCAAAAAGCTTCAACAATGTCCTCTCCAGATTCCCCTCATTTTTCTGATCATTTTCATCTCTTATTGTCCATAGTTGTGATGTATAATTGAGGAGTAATTACACCTTGAACATCTATTATTTTCTAAGTTCAAACCATATTGATATATGCATTTCAATCAACAAGTTTAACCATTTTTTCAGCTGGCTGAATGAAAAACTTCATCATCATTCAGAACCACCAACTTAGAAGAATCAGACAACTCTGGACAACATCCTCACTACTCAATCAACACAGATTCCATCACATCCCTACGTTGTTGTGGTCATTTGGTGTCATCTGATTGAATAGTAATTAGCAGCTTGTTCCAAGTTCTCTCTTCCTTCAAAGTTCTTCTGAGCTCTTGATCTTTTCATCCATCCTGCTCATCTTCTTCTCCAATCAAATAAAGAACAAAACCAATAAACATATCATCTGTGCTTCTGTGGACTGCTGCTAAAATCCATATAGGTTTCCTGCTACACAACCTTTGCCAGTTTCCTTTGGCATAAAAAATCAAGGCAGTCTTTGACTGGACCTTCTCTGTTTCTTAAGAGAAGAGGGGTTAAGCTTAGCTGCCCTTAAACCATCCTCCTTTAAGGAGAGAACCAGAATAGCCCATAGAAGGCCAAAGATCATCATATTCAAAATAGTTATAAACCTCTCCTTCTTCCTTCTCTACTTCACAATAGTTGTCCTCTCCTTATCCTTTCTGGAATGAACTATTGTGCTCCCCTTTCTTGTCTCCTGTTGTCACATAAGAGACCCAGGCTCACAACACCACTATATGAAAATCAATCCTTGGCTCACAGGCATCAATTGATAATATCTTTGTTTCTGATTCACCATGTGAGAGGGTCTTTTCCTGAGGAAAACATGGGAACAATAGGTAATTTGTAAAATTTTGATGCATGAGGCCCAATCTTGACAGGCAAAAGGCATGATACTACCACACCACTATACTCAAATCATCACTTGACTCAGAGGCATCAATTGGCCAAATCTATGTTTTTGATTCACCATGTGCAAGGGTCTCTTTTTCCTGAGAAAACATGGGAAAAATAGATGATTTGTGAAATTGTGATGCGTGAAGCCAAATCATGACATGCAAAAGGCATGATACTACAGTTGCGCAAGGCATTGCGCTGTCACACCTTTCCTGCAAAAATTTTTGAACGCGTGGCCTGGATGTTCAAACATGACTAGGGTCATACAAACATGTTGACCACATTTTTGTGCATTTCAGACCATGTAAATTCTAAATCTAAGTCCGCTAAGGCTTCTGCCCAGCGCTTCTGTTTTTTTTTTTTTTTGAATGGTCACATTTCGGACACGCACTGTAAAGAGGGCACAAAAACCCATATTCATGTACTTAGAGGGCTTTTAGAGATAATTGGTACAGTCTAAATGCATATTATGGATCCCTGCATTCATTTAAGATTGGCATTTCAAAGGGTTTTATCCATTTTTTGGGTGAGTTTCAGCAAAATTATGGCTTTGTGACACAGATTTACAGAGGAAAATTGAAAATTTTCCGGCCAACATTTTGGACATAGCCCAAAACCGTTACAGTGGAATGCCTTGCGCAACTGTACCACACCACTATTTGCAAATAAACACTTGACTCAGATTCATCAATTGGCCATACCTATGTTTTTGATTCACCTTGAGCAAGGGTCTTTTTTCCTGGGGAAACACAGGAAAATAGGTAATTTGTGAAATTTGGGTGTGTGTGAGGCCCAATCTCGACAGGCAAAAGGAATAATACTACCACACCACTATATGAAATTCCAACCTTGGATCACATGCATCAATTGGGAATATCCATGTTTTTGATTCCCCATGTGCAAGGGTCTTTTTTCATGAGAAAATGCAGAAAAAATGGGTAATTTGTGAAATTTTGATGCGTGAAGCCAAATCTTGATAGGCACACACGCAATACTACCACCCAATTTATATAAACCAAACCTTGGACCACAGGCATCAATAGTCTATATCTATGTTTTTGTTTCACCATGTGCAAGGCACTTTTTCCTCAGAAAACACAAAAAAAAGGTCATTTGGAAATATTCATGGGTGAAGCCAAATGTTGAGAGGCAAAACATGTGATAATAACACACCACTATATTAAAATCAAATCTTGGCTCAAAGACATTAATTGGCCATATCTATGTTTTTAATTCACTGTGTGCAAGGGTCTTTTTTCATGAGAAAATGCAGAAAAAGAGGGTAATTTGTGAAATTTTGATGTGTGAAGCCACATCTTAACAGGCAAACGGCTGCATGAGACTGCCACACCACTATATGCAAATCAACCCTTGACTCAGAGGAATTAATTGGTCATATTTGTGTTCTTGATGACCATGTGCAAGGGTCTTTTTTCCTGGGAAGACATAAGAAAACTAGATAATTTGTGAAATTTTGATGCATGAAGCCAAATCTTGATGGGCAAAACATGTGTTACTACCACATCACAATACAAAAATCAAACCTTGGCTCACAGGCATCAATTGGACATATCTATGTTTTTGTTTCACCATGTGCAAGGGTCTTTTTTCCTGAGAAAACACGGGAAAAGTAGGTAATTTGTGAAATTTTGATGTGTGAAGCCCAATCTTGACCGGCAAAATGTGTGTACTACCACACCACTATGTGAAAATCAATCCTTGGCTCACAGGCATCCATTGGTAACATCTAGGTTTCTGATTCACCATGTGAAAGGGTCTTTTTTCCTGAAAAAACAAGGGAAAAATAGGTAATTTGTGAAATTTTGACACGTGAAGCCACATCTTGACAGGCACAAGGCATTATACTAAAGGTTTTGCCGCAATGAAAAGATTTCCAAAGTGAGACTATGGAGCACCAACCGTGGAAACCACTTGTTACAACAAGCCTTTTGGTTTTTGGTGGCCTTGGAAAGTTGTCCACATTAATACAGATGTTTTGCATGGAGTTTACCAATTTTGTTGCACTTGTTGATCAGGTCAAGCAATTTTTGTGGCAATGCACTGGGAGAGCCCCTGGGTGAGGCACCACAATAATAACTTCCTCAAATGCCTGCAGTTGACATGTGGCATCTTGAGTATTACTGAAGACCTTTGTTGATGCAATCTTGGAGTGAGGTAAGCTTCACTGCTGGCATTGATTGGTCAAACGCGGCTGGTTGAGAAGTTCTTGAACAGCCATGTTTGACCAGTGATTGGACAGGCACGGTCTGACCAAAGCCCGTGCCAGCCAGTTGGATGGGCCTGTCCAATAGGTTTGACTGCAACCAGTCACCACCAGCCAGGAACTGATTGGGCAGACCCGCTTGAATGGCCAGCACGGGCTTTGGTTGGACGATGCATTCCAAGATCACTGGTTGAACATGTCTGTCTGAGCACTGCTTGACCAGCCATGTTTGACTGGTCAATGCTGACAGTGCTTACAATAGTGTCATCTTGTGATACAGTAGTGATATGATGTTAGTATCTTTTAATATGACAGTGATCTGATATTGTTATATTGGGATATGACAGTTATATGATATGGTGATATGGCAATGTTATATGAGGGTGGTTTAAAAAGTTGACCGCTACAAGATATCCCGTATATCCCGTAATGTCTTACTCAGTATCCCGTACAGGATATGTTGTAGGTTATGTAGTGCCTGTCGTTGCCACCACGGAGACAGTATGACTTCCGTGTGGAGCTGATCCCAGGCGCCACCCCTCAGGCAGGCAGAGTTATCCCCCTGTCCCCCGCGGAGCAGGAGGCACTCAACATGATGATTGATGAAGGCCTGGCGTCGGCTACCATCCGCCGTACCACTTCCCCTTGGGAGGCACCCGTACTCTTTGCTGGAAAGAAGGATGGAAACTTACGCCCATGTTTTGACTACCGCAAACTGAATGTTGTCACGGTGAAGAATAAGTACCCGTTGCCACTGACTATGGACCTAGTGGATAGCCTGCTGAATGCCAACACTTTCACCAAATTAGACCTACGGAATGCATACGGCAACCTGAGAGTGGCCAAAGGGGACGAGGATAAACTTGCATTCATATGTCAAGCCGGCCAGTTAGCCCGGCTCACCATGCCTTTTGGACCTACCGGAGCCCCGGGGTACTTCCAGTACTTCATCCAAGATATCTTTGTTGGGTGGATTGGTAGGGACGTAGAAGCCTATCTTGACGACATTATGATTTACACGCGGAAGGGTACGGACCACGACGCCGCGGTATCTAGTGTTATAGAGATTCTCGGCAAGCACCAGCTATGGTTTAAACCGGAGAAGTGTGAATTCTCGCGGTCAGAAGTGGAATATTTGGGGCTCATCATTGCCTACAACCAAATACGGATGGACCCCACTAAAGTCACCGCTGTGACAGAATGGCCCGCACCCCGGAACGTCACCAAACTCCAGCGGTTCATAGGATTTGCCAACTTCTACCAATGGTTTATCAGCCACTTCTCGGGGAGGGCGCATCCGCTGCACGATTTAACAAGGGACATGACACCATTTGTGTGGACGACACAGTGCGAGAAGGCGTTTCAGGACCTGAAGAGAGCATTTACCACAGCTCCAATCCTCAAGATTGCCAACCCTTACAGAGCCTTTGTCTTGGAGTGTGACTGCTTGGACTACGCGCTGGGAGCAGTACTTTCACAGGTCTGCGAAAAGGACCATCAACTCCACCCGATTGCCTTCCTGTTCTGATCCCTGGTGCAGTCGGAGAAGAACTATGAGATCTTTGACTAGGAGTTGTTGGCAATCGTGGCCGCGTTTAAGGAATGGCAACACTACCTAGAGGGGAACCCACACCGCTTGAAGGCAATTGTGTACACCAATCACCGGAACCTCGAGAGCTTCATGACCACAAAGGAACTGACCTGACAACAGGCCCGATGGGCGGAGACAATGGGGTGTTTTGACTTTGAGATTGTATTCAGACCGGGGCGTCAATCCTCCAAACCAGACGCACTATCTCGCCGACCCGACCTGGCACCGGCAAAGGAGGAACGACTGACTTTTGGCCAGCTGATCAAACCAAGCAACATCACCAACAAGACCTTTGCCAAAGTCTCGGAGTTTGAGGGGTGCTTTGTGGATGAATCAGTGGATTTCGAGGAAGCTGAACTCTGGTTTCAGGTGGATGCCATGGGTATTGTCCCTGATGCCCAGAGGGATGAGCTGTCCAGCGAAGACGCCATACTACACTGCATTAGAGAGCTGACGCCATTGGACGCTCGACTTAGGGAACTCATGCAGACACCCTTGGACGCGCAGCACAGTCGGGTGGTGGCAGATGGTATAATGTACACCAAAGGATGGGTAGAAGTCCTGGACGACAATCAATTATGGACCAACATCCTGAAGACCCGACACGATAGCAAGATGGCAGGCCACCCCGGACGAGCCAAGACCCTTTCGCTGGTTAGAAGGTGCTACACATGGCCATCACAGAAACGATTTTTGAACCGCTATGTGGACGGGTGTGAGTCCTGCCAGAGAACAAAGCCAACGACGCAAAAACCGTATGGTGCCCTTGAACCCCTGCCCATACCGGCGGGCCCTGGATGGACATCAGCTACGACCTCATCACGGACCTACCGCCTTCAAACGGGGCAGACTCAATACTCACGGTTATTGATTGCATGACCAAGATGGCCCACTTCATCTCCTGTTGGAAGACCATGACAGCGGCTGAACTAGCGGACACGCTCATCAGGAACGTTTGGAAGTTACACGGGACCCCGAAGACTGTAGTGTTAGACAGGGGGAGTATCTTTATCTCTCAGATCACCAAAGAATTGGGTACTCATTTGGGAATTTGATTGGTACCCTCCACAGCTTACCACCCGCGCACAGACGGCCAATCCAAGATTGCCAATAAGGTGGTTGAGCAGTATCTACGGCATTACGTGGGGTACCACCAGGACAATTGGGAGCCACTACTGGCGCTAGCCAAGTACGCGTACAACAGCAACGACCACTTGTTGTCCGGGATGTCGCCATTCAAGGCAAACTATGGTTTCAACCCCGGTTTCACCGGAATCCCGACAACAAACCAGTGTCTGCCGGCAGTGGCAGAGCAATTGAAGTTGATCACCAAGGCTCAAGGGGAACTCAGGGCTAGTCTGGAGGAGGCGCAGGAGGCGATGCGAGATCAGTTCGACAGGAAGGTCAGACCAACATTGCAGTGGGAAGTAGGCAACGAGGTCTGGCTGAACGGCAAGCAAATTTCAACAACCTGGCCAAGCCCAAAGCTGGAACACCGGTGGCTAGGCCCTTTCCCAATTTTCTCTAAGATGTCAATGTCTGCCTATAAGCTGAATTTGCCTGCCTCAATGAGAGGGGTTCACCCAGTGTTCCACGTCTCAGTCCTCTGGAAACACAACCCAGACACAATCACAGGGCGGGGCGCACCAACACTGGCGCCAATTCTATTCAATGGCCAAGAGGAGTGGGAGGTGGAGGAAGTACTGGACCAGAGGAGAAGGGGAAAAGGATCTGAATACCTAATCTGCTGGAAGGGGTTCGGGCCATAACACAACTCCTGGCAACCATCAGACGTGCTGGACAACTGCCGCGAGACTCTCAAGGCATTTGACTCCAAATACCCAGACGCAGAGAAGAAGCATAGGAGGACAAGGAGAAGACGTTGAGAGGGCTAGATTTTTCCCTACGGGGTTTTTTAATGCGGCCCGGGGATAGAATGCAGAGCCAAAAGAGGTGGATCCGGATATTTTTCTTTTCTCGACGGGGGTGGCTTGGGCATTAGAAAGGGGATAATGTTATGAGCCCATGTTACACAAGTCGGACGCATGTCACGGATCCTGAGCTATAGATCCGTAGGAGGGAGAGCACACTGAGCCTCCCTCATCTTGCAATCTACTTATAAAAAATACTTGACCCTGAGCGTCCCGCCCCCCCCTCTCCCTAGCGCAGTCCTAACACAAGCTGGTTAAGAATGATATATCAAGAACTGCTTGGTCCACTTAGAACCAGGAGTTAATGCTGGCAGTGCATTTGTTGCAGAATTATGTCTTTCTGTGAAACGTAATGGTGAAGGGAAGCTTAGATACAGGAATGACTAGATGTCAGTGTCCTGGGATGATTGGGGAGAGAGGGAGAAGCGCGGACCTTAGATACAGGAATGACTAGATGTCAGTGTCCTGGGATGATTGGGGAGAGAGGGAGCAGCACGGACCTGGACAAGTAGAATAAGGGAACGGAAGTGATGAAGAAAAGAAAAGAACAACTGCGAAGAAGAAGACTGAAATTGTAAAGAAAGGATTAAGCCCTCTATTACATAATCATGAGCCCCTGAGTACCATCCTCCTGTTTACCCAAGTCAATCCGTTACTTTCTAACTCTTCCCTAAAGGTGAATGGGATTGAATTTTCATTCAAATTTGCTCTCTCTCTTGACTCAGAAACTGTCCTCTGGCTTCTACCAGACTTGCTGTTTCTCCAAAAGAAAGCATAGGGGTAATCTCTTCACTCTCACCAGTCACCAGTGTTTCAAGGTCAACAAATCCATGCAGAAAAAAAAAACCAACAGATTTTCAGTTTCACCTTAGGCACTTTTTTTGTTCTCAATCTCAAATGGAAGAAAATGTGTTCTCAACATCCATTTTGAATGGAAGATAAAAAGAGATGAGCTTTCTCACTTCCAACTCCATGAATTCCAGAAAAGTTCATCCAGCTTTGATGTGCCCCCAAGCTCAAGGGCAAAGGAAAGGAGGGTGAGAATGTGAAGAAACAGACCCGTAATCAACAAAGTTTAAAGTGATGATTCAGAAAAGTGAGTTTCAGCACAATGACTATGGGAAAACTTAAGAAAAGGAAATGAAATCAAGTTATTTTGAAATATGAAGTGGATCATGATGTTATTTTTTGACTCAGTGATATTTTTGATAGCACTCCATTTGCAATTCAATTGTGCTAATTGTCAAAGCCAAACAGCCTCAATGCAACTCAAAGAAAACTTTAATCCCACAAGTTTTATTTGCAAGAACTGAAGTGGCATGCTTTCCTTAAAATAGCCATTTCAAAACATTGAATGTGGCTAGTGATGATAGGTGGAAGGAGCGTAGGCATTGCCTCCCTCTTCTTCGCACTATCGGTTTAGAGTGCAAGGGGAACTATAAAGACCTATATTTATTTGATTCTGAGAACGATTGGAGTACTTATGGTCTGTTAGGATTTCCAGATCGGCTATATACAATGCTTCTACCTGACAACAAAAATTCATGCCTTTGACAAAGCATGCAAGATTTGGCTCCACAAGAAACATATTGGCTTCGGAAAAGCCCTCAGATGGTTCGAACTGGAAGACACAAACGCAATTGGTATCCTTTCTCTCTTTTTTCACTCAGAAGGAAATGGAAAACGGATTTTTTGTTGATACGTATATAAGACGTGTTTTGTATTTCAGAGAGAGCAGACTAGTGATATTCGCTTATGGGTAGAAATGAGGCCGGAAGAGAAGACTTTAACTGATTTTTCTAGAATAAAAAAAAGAACGATAAAACTTGAAGGTAGAGGTATCTTTAAGGAAAAAGGCCGCCCAACCCCTAACTATCGAGGATTGCTATACTAGAATGAAAGGAGTATACGAATGTATTTAAAAGTTAGGCAGTCGCGGCAACGGGCATGCCAGCTGGAACAGCAGCGCTGAAGTGAGGCTCGTGGTGCGCCTTGGAGAAGTGAGAAGCCATGCCCTGGAAATATTGGCCATCGACGAGAATCGGATGGGGAAGAACCGGTGACTTGGTTTTCTCCAATTGTTCGTTGATTGCTTTCCTGGAAAGGTGCTCGAATTTGATCTGTGAATCCGGGCTGGTCGAATGGGCGACGCTCTCTTTGAATTTTTGGGCGAATGCCTCGAGGGCGGCTGCGTGATCGGAAGGGGGAACGCCACCTTTCACAGTCAAGAAGTTCATCAGTTTCGAATGGATCTTTTCGAGGGCGTCCGCGCTGAATTTTTCCGGGCGACTGTGGGCCAGGTCCTTCACTTGGGAGTACACGGCGTTCCGGTATATTTGTAATCGTTCCTTCAACACAGGATTTTCATTTTTCTTGAGTAAGTCGGCCGTTTGTCGATAGCCCATCAAGCTTTCCGCAAAATAAACTGCGTTTTCCTCGTGGCCATTCAGGAGTGGAGCAGCCATGTTGAAGATCTCTTGGTGAAACTGTTGGTGATCCAACGTGTGCGCCTTTTGATGAACGGCGTCTGCAACACTAGAGAACACTGGAGATTTCTCCAGTACATTATCAGGCGAGGTGACTAACATGGTAAACGACTTGATGGCATCATCGTGCATTGGAGTGATGGCCATGGCATGCGCTTGTGACAAGCAGAGACCCAAGACAGTAATAAGCTGGTAAAGCTGCATGATGTCGGACAAGGTGTGATGAGTGAGAAGGTAGAGACTGGCTAACTGGATTTAAATTTAATGAATGAATGAACGACTAGTCTAACACAGATGGGGTGCACTGGGCGATAGGGACTGCTGCTTTAAGTGTAACGGATTTAAGCACGTGGTATTTCTGTGCGCTCGGTGGGCCTTCAGCAGAGACGACTTGCCTAGCTGCTTCAGGTGAATGTCAGACAATCTGTAATCGTTTGACTGGACGAGCCCCGGCTGGCTCCGGTACCAGTCTGAATATGATACCGGAAATCAGCACAGTGTCTTCGCTGGCTTGTCGTAAGCCTCGACTTGTCTCGGAATCATACAAATCTTCCTGATTGCCCAGACAGTTGGACTTGACCCACCTTTCGATCAGTTCTCTAACACCGTACAAAACTGCCTGCGTGTCTTACCTGGAAAGGATAGACCCGGCCGAGAAGTGGCTGGATGGAAATGGCCTGCCGTGATGTGTCAGTTCTAATATGATAATGTAGCCTGCGTAGCCTGTGTGCAAAGCAATTGGGGGGGGGGGAGGACATGTCAAGTCGAGGTCATCAGAGCTAAAATCATATTCGAGCCCGGGTCTAGCACAGCTTCCTCGCCTCAGACCGGCCTCGTGAGCTTCTGAAAGCGCAGGCTCGCTCGCTTTGCAAGTGCTGCCCACGTCAACCTCATTGCTGGCACTCCGATTGGGAGATGTATGTGAAGCTGAATGTGTGGATTGGATCGAGCACATCCAAAACGTTCCAAACACGACTTCTGATATTCTGACATCAGGGGCCAACGGTATTAGCGGGAGTGGGGGGCCAAACGTAAGGAGGCAACAGTGCCCCGCCGCCGCGGGACCTACCTCTCGAGTCTCAACTGCCCCGCAGACGGAAGAGGCCCACCGAGACGTGAGTTCAACTTTCAGAAAGATGAAACCAGGTTTTATGAGGAGAATGGTGGTTTCCACTTGGACAGACTCGATGACGCCTGGGCAGAATATACAAAATACGTAACGCCATGATGGCCCACTGAGTTGCTGCTGCACTACCTTAACAGCCGGCTCGGCCATTGAGTTATACCAACTCGGTAGCCGGCTCGGGCCTTGAACAGCTGCACCGTCTCATGAACATGGCCCAGGGGGTCATGGCTGTGGGATTGCTGCCTTATTGTTGCACCCGAGACTGCCATCCAATTTGGGAAGGCCCCCGGCCCGCGCCAGGCCCTTCCGCGCCAGCGGGACTGTTAAATTCGGGACTTGTCCCGCAGGAACCCTCCGAAGGAGGGACAGGCCGAGCATCTCCAACGGACTCGCTTCAAGGCATCATCTCCAACGGATCTGCCATCGCGCGACCTGGAGCGAACTTTGGCGGCCCGCATGCTGTAGTTGTCCTCCAGCGGAGCCGCGACAGAAGCTGCCAACGATGGCGGGGGTGGACCCATCCCGCCTTCGGCTGCTACCTTTGGCAGCTTTGCCCGACAGAGATCCACCCCCGCCATCAATCGACAGTCCATAAATTGGACAAGTGTGACACATCGGTGACACTTTGGGACATCTGCCTGCAGCCCGCCAGAGCCAGGCCGACCCACCCCCAGACCTTTGGAGATGCCCCTTCCTCCGGTGGGTGCACTTGCCTTACCGGGACTTAGCTAAAATAGAGCGCCTCCACCGCGGGAGTTAAACCCGGTCTCTATCTCACTTTTAGCTACCCTAACCCCAAAACGATCCCTCACCGCAGGCCCTATCCAGGGCCTCTTCAATCCACTACTGATTCAGAATCATGTGACATGTCCTCTTCAATGTTCATTGTCAACAAATTCTGGAATTGAACAATGGTCAACCAAATAATATGTTGTGGACTTGATACCTGGAGGAATTCCTGTGGGGTGAAATTTTGAAATTTGAACTTTCTAAAACCAGATCCCAATACTTTTTTTGATGATGGGGAATCTCACCACTATAATGATAGGGTCTTTGTTAAATGACTCCCAAAAATTAGAGAATCAACTCCCAAATTATCTTGCGGACAATGAAATTACCATGTCTCAATGGCCCTGCAACCATTTGGGAGTCAATCATCCAATTCTGCATGAGAAATGGGAGTCAGTGGGATAACTTTCAATATATTAAATTTTGATCCAAGCTGCAACCCCCATGGAAGTTGTTTGACCAAAAGCAAGGCTGAGTACAGGAGTCAATCCCCGGAAAACTCCAACCACATGTCGGAGCCAGCATCATTGGTTTTACCTGGGATGCTTGAATATATTTCACTCCTCAGCCATAATCCAAATTCATCAGTTGTCACACATGAATCTGCTTTTTTTGATGAGGTTTTGAATGGGTAAATTACATGTGCTATTGACTTATCCTTCAAAGAAGAATTCATGGTATACAATGAGGCTTTTTTGAAAGTTGGCTCTGGAGGAAGCAATTGAAAGTATAAACAGTGATGTGAGAAATTGCCCCAGGAATACTGTACCTAAGTTTGAAGGCTAGGATTTGAGTGCACTGGCCAACTACAACTGTTTAATTTCATCTTAAAAAAAGAATAAAAGGTCCTCTATTGGACTCTTTGATAATTTCTTTATTCATTGGCTCCTACAACTCAATCAGTACAGCTTTTGCTGTTAAGAAAAGCAGGAATAGAAAAACTCTACTCATAAATCACACGCCTACTGCTACATTCAAATGTGGGTGTATTCTGGAGCTAATATGCTCCAAAAATACTTTTTAGGTTACTTCCCAATTGATATTAAAGTTTGGGGTGCTTGGCCCCACTCATTACGGAGGAATTAATTTTTTTGATTATTTTTGAAAATTTTCCTGACGACTCCCAAAAGGCATATCAAAATTGGAGAATTGACTCCTAAAAATGTGCCGCAGCATTTTTACATCCACCCTCAGTCACTGGGTGGTCAACAGATAGTAATTTTGAGTAATTTTGATGTCTGTGAGTTTTGGGAGTCAATTCTCTAATTTTTGGAAGTTGTTCAACCAAGACCCTAATGATATTCTCCAAAAACATTTATCCTCTCGATCTTACTTGAGCCAATCCATCTTCTCAAGACATGCAATTATACCCCAAGATTACTGAAACCAGAAAGCCACCTGCCACATCAAAGTAGAAGAAAAAAGGTAATAAGGAAAAGGAAGCAGTGGCTTCCAATTTCAAAGGAGTTGATTATGTCCTTATTGGACACCTGGCGCTATTGCCAAAATGTGTCCATAGCCATCCTCAAAAACACCCCATATTGTTCTTGTATACTATTATCCTTAAGGGAGATGAAGAGGAACAGGTTGAAGTAAGGACCATATATGTAAGAGCGACAAGTTAATTATTGTGAGAGAAAGTAAGAAACAACATGCACACGCACACACACTGACACACTAACATGTACACATACGCACAAACATAAATAGATAAACTGGAGAGATCAAATAGATACACACACGATAGGAAGAAAGGAGAAAGAGGGGAACAAACAAGAAAAATAAGACATTCTTGGCGCAAATAGTCTGAGTGAAAGAATGGGGATTCTCTTGGCAGAAAAAAAAAAAAGAAAACTGCAAGGTGGCTCTGAAAGAAGAAAGAAACCGGAAGAAGAAGAGAGAAAAAAACGATACACATTCATGGAGAAGAGAAGAGAAAGCTCGATCGAGGAAAGGATACACAAGAAGGGACTTATTTGTTTTGGAGCCGAAGGAGCAGGGGAGAGGAGAGGAGAATAAGAAGCAAAATACATAAGGCAGGTGAAGAAGTCGTGTCTAGCTGGCCAGAACAAGAGCTTATAGCAATAGCAAGGGAAGAACATAAGAGCAAAGGAAACGATATGAGAGAGACGGGGGAAAAAAAAACGATAAAAAGAAATGAGATCTCCGGCTGGGAAAGGACAAAATAAATATGGAGAAAGGATTAAGGAAGAAAAGAAGGGGGTGAAATAATGATTAATTTCGTGTGAGCATTACAAACGTGCCCTCGTATCCATCTGCATTTTCGGGGGTCAGCGTATCCCTCCATCTGCCGACTGCGTCCAGTTTCGAAACAAAAGAGAAAGGGAACAGTTATGTGCAACATGGAGTCAATGGGCTGGACGAAGCATAGGTAGGAGGCCTCCGGCCGGGCAAGAGACAAAAAAAAAGGAGGATGCATACCGATCATGTTACCGGGGGCATGGTAGCCTCTATAGAGCCACCGGCCGTGGCGGCCGGTATCGTAGATCTTGAGGAAGGTGACCATACCATCCCAGGCTCGGACACGGCCCTTGACTTTGAAATGGCCCCAGGAAGAGTGGCCGGCGCCGTGGATCTGGAGCTCATACTGCTCGCTCGGGTCGTACGGGACGAGCACCGAGTCGATCGGGGCGGGGTAGAGCAGAGATTTCATCCGGCTGAGTCCCTCGATCTCGCTCTCCAGCGGTTCCTCCCAGCTATCCACAGCATGGTGGACGACGCCTTTCGAGCCCTGAGCCGGCCTCCGATGCCTGAGATATTTCTCGCGCGTGTCCCCCAGGAATTCCACCGGCTGCGCGTCCCGGACCCGTACGATAAACTCCTGAACTTTGAACACCTGGTTCTGGTCCCCATACCGTCCCTCGTACACGGACTCGATGCGGCCATGGAGCATCTGTCGGTAGCTTGAGAGGTCGAAGAAGCCGAACTGCCCGTCCCATCCTCCGCGGAAGCAACCTTGGTAGAAGTCGAATTGGAGGCCGGGCGAGAGGAAGGGATTCAAGCAGGTGGTCTGCCGCACAAACTCTCGGTCGTACTCCATCGACGTCAGCTTGAGCACGCTTCGCATCATTTTCAGGAAAAACTCCAGCTGGTCGTCCAGCTCTAATGCGTGCGTCCCAGGCGAGCTGGTGTGCCGTATGTTGCACCAAAAGAAGCTCAGCAAAGCTACGTGGCTGTGCAGGGGCGGAAGAATCTTAAACAGTTTTCCCATATAGGCCAGCTCACAACGCCGCTGTCCGGGTAGCTGATTGAGGCTCTCCGAGTCGGCGGATGAGGAGGATGTTTCTGGAGCTTCTGGCGAGCCAGGTGAAGGGGCCCTGGAGATTGTTATATCCACTGCTGCCTCTCGGCTGGACGTTCCATTGTTGTGTCCTCCTTCAGCAACCTCCTCCTCCTCTGGCGATATAGCCCGTGTCAGGCTTGTCCGTTCTCGGCCCGTCAGCTTGGCGGACAAGACTTGCTGAACTGACGGGGATGAGAGGTTGATGGGTAGTTCACGGATTGACCAGGGAGCATAAGCTACATCATACTAGCAACACCATCGGCACGCAAGACGTCAGTTTACTTTCCAAAAAAAAAAAAAATGGGTGGGACATGCTGGGGGGTACACAGGGTAAAAGGCTGACTTGATGAGATGCAAACGTGTAAGGCTTTAGTGCAAACAAGTACGTTTCAATCCCGGCTTCAGAAGTCCAATACTTGGCGCCTTCGGACGTCGGGTCGGACTGGGACTCGGCCTCTTCCTGGTTCAAGTCGAGGAATAAATGGCACAGACGGAGCGCAATGGCAATTTCGGGGCGTTCGCTCGGATAGCCGGGTGAGATAGCTGATGGATTGATCTCATAGTGCTGTTTTTTTAAGTCAAAAATAGTCATAATGAGTCACTCTTATTGGGACACATACACTAAACAATAGATTTGGAGAATGACGAAACACTACACTCCGAGAAGGTCAACGATGGTTTGAAAAAAAAAAAAAAAAAAAGAACACGTTGGACGCACAAAGTAATTCAGGAGGAAGCCAGTGACATGGGCCGACTTGAGTAGCTGAGACCAATTTCGACCGTCGTTCTCGATGACCATGAGATAGATGAGCCAGAGGTCACGAGCTACCAGGGGCATGGATCGATGGTCAGATTGGGGTATATAAGCTTGATCCTTGTAGGGCACCAGGTCGTTTGAGCGCCGTCGATCGACGTGGGAGGGGGGTGGATGAGCGGCGAAAGTTCGCATGCGGCGGAACAGGGCGAGTCGTTCGAAGTACGCCGCGGCCAGATGGCTGTTGCAGAGTTTATGGAAGCCATTCCTGCTGGTGCTGGTGGTCGGGGTCACTGTTATCTTGGTGGGTTTGCGTCTTGCTCCGTGTTCTTCTTGTGTGGCTTGCGAGCATTCTGTATAGCTTTGACAAGTGCCACACTCGCCCCGCTTCTCCCCGCCACTCGTGCCGCCGCCGCCGCCGCCGCCACCACCACCTCCGCCATCAATATCGTCATCAGCACCCTCGTTGCCGTCATCATCATCATCATCATCATCATCATCATCATCATTATCATCATCATCATCATGTTGTTGTACACCACGAGTCGCTCTTTCGACTCCATGGGTCTCGTCAGTGTTGGGGTTTCGATCTGACTGACTTGTGTCATCGCTGGCGCTCTCATCAATATTATTAGTATCGCTATGAGGATTATTATCGTGGAGCTCGGTAGGAGGGACATGTTGCTCAGATGGTGCAGTGGATGGGTTAGGGTTGGTAAGGTAAGCATCAGGGAATGCTCCCAGCCGGCGTTCGAGGGCGTTGAGGTCAAACAAGTTCCTGAAGATGCTGGCATAGAGTTGGTCGTTCCGTTCTCTCCTGAGCAGCTGATAGATGTGTCTGTTGAGCAGTAAGAAGCTGAGGAGACTCGCCGGTGGCTGGAATGGGAACTGGACCGCCACATAGACTGCGATGAGCTCGATGACTTCGACGGGCAGGCTGGCAAGACTAGCGACCATTATCCCCCTCTTCTTCTTCTTCTTCTTCTTCTCCTCGTCTGGTGTTCTGTTTTCTGTGCTCGTCCTCCGTCGCTGCTTGGCGTTGCCGTTCGCGTCGCTGCTCGTGCTGCTCAAACAATGTTCAGGAATATGGTATTTAAATATTATCCACTGAGTCTGACTCCACTCGGTCGAGCCTTTCTCATGGATGGCTTCGGATATATTTATGTAAACATCTCCCCTCAATTCCTGGAATTAGTAAAGTCTCCTCGTTCTGTACCATCAAGCACTTGTATCCATACATGCACTGCTTCAGCTAATTCGCTAATTCCATCCTCTAGTATGTATGTATACTCACCACTTTCCATCACTTCTCGGCCGAACACTATGTATGTACATACAGGACAACAGCACTGGCCCCGTCGGGCAGCCTTCGGTGTCAACATCGGAGCGAACCCCGAAAAAAAAAAGAAAAAAGAAATTATCAAGACTCAGGACGACTTCAAGACGTCAAGCTTACCCCGGTCTTTTTTTCATTCTTTGCAAATTCTTCGGTTGTAAATTTCAAATACAGTTCTGATTTAAATTTTCCGCCATTACTCGTTTTTTCTCTTTTTTGGCAAATACTTGTTTTTTCTTTTCTCTCGTATACGCGACGCGACCCTTAGACGCGTTCCCCTCATTATAAATAACCGCGCTCTCTTGTACCTCTCTTTCCCCTCAGGGATTTATTTTGTTAACATTCTCAAACCTCCCAAAATTTTAAAATTCCCTTGTTTTTAACCTGTTGGCATAGCTCCCCCTGATCGCCAGAGTTCCCCAATTCATTACATGCAGGGCCAATCTCGTGGCGTTTCCCACGCCACAGGTGGCTTGTTTTCTTCTGTACAATGCTTTCTTTATTCTCCAAATTATGTATGTAAATATGTACCTTTCTTTCTGATGCTTCTCCTGTATATGGACTCTTTCTCCCATGATTTCTCTCCTCTTCTTCTTTGCCTGTTGTAACCTGTTGTCTTTATCCAGAGATTCCTGTTCACCAGTGGTATGTATACATTCTGTGGCAATTATGCTCATACTATCAATGTTTATACTTGTTAGAGCATCTTTACCGGTTGAGCTAAAACCAAGCAAGTTTTGACTTGCGGCTATTGCAAGTGGAGATAGCAAAAGCCAAATCACTGTATTGGTGTGGCTTGTTTTTATGGGAGTTGTGTGATAGGCGCGTGCAAAGCTAAAATCTTATCTAACCATTGCTCACTTTAGCAATGGTTAGCTGAAATTATAGCTTTGTGCTGACTTAGCTGTGAGTTAGCTTGACTTGGTGCGGTTGAATTTGGTAGCTAAAGTCCTTAGATTGCACGGAACTAGCAACCAATACGAATGCTCTTACACAAGCTTTGTATGTATGTTACATGTTGAATAGGTAGAAAGCTACATGGTGAAGAATATATCAATAGGAGGGGTTGACAATTTATTGACAATACATACATAGAGAAATTGGAAGCCAATTGTGAGGACGTTTCCTTGATCTGGAAACACAATAGCATCTGGGTACTTCCAGACAGGTACATGTGTAAATGTTCAAGAAGTGTCAAGAATTGTGTGTTGTGGGATTTCTACCCATGACCTGCTACACTCATGAGAGCTGCTCTAATACCGCTGAGCTAGACACACATTAGGGGGGTTCACATTAGCTTATTATTTTACTGATGCTGATGCCATGATGATGTAATTTGGTGTGATTTGGGTGGGAAAACTTAAAAACATTTGCTGATGTCAGTTAAATTTTACTTCAATTTTACTGATGATGACCTTATGTGAACCGGGCTATTGGTCTTACAGGTAACTGGTGGATGATACAATGATACGGCTCAGCCACACATATTGGGCATGGAAGCACATATTCCATCAATTCCAACAACATGCATAGTCTGACTGGTCAATTTTTTATGTGAAAAATGGTTGACAAAAATCTTTTAAATAGGATTGAAGATCTTGTTGATTTCAATGGTGAACCTGTCTAATATGTACCCCCTTTTGTTCATGAAGAGAAGCTTAAAAAGCATCAAAGTTCATATGTACTGAAGTTACAACCACCTAGAAACAAATAATCAAGGACATCCTGCTGGGTAAGATCCTTCCAATGTAGAATCTCAAAACTAGATTGTAACCCTTAATTGGTGGTGGGATTGGAATATGAATGCCATCCATTTTTATTACCAACTAAGGTTTAGGATTGAGAATCACATTGGAGGACTTACCTTGGGGATTTGCAAAATCTAAGATTCCAATTTACAAGGTCTTAAGTAAGTTTTTAGACCAAAATTCCAATGTTATCTAAAACATGAAAGTCAAGTGTTTTGTGGGCACTGCTTTTTTTTTTTTTAAAACAAAAAGAAAAACTTTCTCAATTAAGAATTTAGAATTGATTTACAGGCCTGCAGATGGTGAAGGGAAGTCCTCCACTCTCCTCCACTCTTTATATTGGAAAATTTTAGCAGCAGGAAGTTAAATCCTTGAATAACATGGGATGTTGGTGTTAATCATTCTGTAACTGCTGCCACTGTGAGGAAAACTTGCTCAACTGATGCCAGTTGACATGCAGGGCACTAAGTTTCACTCCTGATGCACTGTGCATCATGCACAGTCACCAGGGGAGATTTTATGGCACTTGCATGGCAGTGCCACAGCATGTGTTTTTACTGTAACCCCTGCCCAATGATCCTACAGTCAATGTTTATATAAACTTGAAATCATGGTGAGGTGGGTCAAGGTATTTGGGGAACATCTTCTGAAGTAAACCACAACAAAAGCTGATATCCAGATGATCAAATTTGTAATTTTAGGATGGATGACTGCACAAATCATGTAGAACTCAGGCTGAACTCAAGTCATTCTTATGATTTTAGAGCATCCGCATTGGTCGCGGAGGTTTAGCATAGTTTAGTCCACTGAGTTATGTCGGACTTACCTTAAGTCAAGGTGTGCAACCGCACCGGTTCAGGTTTCAACAGGTGTAAGTATGTGTAGTGGCGATGACTAATCTCCATGTCAGAGATGTATCTAGATGTATACATACTTTTTTGTGTGTGCAGTTGACGTGTGAAAGTGGGATATATGCATATAATATGACTTTATCCCAGGATTAGTGGGGCATAAAATTATCCCCCACTAGCCCAAAAACTAGCTCCGGCATAGTTTAATCCGCGCTTAGTCCGCCCCGGTGCGGCTGCAACAGGGGACAACTTGTGCTAATCCGAGCAAAAACCGCGACCGATGCGGATGCTCTTATGAATTTTTACATGTCCTGATAGTGATTGGTCCATTTTTAAATTGCTGAGTTCCCGGAAGGGCGTAGAGAAGAGGGGACTTTTGTCCATGGACCGGCCGCAGCCGGGGAGTAGCCTGCGGAGACATGCTGCACATGTGGTTGGGACTTGCAGCCCTGGCTAGCGGGGAGCGACCGCACAGGTCCTCTACCCACGCGCCAGCAACCTGCTACCGCCCCACAAGCTCCCGCAGGATTCCCACCAATTGAAGGGAAATATATAAAAAAAAAATACCAATTGAAGGGAAATACATTTTTTTTCCTGCACAGACTAACCACAGCTTCCCAGGACAAGAATGGAGAACCGGATTTATGTGGACCCGACGCAAGGCAGTGGGACGACAGGCAAGAACACCCCAAGGTCACAAACCACGGAGAAGACAGGAGTGGGCAAGAGGAGAGGTGGAAGCAAGGAAGTCCGGGAAATCATCCCCCTTGAAGAGATTCTAGGTGCAATGGGCTCAACCAGACATAAGTTAAAAAAAAAAAAAAGAGTAAAGACATTGTCGACCTCCTCCCACACTTTGACAAACCATACCCAATTCCTCCTATGAGATGCCTTGAGAGATGCCTCATAGCAAGAGATGCCTATTCCCTCCCACTCCCGATACCAGTGATGCCCACAAGACTCTGACAGAGCAGGATGCCTCCAAGAGATGACCTACCACTCACCCATGCATTGCACAGTAACTGACGTTACCTTGATTGACCTTCCGCCTACCCACAGCCAAAGGCAAAGCGCAGGAAACCCCCGACTGTACCGGCACTAAGGACGGCGCAGCGGAGGACGTTGCTGTTGAATTTGAAGTGCCGCGCCGCGCACGCTGTGTGAAGACTCCATATTTGAAGTTTTGACTCGACTATTTAATTTGATCTGACGACACTCGTCAGCTCCTTTCCCCATCTCGATTTCTGAATTTTACTTCTTTGATTCATCCGAGCAAAGCTTTCATCCGAATCTCTTCTAGTCAAGGTCACTCAGTCAGGCGTCAAGACTCTCAAGTTCTTTAGCCTGTTATTGTAGCGTGGTCTTTTTCCTTCTCAATCTCTCATCCATTGCGTCCTTGTTCTTTTTAGACTCTTAATTTCTCAGTTGCGGCAGGTCCCACCCTAAACAGTACGGAGGCCCCAGCATCCAACAAGGAAACCCCAGCAGAGCCCCAGGTTTCTACGCTCTTTTTGCTCACCGAGGCTCGGAAAGCAAGGGACGCAGGAGAGCATGATGTGGCTAGTTCCCTCCTCCATATCATAAGCGAGATGTACCCCCCGACCGCCCTGCCCCCACCTCCGGCAGGAACCCCAATCTACAGATGGCCAGAGACCAGCGCGACCAGCAAACCTAAAGCGGTCGTCAGGGAGGGCACAGCGTCCTTCGGAGTTGGCTCCGTCCCCGACCACGGTTATTGCGGCCTTCCGACTTTCTACAACAAGAACCTGAAGGCTAAGAAGGGCTCAGTCCCTTTGACGATTTTCAATCCGCAGTGGCAACAGCAAGCTGCGGCCCACTCTGCTGAACGATGGTTGGTCAACAGAGGAAGTGGCAAAGAACAACGTTACACCGGCCACCCCGCACCGGACAAGTGGTTGCAGACCTACGCCCAGTGGTCCCGGAACTAGCAGGTGTTCCAGCGTACCATGAAGGATGTTTACCACTACCACACGATTACGGAGTGGATTGCCATCCACAAGGCTTGTGTTGTCAAAATGATGCGCCGCAACGGATTCTGTGCAGGGTTTCACTACGACCTCACAGTCCGCATGAACACGTTCCAGTGCAATACTCTTGTTGACGGGGAGGTGGTCTTCCCCAATGTTTCCCTACCACGTCCGAACATCGAACAGCAGTCGTTCAGCGAAGCGCAAGCACAAGACGAGCTCTCTTTCCAGGACAACCTGTATGTAGCAGGCGGCCCAAGAGAACACCACGATCCGCATACCGACTGCCCAAAGAACAATCAGCCCAAGAGGAAGGGCCCCGACTCCAGGAACGAGAATGGGAGCCAGAACTTCCGCGGAGACCAACACAGGGGCAACTTCTATAGATGTAAGGAACACTTAATGTTCCTTCACTGTAGCCGACAAAGGAGGGAACTAGAACAAGATACCTATTGTGTTTTGAAGAACACTTGGACACCCAAAATGTTTGGGTGTATTGAGTTATGGCTTTCTCTGCACAGCTGCAGATAAAAAAAGTGGTTTTTGCCACACAGCAATTGCTGAGCAAGGTCACGGGTATACCAGCTACGGGGACGCCATTGTGTGGTGCAGCCAACTACAACCAAACAAATACCTAGCCGCCGGTAATGGTTTTCCGATCATATCCTCCAGCCACCAAGCTCCATGCCGTCCGGATGGCCATCGAAGGCCTGTCGTTTGCAGAAATCCGACGTTTGCTTGGTGAATCCCTTTCTCGGCAGTCATTTTGTCGATGGATTGCTCTCTACAAAGAAACCCAATGCGTAATCAGGGATCCTGAGGATTACAAGACTCGTGGCCGACCTGCGCTCCTATCCAGAGAGGAGTGTGACTTTATGGTTAGGCTTGTGGAGTCAGAACCCGGTCTATTTCTTTCAGAAATCCGCGAACGGCTCTATGATTCGAGTGGAACTCTCCTCAGTGAAGCGGGAGTTCACAGGGACCTTGTGGAGCGATTATCAATCACCTTGAAGAAACCCAAAACCAAGAACTGCCAAAAAGACCTGGTGGCCAAGTTAGCTTTTGAGGAATCAATGGAATTTTTTCCAGCTGATTTCCTTGTTTTTACAGGTTAGTCTGTTGCCTTTTGACCTGTTTCCTCGGCAAAGTGAGCATTGAAACTTAATTTTTCATACTCTTTCAGATGAGAGTGCTTTCTGCGACAAGGACCTGCTCCGTTCCATGGCCAGATCCAAGCGCGGCACACCCTCATCTCGAGTTGTTATCAATCAGAACCCCGAACATTGGAGTATTCTGCCAGCAATCTCAATTGATGGCTTGATTACTCTTACAGCAACAACCGATACGTTCAATGGTAGAGAATTTGAACATTTTTTAGAGAACGACTTGGTAAGTTTGCCTTGTTCTTGCCTCGGGATTGATCACTGACTTCCTTTTCTGCAGTTGCCTCAAATGAACCGGTACCCTGATTTCAACTTGGTTCTTGTGTGTGACAATGCGGCCATCCATCGCGGTGACCAAGTTTGCGAGCTTTGCAACCAAGCTGGGGTCTGGTTAATGTATCTTCCACCTTATTGCCCCGAATTGAATCCAATTGAACTCTGCTTTGCAGCAGTCAAACAGCAACTCCGAGCCTCACAAATCCTCACTTGTACCAATGATCCGGAATGGGAGATTCGCCGATTGGCTGGTGAAATTATGACAGCAGATCTTTGCTACAGCCTTTACAAGCATTGTGGGTACTGCGTCCCAGAAAACTAGACAGTTTCTCATTCTTTGATCTTGCTACATGTAAACCAACAATATTAGCCAATTAGCCTACCCCATGTGATGAATTTAGCGGCTTTTTCTTTGCCAAATTTCTTGTAGCATTAGCTGAAGTTACACTTGGCTAAACTAACACCCAGCATAGCGGGAAATATTTCCCTTAGAATTTTTTTAGCAATAATGAAATCAGTCATCACTATTTTTGACAATACTGGGAATTGAACCCACAACCTGGGTAGTGGGTATATATAAATGAAAAAGGTCAGCAATACTAAAATTTTCACTGAAATTGCTGGCTGATCTTGGGGGAATACTCGCCTGGGGACCCAGTGGTCACCTGCAGGTACCCACACTGCCCAGGTTCCAGGTTCAATTCCCAATGCCCTTCCAAATAGTAATAGCTGATTCCACCAGCAATTGGCTTATCCAGGCCATTTCTCCAAAGCTTAAAAACACTTTTGTATACAGAGCCCAATACACATTGATTGGCTTCATATTTTTGTTCTTTGTTACAACCGATTGGCTATCAATAATCAGAAATTTGGTTGAGCCTTTATCACAACTAATGATGAGTTCCATCATGATTTTGAAACAAGATTGATATCAAGTGATAAGATTTATTTGATAAGATATTTAATTTGTTACAAGCTATCAAGCTAGTAGTACTGAAGAACTTGGTTAAGCCTATATTACAACTGATGATGAGTTTCATCATATTTTTGAAAACAGTCAGTATCAAGTGATAAAAAAACGATTGGTGAGGGCTATGTAATCAATCAAAATGGACAAAATGAATGATAACATTTAATATCAAGACAGTTAAGCTATAAAAATGTTTCATACAAACATCATTTTATGGAAGGCTTGGTTAAGAAGATTATTGAGCTTAGCTAGTGGATATGACAAGGGCTATTCAGAAGAAAGAAATCGCTCAAACTTGTGTACGTTGTCTTTGAGTTGAGTAATGATACCGGGGCTTAATCCCCAATCAGACATATCCTTTGGGGTGATGCACTTTGACAGTAGCATCTTCGGATGGGTGATTCCCTTACAATCAAGAATTGCTAGTGTTTCATCTTGTTCCTCTTGTCTGATCATAACGAAGTCAAGGTATTGACGGACCAATTGGGTGTTGGGGACTATAACCGACGCACCATCGGAATCATCCGTTTCAATTTGTGACCTGTGTGCTGCACCGTCGTTTCTTTTTTGCTTTTTGGAAGACAGTGACACAAATTTGAGTTTGGCCGGCGGTGAATGAAGAGTAACTCCCTCGTGGCCAGCCAACTGAAATCAAATAATCATTTCAGTTTGATCACCTTGAATAAAAAATTGAAACATATTAAACTTAAAAAGCTCACAAGTGCTTGAGCCCAAATCTGGACCGCTCTTCCATTCAAGGGTATGTAGCGGTTTTGATCGGTTGGATGGACGTAGACTGAGAGTTTCTTTTTGTACTTGACATTGGCCTTGTGTTCTTTCAAGATACTATTCATTAATACATTGCACGGGTTAAAATCCGAAGCTTGAGAAGTGTTGGTCGAGGTGTTCTGGTTGGAAGAGCCAGCCCTCTGCGCAGCCTCCTGGGTGAGCACATGAGTTTTGATTGCTATTGCCGTTTTAGCTTGTTTTGCGGGTTCGGCTGGATCTGGCATTTCGAGAGATAACGTGCCATTGGTGCTGTCCTTTCCATGCTCCACAATTGTATTAATCCACGCAGCAAACAATGCCTCATCATGAACGGTTTGGTTGGCTGATTTTTAATATTCTCGCAATTTTTGGATGGCCAATGAGACAGACCATTTGATAGACGGTGATACATTGTTGATATTGCTACAACTAAGATCACCCAAGCCTTTAACATGCATATCACAGGAAGACACAACCAATTCACGGAATTGGGAAAACGTGATTTTTGAGACGTCGTCCACAATGACTTGGAAATTCTTCTTTGATTTGACCGACATCCACACAGCCTTGCTACCGTCTGGGCTGCGACAATAGAGCTTCAAACCTGTCAAGCAGTTGAGAGATTGTGGCTAGATCACATTAAATCAACAACATGTCTCCATTACCATGAGATATAAATCAAGGAACTCACAGTTTTCTCATCAGGTGGAGGTCCAATCCCGTGTATTCGATAATTTTTGGAGGCAGTATGGTAGCCTGGGGGAGGAACTTCCCTACCAAGGAGATCATATCCAAACTGCAACATTATTTTCCGTTGATCAACCAGATTTCAAGTTTCAATTCTTCTCTGCAGTCATTGTTGGGAGATGACTCCAAACTGGCAGCAGCCTGTGTCTCCAATGATCATGGCACAGTATCTGACTGCTGTGGCCGTGATGTTCCTCATTGACGTCACTATGGTTTTGTGGGATAAAAAATGATTTCACAAAATAAATTTTGACGGATTTGGCGGAGAGATTGCTGTGAAAGTGTCCAAGCATTCTTCAAAACACAATAGTATCTTGGAGAGACAAGTTTTCTAGAACCCACGAAAGGGAGATGATTTGCTAGCACAGTAGAAGAACAAGATTAGTCTCTCTATTTACAATGGATAGATGTGTATGATGAGAAAGGAGGAAAAGAAAAGGAAAGGGAAAGAGAAAGGAAGACTCACCTAGCACATTAGAAGAACAAGATTAGTCTCTACTGAGCTAGGAGGGGTGTGGGGAGGATGAGATTAAATACTAGGAGTGATTATGTAAGTAGTCTGATAGATGTGTGAAACCTACAGAATGAAGGTTCACAATAGAGGCACCAGACAACGGGAGGACCGCAATGACTGAAACAATTGGCCCAGAGGCAACCGTGACGGATCCCCATCAAATAACCAAGAGGACCGCCAGAGAGACGGCACTTGAGGAAGAGATGCGGAAGGCCGTGCCCGTGACCAAGCCAGGAACTTCCGTGCCCCCCCGCCAAGGAAGGGAATACCCAGAAAAGCACCCCGTAGGTATATTTACCACACGCCCCACCTCCACTTTTACCCAAGTTTTGCACCGGGAAGATAGACTACCCCCCTCCCACTTCAGCGTGATGGAGCTGTTGTTGACCCACCATGCCACCCTTCATTGAAATCCAATCCCCCCCGTTTTTTTGTTTGGTTTGTGTTTTTTACGCACCCTAATTGCGTGTAGGCCCTGCATGGTGCAAGACACACTGAGAGAGCCAGCACCCAAGCCCACTACCCAAGAAGCCCCCCACTGACCCCAGGGGATAAAATTTGAGATGAGCATCCCCCAGTGGGAAGATGCGCTGAGTAGAGCAGGGTTGCAAAAGAAATACTGTGATGTCATCAAAGGTTTTCAGATGGGTTCACTGCCAGAAAAGTTGGCTCGGATGGCTGCATCCGAGTTTTTATCGGATACGGCCATCCGATTCAAACTTGGGCGCGCGCCACCGAGTGAATTGCTGACCCATTCAAATTCAGCGGCCCGGGCGTTTGGCCACCGAGTTTGAATCGGTCAGCAATTCACCCGGTGGCGCGCGCGCGAGTTTGAATCAGATGGCTGCATCCGATAACACTACAACACTGCCGGCATTAACCGGTCGAACACGGCAGTTTGAGCGGTGCTCAAACAGCCGTGTTGCTCGAACTGCCGTGGTGCTCGAACAGCCGTGTTCAACCAGTGGTCGGACAGGCACTGTCCGACCGAAGCACCTGCCGGCGGGTCGGACAGGCCTGTCCAATCAGTTCCTGGGACCGGTTGCACAGGATCAGCCGGGACCGGTCAGACAAATCTGTCCGACCAGTTGGCTCTTGCTTTGGTTGGGCAGTGTCCGTCCGACCACCGGTCAAACACGGCTGTTCGAGCACCGCTCGAGCAGCCGTGTTTGACCGGTTAATGCCGGCAGTGCAAACATTTGTAATTTCACCTAAAGAAAAAACTACTGTTTGGGGTAAGCAAAATGTTTTTTCAACAAAATGGCTCAGTAATAAAAATTGAGCAAAACTGAGCATGCTCAGCAAAATCGCCCAAAGTTGCCATAATGAATAAAAATCATTTCTGCTCAGTTTCTAAAAAAAAAAATTGCTGAGCATGCTCAGTAAAGCTTATTTTTCACTTCTGACCATTTTCTGTAAAATTGGGTATATGTTTTGCCCATACCAATTTTACATTTTCTTTCTGGGCAGAGTTGCAAATGTTTGTAGTGTAAAAACCTCGGATGCAGCCATCCGAGCCAGATTTTCTGGCAGTGGTTTTGACCAAGGTATCCCAGCGCATACCATTCCAGGGGAACAATGGTTTACACCAACCAACCACAACTCTGCGCTGAAGGCTCAGGAGGAGATTGAGACAAACCTTACAAAAGAAATTGCTGCGGGGAGAATTTTTGGGCCGTTCTTGCATCAGCATGAAGTAGTTGCGGCTAGATTTCCTTTCTTTAGATCAAGCCCTCTCAGGAAAGCAGTCAACTCCGAGTCCCGACAGGTCGGTCCGCCCAATCAATGACCTGTCTTTCCCACACGGGGACACGGCAATCCCCTCGGTAAACGAATTCGTAGGTAAACACCTCTTTGACACAACCTGGGACAATTTCAAAACCGTTGCCGGATTCTTTAAACACCATTGGGAACCGTTTGAGCTAGGCATATTTGATTGGGAGAAGGCGTACCGCCAAATCCCCATAAGACCAGAACAATGGCCATATCCAATGATCCAAAACTTCAAAGGCAAACTCCTCCTTGACACGCGCATAACATTTGGAGGAGTGGCAGGTTGTGGGTCCTTTGGATGCCCAGCAGACGCCTGGAAGGAACTCATGCTGCACGAGTTTGAGCTGGTTCACGTCTTTAGATGGGTTGACAACAACCTCTTTGTGAGGGAGATGGGCTCAAAGACCTCTATGACAGACATTATTCAGCACTCAACAGAACTTGGTGTGAGAACTAACAAAAAGAAATATGCAGAATTTGCGGCAACGCAGAAGTTCATCGGATTCATCTGGGACGGTATCAACAAGACGGCAACCCTCTCAGAAGGGAAGGCCGCAGAGCGCATCAGCCAACTAGAGGCCTTCCTACACCACAAAAAAATTTGTATCGCTTGCTGACAAGCGACGTCAAGGAAGTCCTGTGTAGCTCTGTTGGTAGCTCTGTTGCTGCTACACACCAAGCACAGCTCAACTACACATACATATTTATGTACGTGTATGTTTAACCAGTCATCAAGGGGACCGTGTATACATACTCCCCTTGATGTCTGAGTCTTACTTCTACAATGGATGTGCCGGCCATCAAGCTCTCTAGCTTGATGACTGTGCCAGGTTTATAACTGGATGGCCATGCCGGCCATCAAGTCATCAAGTTATAGAGATCGATGGCCGGCACAATAACTTGATAGCTCAATGCCGGGCACGGCCATTGAGCTTCATAACTCGATGGCCGGGCGTGGCCATTGAGCTCCACAACGAAATGGCCGCATAGGCCATCAAGCTCCATAACTCGATGGCTGGGCCCTGTTGTGGAGGTGTCAACACCTTCATGACCAGTCATGAAGGTGTTGATATCATGGGGGTCACACCTTGATGGCCGGCCATCAAGGTCTTCACACCTCAATGACCGGACATCAAGGGGTGTACACCTCCATGACCAGTCATCGAGGTGTCAACACCTCCATAACTGGTCATCAAGTTGTCAACACCCCCATGACCGGTCATTGTGGGGTATTATAAACCTCGATGACCGGTCTTGGAGTCACCACACCTCCATGACCGGGTAAACGTACCTGCATAACGAGTAGGTCAACCGGCTCGCTAGGCCGGTAAGGGTACCAGCTCGGCGAGCAGGTCAGCCGGCTCGCTGGGCTGGTACAGGTACCAGCTTGACGAGCTGGTCAGCCTGTTCGCTGAGCTGGTACCCGTACCGGCCCAGCGAGCCTGCTCGCCAAGCTAGTACCTGCACCACCCCAGCGACCAGGCTCACCCACTCGCCAAGAGGCACTTGTAACAGCCCAGCGAGCAGGCTCACCCGCTCGTCAAGCTGGACCTACTTGCCAAGCTGGTACTCGTACCAGTCCAGCAAAGCCCATACCAGCCCAGCAAGCGGGTCAGCCTGCTCGATGGGCTGGTGCAGGTACCAGCCCGACAATCAGGTCAACCTGCTTGCCACTCTGGTACCTGCACCAGCCCGGCGAGCAGGTAGAGCTGCTTGCCGAGCTGGTACCTGTACCAGCCCAGTGAGCAGGCCGACCCGCTTGCTGGGCTGGTACAGGTACCAGCTTTGCAAGCAGCTCTACCGGCTTGCCGGGCTGGTGCAGATATCAGCTTGCTGGGCTGGTACAGGTACCAGCTCCTCCTGGCAAGCACACACCTGCTCACCGGATCTCTCGGCGAGCAGGTGTGTACCTGATCGCCAAGAGCCCTTGGCGAGCTGTTGTGTACCCGCTCGCCCAGATCCCTTGGCGAGTAGGTGTCTATAGACCTGGTCGACAAGGGCTCTTGGCAAGCGTACTCACCTGCTTGCCGGAAGCCTATGGCAAGCAGGTGTACAGACCTGCTTCCCAAGAGCCCTTGGTAAGTATGTCTGTACACAACAGCTTGCCGGGAGGCCTTGGCAAGCATGTTGTGCCTGCCCACCGAGAGCTCTCGGCAAGCAGGTGTGTACCCTGCCCACCAAGAGCTCTCGGCGAGCAGGTGTGTACCCTGCCCACCAAGATCTCTTGGTGGACAGCTGTACACTGTTGTGTACACCTGCGGCTTGTTGAGGTGAGGTGGTAAAAACTTTGATGGCTGCATCAATGCAGACACATCCTCACAAAGGCACAGCTCAGACGATAATCTGCTGTTGCCTTCCTTTATGTCATGTAAATACATACATGTTCATTTCGGCACTTGAGTCTTGACAAAGGAAGTCAAGGATGGGCCAAGCTGGAGTGGAGCTACAACCACAGCTTTCTTGATGTCCCTTGTCAGCAAGTGACACATCAGCAACCATGGTGCTAGCACACGGTGCAACTGTCACTCACAACAATGCTGGTGTTCTAGCCAGTTGCCTCAACCCCGCGACATACCTACTACCACAATTAAAATGCTACCTCTGAGAGATCTATTGGTGGCAGATGGGGTGGGTGAAACTTAAAGCCAAAAGACTAGTACCACAGGCAGTAAAGGACAACCTAAAAAGATGGAAAGAATCCCTCCTCAAATATGAGTCCACCAGGCTTATCCCAGACCCAGACGTCACCAA
Organism: Puccinia coronata f. sp. avenae; assembly: GCA_002873125.1. NCBI lineage: Eukaryota > Fungi > Basidiomycota > Pucciniomycetes > Pucciniales > Pucciniaceae > Puccinia > Puccinia coronata. The sequence continues at coordinate 116,723 of PGCI01000029.1, forward strand.
TGTTGAATGGTTTGGCGACACATCCACATCCTTTGGGATTGGCATCCTCATAGAGAAGAAATGGGCCCATTTCAAACTGGTCCACAGCAAGTACCAGACTATTGGCAATCTCCTGATTGCATGGCTAGAGACGGTGGTGGTACGCCTTGGCCTGCTGATTCTTCTCCAACTAGCAGTAACCCTGGGGAAACAATACGCCATCTATACAGACAACACAACAACTCTGAGCGTAGTCAGACAACGCTCCTCCAAAGATAACAGGGTAAACAAGGAATGGATGGTGATCCAAGACATTCTCATCACCCAGCAGATCAACATCCACACGGAAAGGGTTGCTTCAGCCAACAACCAAGCCAACGCCCTCTCCAGGGGGAAAAGAGAAGACCACCCCCTATCCACGCAGATGGAAGTGCCAGTCCCAGAGGACCTATGTCTCTCTTTTGTAAATCCGTGAGCTGCCTGCTGTGGCTAACATACCATGATTGCAATGGGAAGGCAAGTCCCACCCTTCCCCAAAACGGCTTAAGAGCCTAAACAGATTGTGGCTCTCAAGAGACAAGCTTGAGGGGTATTGGCCCGGAGAGCATCAGCTGCAATAGAACAGCTTGCAAGCCTTGAGAGACTAGCTTGAGGAGCAGTGGCTTAAGGAGCATTGGCTCCATGCAAGCTCCACAGGGGGACCCCAGCAGTGCCCCAAGCCCTAACCCACTGATAAGCGGGAGGGCCGCCACCTTTCAAGTGGATGAAACTGCCCCCCACAACCCTCCGTCAGCCCAGCAACATGCCAGAACCGCACTCCCTGTAGAAAATCCGCCCCTTCCTCTGCAATGGCAACCAGTCCCGCAACCTGAGCACCAAAGACGTTTGGGTCCTAGAAGTCTGGCGCCCATCCACGATCACAAGTTACAGCACTGCCATCAAGAAGTTTGACAAGTTCATGAAACAGATGGGGGCTACCAGCTACACCCTTCCGCTCAACCCATTGGACATATACCGATTTGCCACATGGGCAGGCAGAGGATCTGAGGACAACAGCCAGGAAAAGATTACAGCCAACTTGCTGAACAAGTATCTATTTGCACTGAAGGCCTGGAATATGTTTCACAATGCAGCCTACCCCTACCAGACGGAGAAGAGGGTCAAGCTCATGATCAAGGCGTCCGGGAAAATCAATGCAACCTTTCCCCAGACACCCGGCAAAAGCCCCATCCTCATCAGTGACCTGAAGAAACTCGTCCTCCTCCTATACGGGAAAGGCCCAGAGGCTGCGGCAGTGGTAGACCTAGCAATTGTTGCCTTTTGGGGCATGGTGCAAATGGCGGAGCTAACATGGGCCTCCAACAACGGGCCATTAAAACAACCAATGGGTCCGGCAGCAAAGGATGTGTCATGCTACTCCAATTTGACAATCCTATGCATCCACAAGGTGAAGACTGCACAACCCGGCAAAGTCCAAGAACTCCACCTGAGGCCACTCCAAGGGGCTCTTTGTCCATTCCGCCCAATGAAACGCCGCCTCGCAACAGTCACGTCACCATCCAACTCGTTATTTGGCTTCCCCGGCCCACAAGGAAGGGTGCACCTAACCAAATGCTGCACAAACGCAATACTCAACTCAGCCTGGCATACTCTTGGCCAACCCTCCCTCTCCAGTCACTCTTTCTGGGTTGGAGGAGCATCCTTGAAAAACGCTTAGGGCATGGAGGTCCCCAAAATCAAACTCCTCAGCCGGTGGAATTCCGACTGCTACCAGAGATATGTAAAACACCTCCCAGCGGACGATGTGATGGAATCACTCTCCATTCTAGAGCGCCCAGTCATGGATCCAACCGCTTGAACCCTTGTCAAGAGTCCAATAGCTTGAATTACCACCCATCATTGAACATGTAGTGCCAGAGGCCCGCAAAGCCTGCCTAGCAATAGAATCTGACATTTCCAACACAATAGGTTGCGGGGATTACCTTAGGACACAACACCAATCATCCCATCCCCCACGGGAGTACGGGTTAGCGCTGGCTCAGGCTCCCGCAGAGTCTGAGAGATGGGTAGGGCGCTACCCTGTTCCCCCCCTGGTGTGTGAGAGGCCCTGTGTCCTGGACCAACCCAAGACCTCCCGGGGGGTGGTGGATAGGGTCCTAAACCCATACCCAGATAGCTTGAGGCTCACTAGGGCGAGTGAGACCTGGTCTACCCCTTCTGACGTCAAGAGGAAGGCTTGGTGGCCACAAGCCCCCCTCCTTCCACTCGACCCAGTGAACACAGAGCCTCCCCAATGCAAGGGGAATGGACAAAGCTTCTCAAATGAAAATATGTCACGATTTCCATCCAGCAATGTGTGAAGAAATATTCTGATGAACAAGTCTATATATACCAACCATCATGGATCATTCATTTCTTGGAACTTTCTAACTAACTTTTAATCTAAACCGCTTGAAGAAAACTCTTTTTTATACCCTAGATGATTAAAAACATATTTAGCACCAGGATTCTAATTATATTTAGAACATGTACACCTAAATTTAGAACTACAATTTCCTTTAGCAGTCAAATTTTGAAAATTTTACACAAAATATTAAAGTTCCTTGGTTTGTTTTTTTCATGAAGTCCTAATTTTACCCAGAGGAATTGAATTTACATTAAAAAAGTTATAATGTCATCACAAAATTTTTATACAAGAAACCTGAATTTTCAACCTCTTCACAAAGATGAGAAGGAAACCTGCTGGTAGTTGGCCTCCAGAATACACCTATTTTAATAAAATTTTGACTCAAATATTCTCAAAGATCATTTTTGCGCAGTCACTGTGTATTTTGCACAGTGACTGTGCATTTACCATTTTTTAGATTTGCTTTATTTTTAGTTTGAACTTGGGCCACAAGTTGGGCCAGCGTTGCCAGAGACCAACTCCCCATTGGTCACCCTTTTTCTTTTTTTGTGGCGCTTGGTTGTTGCTTGTTACATAATTGTGAAATCTGAATAAAACCCTATTCTGCGCCCATACAATAGGGTATGCATTCAGTTTTCAGAACATTTTACAGACATGTGACATGTTAGAAAGGCCGTTTGCACTGTTTTAACCAAAGAATATGTAAAATGGGACACCTTGGTCACAAATCCCAACAATTTTTTGCTGGAAAAGTTTTCCCAATCCAAAAAAATGTATGTGTGGGGGTAGGAAAAAATGTATATTTTTCTTTTTTGCCTTGAATAGAAGTAGATAAAACAGAATTTTATTGACTGTAATAATCAAGAAAATTAAATGGGATGAAAGAATGATGATATCAGAACCATGATTGTATTGGTATCAGTTCAGGTTTGTATGCTTCATTTTTTTTACATGCGTTCAATATAACATCAAGTATAAATCAAGCAACACATACTGTGAGATTCCCAGTGACTTGGAACTGAATTATGTAAATCATGCAGGATGAATATGCTTACATTCTAACAGACTTCAAACCCAAGAAGTGGTATGAGTTCAGCAATGGCACCCGTCAACAGGTGCCGCAAAATCATCCCTGGTGAGTGACTGTGCATTCATTAAGCTTGCTTGGAGTGCAACTCAAGTAATGCTTGTGTGACTGCATTTCAACTGGCAGCAGCTAAGCAAGTTTTCCTTCCAGTGTTCCAGGCTTGGATTGGCAGGAACTTGAAATGGAAATTAAATTGAAAATATGAAATATGCAGTGGAAACAAAGAATCTGGCAATGTTCTTTTTTTCATAATTCTCTACATGTTTAAATGGGGGTCTTCCCTTTTCTCTGAGCAACAGTGGGCCTCTATACTAAGTTACACTATCTCAGTAAAAGGGATTAGCCTACTGGCACCTCCTCCAGACTTTTGAAACTGCAGGGTTAGCAAATTCTTAGCACTGTTACACTGTGATACAGCCACTTTTGGCTGGGTTTCCCCCTAGAAAGTTTTCTAGTCTTGGCACCTCTCCTTAAAACCTACCCACATCCCATTCCTTTCCATCCCATTCTCCCAGTTCCCCCCACCAAAACAACCAATCAAACATGTTGCAATTCCAAGTCCACTGCTACTAGCTCTGCAAAGAGAATATATCTTAGTGAGTCTTTTGATTCATAAAAGTTTATATTGAATAATTAATTATTCAATATAAACCCTTAGCCCTCAAAGAGTCTAATGATTCTAAAAGAATCAAACTCACGCAGCCAAGCTATTTCAGGCCAAACCTTCACAGCAACAATCTAGACCCTCACAGCGGTCCACAGCTCTATCAGAATGATCTGTAAGTTTGTTCCTCTTAAAGAGCCTCATAACTAGTTGTGATTAATCACAACTGATTCCAAACTTCTTCCTATTCAAAACAGATCATTAGATCCCTCCAATTGTTCCTCAACAACTTCTATTATTTGTTGTCAGCTTGCTACTATGACAGAGCCAACCTGACAAAAGTAACATAAAAAGTGACATTATTACTACAGTATTAAGACCCATTGATATGACTAATAATGCATAAAAAACTCAGTTAACTTATTTTTATCCAATAAGCTTAGCAAAGTCCTAGCACCATAAAAATAAGTAATGAATTAAAATAACAACTACTTTTTACAAAAATACTAAATAAATTCTAAACCTTGAGGACAACTTAGAATATTATGTCATATTCTGAATCCTCATGCAAATTAATGTAGGGTCCCTCACTGGAAGTACCCCTAAATTCCTACTCCTTCACCTTGAACCAATTACCCGTAAGAATTGGCCACATACATATGTCACACAGACACTACACACGTATGTATGTCTGATATATGCATACTGTATGTGAAATTTCCAGAAATGGACGTAAAAATGAGGTGTTGTGTATAGTTTGGGAGTTAGGCCCAATTGAGGTTTAAACCTCCAACCCCGCGCGTGGATTATATAATCCAATTGGAAATTGGCCAAATGTGTGCACTGCCAGCATTAACCGGTCGAACAGGTTGGACAGGCACTGTCCGACCGAAGCACCTGCCGGCGGGTCGGACAGGCCTGTCCGATCAGTTCCTGGGACCGGTTGCACAGGACCAGCCGGGACCGGTCGGACAAATCTGTCCGACCAGTTGGCTCTTGCTTCGGTCGGACAGTGTCCGTCCGACCACCGGTTGAACATGGCTGTTCGAGCACCGCTTGAGCAGCCGTGTTTGACCGGTTAATGCCGGCAGTGGTGGAAATAGCTAATCCCCTAGTTACCACACGTGTACAGGTGTAACTAGGGTACAGGAATAATCTATGTGGTTTATTTTAAGATTAAAATAGCCAGTGTGGCCTTTAATGATTGGCCTTAGCCATTTGTGGGCCATTTGCGTCATTTGTGGCCCATTTCACATACATTCACACGTCAGTGTTGCTATGTACCTTAGCTACAATGACTAAATAGGTAATTAAGGTCATGGAAAGCACTTGTGACGCTGAATTAATGACCAGCAGTGTCATTGGGATGAGCCTTGTTAGTGCCAATCTCCCAAATTGGCCACATTGCGCTGAAATCCAGTCACTACACAAACACAGGCAGAAAGGTCCTCTACTATGAGTGAAATTAGTATATATAGAGCCCTCTTTCCACGCCAAAAGTTTTTCCTTATCATCAAATTATATCACAGTCAATCAGTTACGCCGTGTCCTGTCCTTATTTCAGTTACTCTGCCCTGTTTTGCCTGTTTTATCCGTGGTGTTCCCTTCAAATCAACCATTCTACGTGTCCAGCTCCTGTGCAGAAACCCTTCAATCTACCCAGCAGCTCTACTTCACCCCCCTACGTGGCTTTTTGGCTTGAAAGAAGCAATAGTGAGTACTTCTTTCATCCTTCTGTCCCCATTCTGGTTCCTTAATTGGAAAGCACTTTGGTACCACCTTCTGTTACGCAGAAACCCATTGTTTGCTTAATCAGATACCACCCTGCTTAGCAGATCTCTGATTTAGAGGGCACCTACAAACACCCCTGCGCCAGCAGGCCCCTCTATAAAAGAATTATATTTTTTTATACCTTCCTCTTACTACTTTTCTACGTGAAATTATCCCACTTTACCCTTATTTTAAACCCTTATCACCTTGTGTAGCTAAAAGGTACTAGCCCTTGGCATCACAGAGGCTGACATTTGTACTCATCAACAAGACAAAGACGCTGAGTCGTTAGTTAGACTTTCTCAAATAATTCCTTTTACAATTATTTGACAAATATTTATTCTTTTCCATTCAGTCGTAATGATCCTAACCGTTACCAAGATCTCACTATCAATAACAATCACCAAGATAAAAGCCTAGTTGGATTGTAAGATCATTATTAAAAACTTCTGATCTATTAAACATCAATTGATCAAGCTAACAACTTCTTATGTCTAAATTCTGCATTATCATTATTGCTTAGATTGTCAACATCATCATCACTGCTCAATTGCATCTCCTAGCGTTTATCCCTTCTCACTCGACTCTCATTCTTCTACTCTATCATATCAAACAGTCTTATCATCAACAGTTCAAAAGACTTATATTTCAATCCACTCGGCTTACCACTTTCCTCAATTATAGTTTCAAATCAGTCTTCATCAAAACAGACTGATCAATTACCCTATCAACACATTTTGTTCATATGTATTTAGTCAGACGTCACGGCTGCTGCCTTTAGGTAATCTTATCATTATCAACACTTATTGTATCTATTACCTTATTCTAACTTGAAGAAATGTCATCTTTAGTTTGGCCATTTCTTTAAAACACACATTACACATCCAAATACACAAGAAAGAAAAGGGGGGGGTTGTGGACCAATGTGCATGCATACTCCTTATCAATAAAAACAATCATTTTCTATATATCTATATGTTTATGTCAGTAGCATTTTGTGAAAGTTCAAATACATTTTCGAGTCAATATGAAGGAGCTAAACCTAAACTTAACTAAGTACCCTCTGGGACAGACCCCGCAGGGCACCTTGTGAGAGACTCATGAAATAAATCCTAATCCTGGCATGAGCAGGGAGGGGATTTTCAGTTGTACATTTTGAGAGGTTCCCGAGGTAGCGCAGTAAGGAGGTGACCGCAGTCCACAGAGCGGCCCGCAGCAGAGATGGACGCCTGCGGAGCGTCACCAGTGTGCAGTGTTTCCCAGAGTCAGAGAATCTAACCTCAGGTAGATTCTCCTCTCGCCAACCACACGCTAGGCACCGCACACAACGCTTTGACAGGCCAAGGACAGGGGCGAGCCCCTGATTTTTTGCTAGAATTCTCTCAAGAACTCCAACTCAGCGTAGCACGGTAGACGTAGACCGGGGAGCAACAGGAAGAGATTTGGCCAATGTCTAGGCAAAAGGAGAGCCCAGAAGCAGGAGAAAGACGGGAACGCATAGACGTGGACGGATGGAAAGGTATAAATAGAGATCCTAAAAGCAACCTGGAGGAGCAGCCACCCACCATCTTACCCCTTACACCAGAGATCCTCCCCTTGGAACCATAACCCCCGTAACATTCAGATTCCACCTTCACCACCCACCTAACCAACCCCCCACTTTTACCAAAGGCCAAGATGGAGAACAATAGCGTCCTTGACTTAAACCAAACCCCAGCGGTCGGAGGTACCCCAGCGGACCAGACCACGGCGGCACCCGGTGCAAACAAACAAGCTGCACCCCTTGTACCTCCCACAGTACCCCAGGGCCAGAACCCCCTTGAGGAGTTGCTTGGAGCGCTCGGCAATAACCCTCGTGAGTTTCGAACAACACCACACTGAGCCCCCCCCCCACCCACCACATCACGGTTATGCCTGCATGCAAATGCCTCACCAAGATGCCCCCCCCTCCCCTCACCCTTGAGATGCCTCAGCACAAGATGTACCCGGCCTAACAAGAGACCCCCCTACCTTGCACCTACAACCAGCTGCAGACTCAAACCAGGCCACCTGTGACCAGGCGGATTTGACCCAAACCACCCGTGACCAGTCCAACACGGCTAACCCCCAGGGCAGCCAGGGCACCACACTGGCCCCAGGAGATGGCGCGGAACCGGCGACACGCAACGTCCAGACGGACACTCAAACCACCAAGGTCCTCCTCCTCCAAAACGCTAAGAAAGCCTTGGACAAAGGCAACAAAGCCAAAGCAGAGTCACTCCTTGCCGCTATAAGCGAGCTCTACCCCCCGACTGGATAACCCCAGGACAGGAAGCGGGAAGACATCCTCCAACGCGCACTAACAGCCTCTGGCTTGATCCCCCGAACTGGACCGACCACCATCAAAGAAGGGGCGGTGACATTCGCCGTTGGCGTCGTCCCTAGACAAGGATTTTGTGGCGTCCCGGCCTTCTACAACAAGAACATCAAAGCCTTAAAAGGCTCCATACCGCTTACCATTTTTTGACCCACAATGGCAACAACAAGCCGCAGCACACTCCGCAGAGAAATGCGCGGTGGACTGAGGATTGTCTGAGGAGCGCCGTTATACCGGCCACCCAGCACCGGACAAATGGTCCCAGACCTACGCCGCCTGGTCAAGAAACTACCAATATTTCCAGTCGGCCATGCAAGAGGTATACAACTACAAGACTCTGGCGGAATGGCTCACCATCCATAAGAACCGAGTGGACGAAATCATGCAACGGGACGGGTTCTGCGCCGGATTCCGCTACGACCTTGCCGTCCGCACCAACGCATTCCAGTGCGACACTTTCAGCGACGGCAAGATCGTCTTTCCCAACATTTCCCTACACCGCCCCACCATCAAGCAACAAACTTACAGTGAGGCAAGAGCAAAGGATGAGCTCTGCTTCCTTGATAACCCCTACGTCCCTGGGGGCCAACAAGAGGAGTACGACCCCCACACTGGTTGCCTTAAAACCAACCAGTCCAAAAAGCAAAATACCAATACCCGCCTGGGCGGTCAAAACCAAAACGGCCGCACCAACTCCTTCCGCAGAGACTCTTACCGTTCCCCCAGGAACAGAGATGATCGGGACAGCTCCCCAGACCAAAACCGTCAAGAGAACAACCCCAGGGGCCAGAACGGCGACGACAGAAGAGGAAATAGGAACCGGAACCGCAATCAGGACAGCCGGGCCAGAGACCGCGCTTGTAACCACAGCGCCCCCCAGGGCCAAAGTTCCCCCAAAGAGGGCCAGCGCACCCCACAACGCAACAAGTAGGTATAGGCCTACTGCTCGTTCCCCACCCCTTTGCGGGAGCTTTCCACCCCCCTGCTTGTATTTAGCCATGACACCGTTCCGCACCCCCATGCCCCCCAAGTAATGTAGCCTGTTGTTGACAAGAATGATATTCTCCGCTTGCCCCCAGGCCACGTGTCCCCCCTCCCCCATTGAGCCCACATGGCCCTAGTTTTGAACCACAGGCTGCCACACCGGACCGCGAGACACTGCAGGTGACCCAGGCAGAACCCAGAGCGGCCACCTGGCCATCTGGTGTCAGTTGTGAGATGAACGTGAGCGCCTGGGAGTCCGCTTTGAGCGCAGCGCGCCTCCTGCCTAAGTATCAAGACGTACTTGACGGGTTCTCCCATGGTTTTGACCAAGGGATCCCTCCACATGGCGTCGCCGACCTCCCCTGGTACACCCCACCAAACCACTCTTCCGCCCTGACGGCACAAGACAACATTGAGCGCAACTTTCAAAAAGAAATTGCAGCTGGCCAGATGTATGGCCCATTCACCCATGAAGAGGTGGCCTCCCGGTTCCCCTTCTTCCGGACCAGCCCACTTGGGTCGGTCACAAACGGAGATGGCTCTACGCGGCCAATCAACGATCTCTCCTTCCCCCGCAACAACCACAACATCCCCTCCGTCAACTCGTACGTGGATAAGTTGGATTTTATCACCACCTGGGATGATTTCCAAACGGTGGCACAATTCTTCAAACGCCAGACTACGCCAGTACAGCTTGGCCTGTTTGATTGGGAGAAAGCCTATCGGCAGATCCCAACCCGGGCGGACCAGTGGCCTTACCTCATGGTCCGGGACCTCCAAGGCGGTATCATGCTTGACACAAGGATTACCTTTGGAGGCGTCGCCGGATGCGGGTCGTTTGGGAGGCCCGCAGACGCATTGAAAGAGCTCATGTTACACAAGTTTGACCTTGTACACGTCTTCCAATGGGTGGACAACAACCTATTCTTCCGAGCCCCCCACTCCACCACCACCATGCTAGAAGTCGTCAAACAATCCGCCCTCCTAGGGGTCAAGAAGTACGCCGATTTTGATTTCTCTGATACGCAGAAATTCATCGGGTTCATCTGGAACGGTAAGAACCAGATGGTCACCCTCCTGGCCGGGAAGAAGGAGGAACAGCTCAGCCAACTGGAACCATTCCTCCAGCCTGGGAGGACTTTCACCTACAACAAGGTAGAGGTCCTAACCGGCCGCCTAAACCACGTTACATACCTTATTCCTCAGCTCAAATGTTACTTAAGGGAGCTCTACCGATGGCAATTGAGCTGGGTTAACAAGGCAGCGCGACGGCTCACCCCTCCAGCAGTCCAAAGTGACCTGACCCGTTGGCATGATACCCTCATCACGTACAATAAAACCAGGCTCATCCCCAACCCCAACCCTACAGACGTAGGATGGGTAGGTGACGCCTCCACTTCCTTCGGCATTGGTGTCCTGCTCGGCCACCGGTGGGCACAATTTAAGTGGGCCCCAACCATCCAGTCTACCCCCCCCCCTCCCTCCATTGCGTGGCTAGAGACCGTCGCTGTTCGGATTGGCCTCCTCCTACTCATCAATCTGGGGGTTGCCCTGGGCCGCCGTTTCATTGTGTGGACCGACAATAACACCACCTTAAACGCCAATAAGAAGCGTTCATCCCGCAACCAGCAGGTCAACAAAGAATGGGGAGTAATCCAGGACATCCTCCTGGCTGAACAGATAGACCTTTCCCCCAGACGGGTTGAGTCCGCCCAGAATACCGCAGATGGCCTCTCACGTGGCCTCCTTGGAGATTGCTCCCCATCCATGAGGCTCCCCCTCCCCCTACCAGAGGACCTCCTCCCCCTGTTCATCCAGACTTGAGCATTTTTTTTTACCAGCCCCGCTAGTCCCTTGATGAAATGAATCCCGTTCCACCTCCCACCCCCTGGGGGGCCCCGCACATCCTGCACCCCCGCATATCCTGGGCTGGCACCCCTAAGAGAGGGACGGACAGTCACAGAGGTTGACATCCCCCTCCCCGGGCACCTGAGTACAGCAATCCACACTCTGATAGTACCCGCCTACCACTAACCCCCTCACCCAATCCCCAGATGACAGACGTCATTGACCCTTCTAAGATCATACCATTTTTAAGCAACGGGTCCCACACCCCCCACATTTCCAACGAAGACCTGCGGGTGCTTGAAGGATGGCAGTGATCAACTCTCAACAGCTACAACACAGCCGTGAAAAAATTTGTCAAGTTTAAGGAATCCGTGGGGGAAGGCTCCTTCCGGCTCCCGATCTCAGACTCAGACGTTTACCGCTTCACCTTATGGGCCGGACGCGGCTCGTCTGACGACAACATGGAGAAGATTACCGCCGGCTCCTTAACACACTACCTCTTTGCACTCAAGGCGTGGCACACGTTCCATAACGCCCCGTACCCGTACCACACCAAGACCCGAGTTAAGCTCATGCTCAAAGCGTCTGGCCGGGTAGACATAACACTTCCCCAACGCCCACCAAAACAACCAATCCTACCCTCCGACCTCCTTCACCTGGTCGACGCACTCCAAGGTAGGGGACCGGAGGCGGACACCGTAACCGATCTAGCAATCGTCGCATTTTGGGGCATGGCTCGGATGGCCGAGCTAACATACCACCAGGCAACAGGCCCCATACAGGCTTGCACAAAGCCCACCAGACGGGATGTGCTCCCCCACCCCAACAGGGCTGACCTACTACTCCACGGCGCAAAGACCGCAAAGCCGGGTGAAGTCCAGAAACTAACCCTGCGGCCCGTACATGGCACCCTCTGCCCCATCCAAGCCCTTTCACGCCGCCTCCAAGACGCGAAGTCGGCATCCGACTCCTTGTTTGGGTTCAACACCAACGCTGGCTGTGTGAATTTAACCAAGCAACGAGTCAACCAAATCCTGAAAGCCGTCTGGCGGACGACAGGATGCCCACACTTAAGCGGCCATTCCTTCCAGGTGGGCAGGGCCTTGATCCGCTGGGCCCTTGGAATCTCCATCGACAACATCAAAACCCTGGGAAGGTGGACCTCCAATTGTTATCAGAGGTACCTTAGACACATTCCCCCAGAGGACCTGAAGGCCTCTTTGACCGCACTTGGGATTCCTCCCCCGTCTTTCCCCCCAAGTTTGTTGTAGAAAGCTTGTACCCCACGCTGGAATGCAGACACAGGTTCCACACCTTTAACCCCATGGTACAATAGGTCAGACAGTCCTCCCTCAACCCAAAGCATTTGCTTGTTCCCTTGTTAACTCCATTTAAACGGGAGTATTGAGTTCAGCATGCAGGCTCCCATAAATAGGAGTATTGGGTGGGTGCTTCCCCAATTTCCCGCTAGCACGGAGGGGGGAGACTAGCTCAGAGAGAGGATTTTCCATGTCATAGACCACTCCAGCCACCCTCCAGGACAGAGGAGAGGGTGACGGAGAGGGCTAAAGCCCGTACCAGGTTAGCTTGAGGTTCACAAGGCAAGTGCAACCTGGGCTACCACAGGAAGTCAAATAGGGCGGTCACAGAAATAGACCCCCTACTTTGACACCAACGTGGACCATCTTGCATGCCAGAGAAGTGGATTGCTCCTCTTACATCATTGCTTCAAAAATTCCCATTATTAACCAGTTGTATATATATAAGCTCTTCATCTAGGCTACCTGCTCATACTCATTGTTAATTTTTTGAGTCTCTTGGATCAAGATGAAGAGGGGCATACTGCAAGTCCAAAAACACTACTACCTTGAAGGAAATTATTTCCTAAAAAAATTCAAGATCTTCAGTGTCAGACTGCGCCAGTGAAATTTTGAGAGATCATTAGAAAATGGAGAGCAACTTGGGTCTGCTTTGGTGTGATGTGATGTCAAGTAAATTAATTGCAACACAGTTAAATATGTGAACATGAATCAATCTCACAGGAAAAAATATGTGTCAAAAGTATGGATTTCTCTGAGCTGAAGATTGCAGCAGGATGTAATTGTGAGAGAAAGGAATGTGTGAAATGTCTGGGAACTCATCTGTGAAATTCATGTACATAGTCTAGTCCGCGCGGCATGTTGTTTCAGTTTCCTTTCTTTTCTTCTCATCCTGTTTTCTCCCGATATTCTTTCATTTCAGGTTTGACCAAGTTGCTCCCTCCCCTAAACTACCCCACGCTGACATCCTACACACCTTACGGTGTCTCAAGGTTCAACCAAGCTGCTCCCTCCCCTAAACTACCCCACGCTGACATCCTACACACCTTACGGTGTCTCAAGTTATTTCTCTTATTTCACAGTAATCCAGGCTCCAACTCCACCATCTTTATGAAGTGGATTTCATCAAGAGTAGTGTGATGAATCGGAGACCAATTTTTGGAAATATTACAGATATGTTCTACACATGTTTGAAATCTGGGGAAAAAAATGTTTGATGGTGGGTCAGGAGGCCAAGGAATAAGCGGATTTTCCTCACTGCCACCAACACCCAGATAATTACCGCTCAAGCCCAACTATTGACATATATATGTAAGTTGCAAGTCCTCCCGTTGGGAGCCGCTCCGCAGGGAGCGTTCCCGGCGCCTGCCACGAGGGTGGATTTGTGTGAAGTTACATAGGAACTAAAACAGTGAAAAAAGATGGATTGTATATGACAATGTAGAGAGCAGTGTATGACATATGTGCATATGATTGGTCTTTTGTCAAGCAAGCCACCCACATATTTATGTTTGTGCTTATTTATATATATTATGATTTTATATATGTATGATTACATTGAGCTATAAGATTGATCATTGATCATGAAGAGTAAGTCTAACAAACAAAACAAGGCATCTTGATGTCGCGAAGTTTGTATCGATAGATTGGTTTTTCTGTTCTTTTTTTCGGGGAGGAAGATCTACTAGTGGATGTCAAAAAGAAGAAGAAGACAAGAGAGGAGGAGGAGGGGGGGGGAATGAAGAAGAAGAAAAAGGATCCGAGAGGATGGCGGCATGAATGAGTCGATGGAGATGGATAGTGTGGCTAATGGATGATGATGATGATGATGATGATGGATACGATGGATAGATAATACTTTTTTTTTCAGATACGATGGGATGGATGATTTCGGCCCGGAACAAACAAAAAACAAAAAAGACAACACACAATAACAATTAAAAATGGCAATCAAATCAAGCAGAAAAAAAAGAAAAAAAACGAAGAGGTGACTGGGAGACAGCCGAGCGAGACAAACCCAACAACATATACAAAAACACAATGAGGAAAGGGGAGGTGTGATGGGGAAGGGGAGGGGAGGGGTTGACTAAGAGCTACAGACGAGACAGATTCGAGGGAAAGAGGGGGGCGGAGGGGTGACGAGGCAGCGCGACAACTTAGGGCGAGAGAGAGGTGACGGGGGGAGGGGGAGGAGAAAAGACTAGGACGAAGTTCTGGGCTTGTAGCCGGCGACGATCGCATCCAGCTCGACGAGCACGGCGTCCATGCGGGGCCGGTCCGCGGGGTTCTGGGCCCACAGCTTCTCGACCAGGTTGAGAATCTCGTCGCCCCACTGGCGCCGCATACCCGCGGTCGCCGGGCGCAGTTGTCGGTGCCCCACGTCTTGGTATATCGCATGTTCATCTGTCAAGTCATTCCACCCATGCATATCAACATCTAGCTTCCCTTCTTCCCGATCGCTCTCGTTCTGGTGCAATGTAAAAAGAAAAAAAAGGAGCACTCACTTTGGCCTTCGAACGGATACCGCTTCACCGGTTGATGCCATTGCAGCATTTCCCAAAGCACCAATCCCGCGGAATAGACGTCCACCTTCTCGTTCTGTTTCGGAGAGAGAGAGAGAGAGAGAGAGAGCTCGTGAGCGAGAAAAGAAGGAAAAGACGAAAAGCAGGAGGTGAATGGAAGACGTACGTATCGGGGATGGGCGACCCAAAGCTCTGGCGCTTGCCAGTTCACCGTGCCCACTAACGACTTGACCATGGACCGGGTCGAGTTTTTGATCCGAGCCAAGCCCTGTGCATCCATTTCCAGAAAACCCCATCAGCGAAAACAAGGTATGATGGGTAGAGGTATCGGCAGAGTGGAATCAGAGAGAGGGAGAGAGCAAAGACTGACAAAGTCGTTCAGCTTAGCCACGCCTTTGCTGGTGATCAGCACGTTAGAAGACTTCAAGTCGCGATGGATGATTTTGGGAGAACGGGAGTGCAGGTAATGGAGGCCGCTACAAATGTCCCTAAAGATATGACAGATCTTGAGGAAGCCGGGGGAAGGGATCTTTCGGAGATAGTCGAACAGATCGCCGTTCGTGCAGATCTCCGTCACCACCATGATGGGAGGGATGTGGTGAGGTTTATTATCCTCGACCGCCAACATCTTTTTCTTCGAGCCTATGCTGCCCGCCTTGGCGGTCGTCGTCGTCGTCGTCGTGGCAGCAGCACCGGCAGAGGCAGATGATGTGGAATGGGACGAGTCGGTGGGCACGGAGACGCCGATGAAGCGGACGATATTCTCGTGGCGCAGGTCTCTTAGGATCCGCAGTTCCTTGAGATCCATCTCCGTCAGATGTCCCCGGATCTCCGCGATCGCCACCGGCACCTTCTTGTATATCCCCCGATACACGTCCTTGAAACCGCCCGACCCAATCATCTCCAGCTTCTTGAGCTGCTCCGGCTGGATCTCCTTATCCTGCAAATTCAAACTCTCCAGGTCTAGCAGCTCTCCAATATCGTCTTTCTTTTGTAATGCAACCTTGGAGCCCGTAGGGGTCTTGATGGCTTTCTTTTCGGCCGGAGGTTTGGCGTCTTCGATCGTCGAATCGAGGATGATCGGTCGGGAGCTTGTCCCGTCAGCGGTTAGGAAAGTGATTTCAGGGGAATCCACTATTGGGGTTGGCTCCGGTCCTTCTGAATGCGTGCTGGGCTGAGGCGTTTTCTGAGAGACGTCCGAACTGGGCGACACCGCCTCATTGGTGTCTCGCCAAGCGAGGAGGTTCTGGACCATATCCTTTTTCGTTCCTGCAGCCTCGATTTCTCTCTCTTCGCACAACCTGATCAGATTGTCTCGCTTGAGTCGCAGGAGGCCTCTCGTCGTGGCTTGACTGAGGTCAACTAATATGTCATCTGCAAATAGTCTTAACCATCAACATCTTGACTACCACAAGAGCGCTTATTTTGAATGAACTTACCTTCATCATCTTCGTCTTCACCATCATTATCATTATCATCTTCATCTTCCTCTTCGTCATTTTCATGCACTGAATCTATCTGAATTGACTGGTCTTCAGCAATGTCAAATGCGTCGCCATCCGAGTTGCTTCCCTGCTTTGGATCCGATGGTGCAAGTGAGAGCTCCATTTCGCTTCCTGATGCCATGAGATCATCTTGTTCGTTTTGTTGATTTTCCGCTTCGTGTTCAGTCTCGCTCGCATCTTCAACGGTGACTGAATCATCATCATTATCGCTTGGAACGTGTGCGCGGTCTTGGGGAGTGATTGCGCCGGTTTTATTCGCACGAGTTGGGAGCTGGTCATCAGACTGGTCGCCAATCATTTTCTTGAGGGGGATGACTTTACCGTTCCTGAGCTTGCGAATGCATCTAGTGGGGGTGACGACCTCATGTCTGAGGGAGCGATGGGTGGGAGTATTCCTGGCACGGACGCTGTGGGATTTGGAGGAGGCGGAGGTGCGTGTAGCGGACGAGCGATGATGGTTGGATGATCTGCGCGTGCGGAAGGCGACCGGGGTAGGCCCACCGGAGCGGTGGCCGATGAACTTGACGGCTTTCCGGCGCTCTGAATGTCGCCGTGGGGTCCGAGTGATGGCTGGAGGGGCTTCGACAAGCCGCTCCGAGTTCACACTGCTACTCCATGCGCTACTGTTGCTGCTGCTATATGTTTGGTGATGGCTGATCGCTTGTGTCGCGCTGCGCGTCTTCCGCGTCGTCTCCGGAACCTGATCGTCGGCCTCAGCTGTCCACTTGCGTTGCTGCGACCGAGACCGGGCTACAGAGCCATTCTGGTGGGTCCGTTGGCTGGTATCCATCTGCCGGTAGTCCGGGAAACTCTTCACTCGTGTCTGGAGTCGCGTCACTGGCCACGGCTGGTGTTCTTCAACATCATCTTTGGGTGAGCTTTGATCCATCCCTGCGGCCTTGGAAGACGGATGGGACTGCGAGGGAAATAGAACCGACTTCTTGCTCGGGTTGCTCCGCTGAAACGTTAAATGTATTTTTTTTTTTTTGGAAAAAAAAAAGACGGAGGAAGAAGAAACATGTCAGAATGCGTTTTATCAAGCAACATTGAGTTCAAGTGTTGATTCGATTTCGCCCGTTCTTACAATGCGTGTGAAGGAGAGGTGAAGTGAGGGATCAAGATTATGGAGCGCAGACTAGTTCAGGGGGAGGTGGCGGAGAGCAGCCCCATATTTAGTCTTGGGGGAGATATTTCTCAAGTCCAAGATCCGAGATGAATGTGGATGACAACGGACTAACGGTAGCATTGGTTGTTAGGTGAAAAGGTAAATCCGGACGATAGGAAGACAAAGGAGTTGAAAAGAGGTAGAGAGAGAGAGAGAGACAAGGGAATGAAGGGGAGTGGGAGAGGTCGGCTACTGACCGCATTGACGATAAAGGCAGCCAGTGAGTCTTTGTTCTTGTGTTCAGTTTCTTCCACCTGTTCATTTCTGTCATGTTTTTCCCAACCGGTTTTGATAAGCTGGATGAGCTGGTCTCTCCTGAGTCGCAAGAGCTGAGCTTTTGAAGCCTGGTGGATGTAGTAGCTCGTTGGTTCGGGGAGGAGGGAGGGTAGTAGTTCTTGACTTGAGCATCTACTTTCGACACTCTGCTGGCTGAGGAGAGGTGGGGAGCGTGGGCGGTTGATGATGACCATGACTTGGCGTGATTTTTCGTTGTCCCCCTTATCCTCGGTGGTGGTGGTGGTGGTAGTGGTGGTTCGAGCATCATTGGTAGTTCTCGCTCTTTTCCTCTTCCTGTTTGGTCGTGGTTCGTCCGGGATGGCAGTAGAAGTGGGGAGGGTGTTGCAGATGGGCCGGGAAGGGATGATCTGTTGGTGGTTTAGTGTCTTGAAGGGCATGATTCTTCTTCTTCTTCTTGTTGTTGTTGTTTGGTGTGTGTCCGTTGTTGGCTTGTACAGCCTATTGAGATGGGAATGAGGCAGGTTGACGAACTTGCGAGTGAGAGTACAGGCTTTGTTAGATGTGAGTGGTTCGAGTACTCTGACTAAGTGGTTTCCTGTCTTGAACTGGGCTGGCTCAGCCTGATTAGTCTCGAGGTAGTCGCTATCGCTGCTATCCGATGCTGGTGATGACTGTTCCGTTTCGATGTGAGTCTGAGTCTGATTCTTTTTCTTCTGTTGGCCATCGAATCCATTCACTGTTCGCTGTCCGACAGTCTTCCTCTTCTTCTTATTACTGCGACTGCACTTCATAAATAAATATTTAAATATGTATCTTACAAAAAAAAAAAAAACTTGCACTAGTTCTTCTAATCATCAAAAAGAAAAAAAGAAAAAAAAAACACAATTTAAGCTCAGCAGGGGGAAGATCCCGGGGAATCGAGTCCCCGACCCAAAACAGTCAAGTCAGGCTCAACGGGGGGCCAACAACAACAACATGAGTCAACTGTCTGCACTTGGAAGCTGGCACAAAGTTATCACTTGTTCTACTGCCAAGCCATGCATGCATGGGTTTTCATCTCCAAATGAAGGCGCACTATATGGTTCCCTTTGATTCCACTAAAATAATTCACCAAGTACAATAATACGCTGCAGCCACACACTTTTCTTTTCTTTTTTTTTTCTTTTTTTTTTTGGTTTGGTGGAGAAATATAGGGCAGGGGGGGGGGGGAAATCTATCTACTTCTTATCATCAAAACAGAGAAGAGTGAATGGGTCGGATCTCTAAGGTGGGGATGTTCTTTTTTTGTCTCGACAAAAAAAAAAAGGTGATGCCAAAAAAAAAAAAAAAAAAGAAAGAAAAGCTGTTATCTATCGCGGTTTGTTACCAAATGAGTTGAGTTGAGTTGAGTCAGAGTTTTTTGGCATTGCGCGTCGGGTGGGTGTGTCTATCTACTCCGTTTTCTCCTTGTCTGATGACTCGACTTCCACAGCTACATTATTAGAAAAGAAAAAGGGTGGTGTGAGCAGTTGATCATCATGCAGCATACACACATACAATACAATACAATACAAAGAAAGGAAGGTGTGACTGTGGGAAACGAGAATAAAACGTACAGAAGAAAGTGTTGCTGATGAACTTGAGCACTTCATCCATCACAATCACCGGGATACTGATCCAAAACACCGCCTTCCACTCCGCCACATTCAACGGCGTGATCACAAACAATTTCTGTAAAAGAAAGCCAAACCAGAAAATAAGAACATATATTCACGTGAACATCATGTCGAGGAGGGAATCCGAGTAGGAAATTAGTGGGACGAAAAGACAAAGGGAGGAAGTACTCACGGCTAGCCAGGGCACGTAAAGGATCATAAAGTGCAACCCCATGCTCAACGAGATGGCGCCGCAGAGATACAGGTTGGTCCACAAGGGCAACGTAAACAGACTCTCGTTCTCTGATAACGAGTTCATCGCGTTGAACATCTCAATCAGTACCAACACCGATAGCGACATGGTGGTGGCCTTCTTCTGGAACTCGCCGCTGATCATGTCGCAGCCCACTAAGGCACTACTCGTCGCACATTCTCCAAAGTGTGTCTACACAAACAAACAAACAAACAAAATGCCGGAGCCAAAAAAAAAAAAAAAAAAAAACATGTTAGATCGATAAATATACCCCTGGAAGCGCGCCAATAAGAAAGAGCGGGAGAAGGGTTGTTACCAATCTGTGGAATGTGATTTGGGGCCCCGATTCGTAGTACATGAACCACCATGCGTAAGCTCCAACGGTCGCACATCCGACGTACATTCCAATCACGCAGTAGCGGAAGAACAGCCACGCTCCGACTAGGGGCTCTTTACTACTCCGGGGAGGGCGAGACATGATCAAGTGGTCTTTGGGGTTAAAACCAAGGGCAAGTGCAGGCAACGAGTCTGTCACGAGATTCCTATTTGAAACAAAAAAAATTTCTCAATGCGCTGATCTGAATCCAATAAAGGAAAGAGAGAGGGAGAGAGAGAGGGAGAGAGAGAGAGAACATGGGAGCTTACACCCATAGTAGTTGCACTGGAATCAAAGCTTCAGGCATGCCGACGAGCACGGTGAGGAAGATGGAGACCACCTCGCCGATGTTGGAGCTGATGAGGTAGCGGATGAACTGTTTAGTGTTTTCGTATATCCCACGCCCCTCCTCCACCGCCTTTTCGATCGTCGCAAAGTTGTCATCAGCAAGCACCATATCCGCAGCCAGCTTGGCCACATCCGTCCCACTCCCCATGGCGATCCCGATCGAGGCTTTCTTCAAAGCCGGCGCGTCGTTGACACCGTCCCCAGTCATCGCAACAATTAAGCCTGTCGATTGTAGCAGGTCCACAATTTTCTGCTTGTGCGAGGGCTCCACTCGTGAAAATAAGCCGGCACGCAGTACGGCTTGGAGCTTCTCAGTTTCAGAAAGGGCATCGAATTCTCGTCCCGTATAACTCTGCAGCGCGAGATCCTCCGTGGCTTTGAAAACGCCAATCTGCCGGCAGATCGTCTCGGCAGTCGACTTGTTATCACCCGTGATGACAATGACTTTGATACCGGCAGAACGGCATTTCGCGATCGCCTCCCTGACTTCTGGACGAGGTGGGTCGAGCATGCCCGTGAGACCTACAAACGTCATGTTTTGTTCAAACTTGACATAGTCGGCTGACGAGCTGGATTTGTAGTGCGCCACGTTGTCATCCACGTCCTCAATAACGGCAGTGGCTAACACGCGGAGACCTTCTTCCGCATACGCTTTCACCTTCTCTTCCACGCTCTTCCGCGTTGGGGGATCAAAAGGAACCCGTTCCCCAGTGTGTCCACCTTGGCTGACATGTGTACAGCGCGCTAGAACGGACTCGGGGGCACCTTTGACGAACAGAGAAGTCCTCCCTGTTTGTGTATCCGTCACCAACACCGACATGGACTTTCGGTCTCGGTTAAACTCTAGGACTAATTTCCGCTCGTATCTGGCTTCGATGTGATCGTTCACAGCTCGGACGCGGGATTCCGATGCGAACTGCGTCAGCTTGGCATTGAAATTTCGATCTGACGTTTGCAGCTTTTCCACCAACACCTTCAAGGCGGCTTCAGTAGGCTCTCCGATGTTAGTATAAGTCCGAGTAGACTATATCACGAGATAATGACCCAAACATAATCATCAGGCTGAATTTAGGAAACCTTGGTGGATGAAAAAGGGGCAACGGGTACTGACTTCGTTGACGACTACCTGCGCTTCATTACACAATGCGCAGATGCGGGCAAGCATTTCAATGGCAGGTGATTCTGCAGAAGGCTCCACAAAGCGTCGACCGGTGGCATTCCTGGGAAGGGGACAGGCACAAGTTAGTTTGGGAGGCAGTGACACGCAAAGATGCAATATAACTCACGTAACATCTCCTTCGGGTGCATAGGTGGTACCTTTGACATCGAACTCATTTATTTGAGACCCTTCAACAACCAAGAACTTGACGTGGTTAACGTAGTTGAATATCAATATCAGGTTTGCATACATGGGAGAAGAGAATAAATCCAGAGGGAACAGGAGGAGAGTCACGTACTTTTGAGACCGACATTTGATTGGTGGTCAGGGTTCCAGTTTTATCAGAGCAGATGACATTAGTGCATCCCAGAGTCTCGACACTCGGTAGAGATCGGACAATGGCATTCATCTTGGCCATTTTGGTCGTCCCCAAGGCGAGGCAGAGTGTGATGACCACGGGGAGACCCTCGGGGATGGCTGCGACGGCTAAAGCGACGGCGATCTTGAAGTAATAGATCGCACCTTTCAGCCAGCCATGATGGTTGGGATCGTTGAAGTGACGGATGTTGATCACCCAGACGAGGATACAGATGACGGTGATCACTTTGGCCAAGACGTCGCTGAAATCATCCACTTTTTGTTTGAGTGGAGTCTTTTGAGAAATCTGGCTAGTAATAGATTCGTGGATATCACCGATGGCGGTACGGCTACCGGTGGCCACAACCACCGCTTGGGCTTTTCCGCTGACAATCGTAGTACCACTAAAGAGGATGTTGACCATATCTTGCTTCACTGCACCGGGAAGGTTGACGGTCTCGGTTGACTTGGTCACACTGTGAGATTCGCCAGTGAGAACGGCTTGATCGACGGTAAAGGAGGCCGAGGAAATGGAAATGACTCGGGCATCGGCAGGAACCTTGTCACCAACAGAGACAGTGATGACGTCTCCAGGTACGAGATCGGAAGCGTGGACTTTGAACGTCTTCCCAAAGCGAGTGACCGTGGCTTCGTCGGGGGCATAATCCATCAGGGCTTCGATCGCTTTTTCGGCATTGGTCTCTTGGATGACTCCGACGGTGGCATTGGCGATCAAGATCAATAGGATGACTAAAGGTTCAACGAAAGCGGTGGCTTTATCTTCTGACTCTTCCAAGATCGCCAAACCAAACGATACGATGGCAGATATCAACAGAATGATGACAAGTTGGTCCTTAAATTGTTCCAGGATCATTGCGAAGAGCGAAGTTCCATCTTCCTGAGGAAGGACTACGAAAGTAAAAAAAAAAAAAGAATAGTCAGTGACATTCTGTCTTCCTTATGGGATTGAATTTGGAGGGACAGATAAATAGAAACACTTACTATTTTTACCCCATTGCTTCTCAGAGTTTTTGACCTGGACTGACGACAGGCCGTGGGTTGGCTTGAGATGGAATTCGTTCAACACCTCGTCGACCGAGGCAGCATGAGCGTCCTCCATTGGCGGCCCGTAGTTCTGATTCTTTCTGGGTTTCTCGGGAAGTTTGCTTGCTGGGATGTGGTTGGTGAACAGTTTTCCTGGTGGAGATCCACAGAAGTGAGACCCAGATTTTTGGACACCCGGCTTACACCCCCACCCCCGGGGAGCCCCCGCTCTTCGGGACCAAAGGAGCGCCCTCCCACGTGGAGCCTCTCGTCACAACGGCGACGAGACTGCAGTGCTCGACGACGAGGAGGGTGACAATGAGACCTGTCCAGCTACGTAAGAATATGTCCGCGGTCATTCATTCATTCATCATCATATCTCCACCACAATCGGGCACCCGGTTCCCAGCTTGATGATACAAACAATAGTATGTAACAAAGATGTCTCTATTCTTGAGCAGTACTTCCATACTACAAGAGCATCTCCACCGCGGGCTGTAGAACGCGGGCTTTGAATTGTTTTTTTGAGGACCGCGATAGCCGATCTACAGCCCGGATGTGGTGTTGCACACACCGGTCGTCCCTAGAAGTGGTACAAATTTCCGGGTGAGAACGGTATGTTGTGTGGTTTCACAAGGGTTTCATCCTTGTGAAAGCTGATTCAAGCGCGGGCGGATGAGTCCCTAGGGGCTCTTAGCCGTCCCTTGATGTGGGGACGCGACCAAGAAATTTGAGGTCGGCTGTAAGCTAGGGACCCGGATAGAGTCCGCGGTGGGTCAGGGATTTTCAACCACGGTCCCTAAACTGGGGAAAGGGACCCAATTTAGGGACTGCGGTGGAGATGCTCTAATAATCATCTTCCAACATATAGGGATGAGGACTTGATCTATATATCTCAGAAGCTCTCCAAGGAGTAAATTTCCGGGTAAAACAGCTACAAGAAGTTTTTGATCAGGAGTAAACCTTGTTGAGTTTTTGAAATTTTGGCGTGAGAGAGAGGAATTTGAGAAAGGTGGCAAAAAAGGCCGAGAGCCTCTTTGGGAAAGTTTTGCAGAAAGATGAATGAAAGAACCAATGTTATTATTCTCATGTACTAGGCCGGATTAAATAGACTAGAAACATGAGTTGAAAATGTGGTTTTGAGAAATGAATAAAGAAAAAGAAAAAAAAAAATCTGAGAGAAGACAAACCTGTTTTTGGAAATAAAAAACTTAGACAAGACATCTCATTCTCTTTTGATTGGGTAAGGGGAGTTAATCAAAAGAAAAAAATTTGAACCACAAAAACTAGGAGTTGTTAATTCTTAGTAATCAGATTTTAGAGGATCAAATAATGAATCAGGAAAGGAAAGAAGCCAAAATTGAGTTTGAGTTGTTTAGACTATCAAGGAGGATGTAATTCAAACAGAAAACAGGCTTCTGGTGACTATAATTCAGTCTAATTCAAGATGATCCAAGAGGGTTGAAAGAGAGGGAGTGATGACAGAGAGAGACAGATAGAAGAAATTTCAACAAACCTCTTCAACAGACAACTGCTGCAAGCATTTTTCAGATGAGTAAAAAAATTTGAGAAGGAAACCCGATCTGCATAAAATTTCCTCAGGAGTTTTGTTGAGGAGGAAACCTGATCTGCAGCAAACTTCTTTGAGAAGTTCTCCAGAGAAGAAGAACTCTACATAAAAACTTCTGCAAGAATTTTTATGAGTGAGAAATATTTGCAGAAAATGGCTTCAAGAATTGTTCTGAGGAAGGAAACTTCACATGAAACTGCTTGAGCCAATTTCAGATGGAGAAATCCTCAACAGGAAAATGCTTCATGAGAAGTTTTCTGAGGAGCTTTATGACATGAGCCTGGTGTGATGTGGTGATGTATATACAGAAAAGTACTCATTTTAACACCTCCTGTCGAAAGATTTAGTCATTCTACATATCCCTAAGGCAATGATTGGTCATGAAGTCAGTCTTCGAAGTGGTGAAGGCAGAGATCGGGATCCCGGATCGGGCGCTACCCGTGCTGACGTCATTCCTCTTGCCGGTGTGCTTTCCTTGACAATGTTGTATGTAACCCGGGATCGAATCTAGCTTAACCCAATCCCCTCGCTTCAGAGGGCCAGGTATTAGGTGGCCGACCCGCTGTAAGTACTGTGCATCAACACGATCGAATAAAGAATCACCAAGACATTTGCCAGCGACATGATGAAGATATGCAACATCAGCTATCTCAATCAAAAGGAAGCCCAGGAGATCGACGCCGAGTTGATGGGGACGACGTATGGCTACACTCTCGCTCAGGTGAGAGCGTCTCTGTTTAAGAAAAAAGTCATCCATTCACAACACCAATGACCGAAAAGGATGATGCTAATTTGTGGTCTCCCTCTCCCTCCCTGCATGTTCCTGTGCGAATACACACCTACTGACAAACCATGGCGGCCGTCTCGCCTTGGGAAGCTGATGGAGCTCGCGGGTCTGGCGTGTGCACAAGCGCTCCATAAGGTGTATGAGCCAAGAACCCACCCGCGTGTCTTGGTGTGTTGCGGTCCCGGAAACCAAGGGGGAGACGGGTTGGTGGCCGCGCGACATTTGTGTGCGTAAATAAACATCACTCAAGTATTACTTCAATATCCTTTCTACCCATTCCTCGAAGGTCCCAACAGTACTCGTCGATCTCTAAAGAACGCGTGTCGTAAAAATCATCTCGGTCACATAATGTATAACTCACAGGGCATTTTGGACACAAACCGACGCTTTATTACCCTAAACAAACCAACAAAGAATATTACAAGGTACACACGGTCTGCTTCTTGAACAAGACAAGTTGGATTTCAGTCTGATGTGGCTGCCACAACATATTTACGTAGTCTCTGCTTCACCAATGCGAAACCCTCGGCATTCCGGTCATGAACTCTAACGATAAAGTGAAAGAAGCAATCGTCGAAGCGGATGTATTATTAGATGGGATCTTTGGATTCTCATTCCATTCGGACCCACGGCCCCCATTCGATGAGCCTATCCGCTTGTTCAAACAGACACGTACCCCCATAGTGTCCATAGATATTCCCTCCGGTTGGCATGTTGAAGCTGGGAACCCGAACCAGCAGTACTTCACGCCCGATGTGCTCGTGTCTTTGACTGCTCCTAAGCAAGGGGTCAAGTCTTTTAAGGGCAGACATTTTCTTGGAGGAAGGTTTATACCCCCGTTAGTATCCCTCAAAGCTGGTCTTGATGATCTAGGTCATCTGAACGTGATTACTACTTGTTGCTAGTAACTGAGGCTAATTTTCACGGGTTGCTTTTGCTCGGAATGCCTCCATATGAATGCGGGACGACAGAGGGATTGTAAAATCATACAATTTGAACCTTCCGAGTTATCCGTCCTCGGTGAGAATTCTGCTCTTGTTTTTCGTTTACTGTCATCACCATTATTTTTTCCCGCTCAGTGGGAGAAGGTAACTTTCTCACCACGTTTTTCATGATTGACGCTCTTCGTTTTCAGGATCAGATTGTAGAAATAATTACTACTGAAGAAGGAGAGTGAAGCTCATACAATAAATAAAAAACAATCCCCAATTGATTTGCAGAACGTATAATAAGATTATTCTGTTGTTATACAATCATACCTGCACTCCATTTACTGAATTTCGATCAAGTCGATCGGCATGAGACCGCAAAGTACAGTTTCTAAAAACCCCACCTAGCCTTTGCTACAAATACAAACAGTCAATTTTCATCGGCTTGAGAGGTTTCCAATTCACACACAATTCCACAAAGGCCATAGTGTCTTCGCCAGTAGTAAATGCTTCACGCAAGGAGGATTGCTACGCTCTAGTATAATTGGGGCCAACACAAAGTATAATGGAAGTTTACAGCGATTTTTCCTGTGTGCATGTATTTACATAGTCCCTGGATTCCTCTCGCATGCTGGTGAAAAAAAGTTGAAAGCAAGCCACATGGTCAAAAAAGCTTAAACTGTGGATATGTGTTGTTTGCTGGAGAAGACGATCAGAGATGTGGACACTGGAAGTGAAGCTGTATGACCCAAGGAAGAAGCCACATTGCCGAGAATCTGGTGTCACCGTCAAGACTCAGGGTGTGAGGGAAAGGTAATATATATAGGGACTCGGTGTATGGGAGAGAGACGATCGTACGTAGGCGGTAGGCTTGTGGCGAATGCGCAGAGATACATAGATAAATATATGACGCACTATCGAGTCATTCATCGACCACCCATCATTGCGGGCTGTCACACCCCACAACTCCCTCCAGGGCCCAGGCTCTCCCGGTGATCCCTCCACGGCGAGTTCGGTGATCGTGTCAAGGTGTTGTTTATTCTCAGCTGAGCACTCAAGAACGCGGAAGCACACTGTTGACGCATGACTAGGGTCAATTTCAAGTGAGCGACTGGGTTGCGCTAGCAGGAAATCGAGCACCACAACACTTCTCTTCTTCCGTGGTTCATATCTATTTATGTAAAGAATCTTATACATAATTTACACGGCTGGATACATGCGCTTTCAACAATCGCTTGGGAAGAGTGTTTCTCTCTGCTCTTTCCGAATTACCAATATCTACAAAATAGGAGTTCAACTCGGCTCTCAAATCTTGAAGTTGAAAGGAATGCAAATAAATGCGTACCGCCGGATCAAGTGGCCGGGAGGATAAATCAATTATGTAAACAGTGTAATACAACACAACAGCCGGAAGCTCATGCTGAGCGCGGACAATACTACATGCAGATCGAATCTTACTGGATCTTGCATGTAGTTGTTATGTATTTATATGCTCTTGTTGTTGTTGTATATGCACCTGTCGGCTTGATCATCTTTGAAAGGGTCTGAATTTGGATAATTGACTGTCTGGCGGCAGCCGGGAGAGCATTTCACCGGCTTGAAGCGGAAGATGGTTGAATTTAGATCAAGCTGAATGAATTGATGGATGGCCAACAGTTTATCCTTTCTGTTATGCTACATCGTTTCACTCCAAAGTTTTGGGCAGTTCTGCTCTTCTCATGATGATGATCTCCCGCTTCTGTGCATGTCTAGGATTACCAATGAATAAAAATTTATTCAAGATTATAAAGGACCTCAAGGAAGAAACTCTTCAGCAGTGTTTAAAAGTCTCCACTTTGTATTCGTTCGAGACTACATAAATATGTGTTATGATTCATCACCCACCAGAAAGCGCGTGTGCTGAGCTTAATCTAGAAGCTTGTATACGGAATTAATTAATCCTCGAGTTTCTTAAGTAAAGTCACAAGCAGGACCGCAAGAGGGGACGAGAAAGTTTGAAGGAAATGTGTGCATCCCGTTATCCTTGGGTCAGTTTTTACCAACATGACGACTCTTGACTAATTGATGAAAGTGGGTCATAATCCAACGAACTGCTCTTCCGATGATTCATAAGTTGGGATGACTGCCATGGAGCTGCTGTGAGCTGAGACCAGACAGTCCGAGAGTTGCCCAACTCTTCCTCCTCGCAAGTTGAACCGAACCTGCCCATGATTTTACCTTCTGTCTTGCAACCAAGCAATTCCCGTCATCGAGCCCTGGTAAAGTGACTCCACCAGCCGATCCCGCGGGAGACAAAAAAAACCAATCAAATAACCTGGCCATACATACAGAGACTCGCATAATCGTACCATTTCCGCCGACTGTTGTGCTGTTGTGCTTCTGTGGCGTCCAGATCCATCTAAGGGATATCCAAGAGGATACAACATCATACAAACGATTTTATCGATTTATTATTTATTATTTACTTTTTTTCTTCTTCGACGAGTTGTGCACATAAATAAATAAATAATTGGGTGAGTGGCCAAACAGCATCCCTTCGTTCCTCGTCCCCTGTCTGCAGTGTCCCTTTATAAAGCGCTCTTCTATCGTTTCACAACAAACAAACACACCCTTTCTCTACCCAGTCGCAGTATCAGGTCGCCTGTGTTGGTAGCACCCTCCATAAAAGCCATCCCACTGTTCTTTAGTATCGTGGCCACACATACAGTCCCTTCCGTATTGATCATACACAATTTTTATCGGGTCAACAGAATTAGAAGAGATACAGTGTCCCCCCAGCTCTTTATACAGTGTTGTTCTCGTATATCCAAACAATTTGTTAATCTAATCGGTACTGTGTCGTCCTCCCTCTACTTTCAGACCAGCAAGCCTCCTCGTCTTTGGCCACCCAAGCTGAGCAGAACCAGGTGTGAGCAGACCAATCAGGTGATTGTTCCTTCTGGTCTTGGACATTGGCTGGCACGTTTCATACAACTCGCCTTCTCTCTTGCTGCTTGCACGACACCACCACCAAAACACTCTGCTGGCTACGAGTGAACTTAAAAAAAAAAAAAAAGGGCAAGCGTGCTCTCTATCAAGTGATTGATTGATATATATAAAACACCAGCCCTCTCTCCCCTCCAACCGGACTTACCAGCCACCCTTATCGCTTCTGACCAAACCGACCCGACCCGCCATCCCAGCGTTCAGCCGTCTCCATCTTCGCCCAGCTCAATCCGCGCCTCGTGTTTGGTGCCGGGCTGAACCACCACACACACGCATCGGAGTTATACTCTTGAGTAATACGCCCTGCCCAACCAAATAAATCTGCACTATAAATACACCACCTTATCCACCCCTCCAACTCCCCTTCCCCCCCTCACCAGCACACACATCTATCCATACCACCAGCGTTATTCCCACCCCCCTCACACTACCACTACTCACACCCAACATCCGCGCCTCGTACCGAGATAAATAAAGATTCTATCTACAGATTATTTATTTATATAAATTAACCTTATTTCCCAAACATCACTTGCGCCAGCCTAGCTCTCCTAAACACCATCTTCTTGTAGGCTTATCATCGTCCGCTCCACGCCGTGATCCCCCACCCACCCCCTTTCCTACCTTATCCTCGTCGGACTACACCTCTCTTGTTTGCGCACACTATCGTCAAGATATAACAAGGCCCGCCCCTACCTTGCCTTGACTCAATTTTATTTAGCCACCACAGTCTATTCTCGTACTACCTCTACCCCTCTCCTCGCTGCCAACTTTCCTTACCGAATCTATACATCCATTAAATCTATCGACCTACTTGATACATCTTCTTGAGGCGTTATATATCACTGTTGACATTTGTCACCCACTAGGCTACTAAAACTTATCATGGTGCCTCTCGGTTTACCACGATCGCGCTCGTCCACGGGATCTTCCTGCGGCTTTCACGACCTTGCTCCTAGTGCTCCTACATCATCCAACTTGCTGAGACCCAGCGATGCCGAATCATCCAAACAACACGCTGGCCGTCGGTTATCCAAAATGCGAAATATCATCACATCAACCGTTCGTAGACTTTCACTCTTTGATTATCTAAATTTGGCGACATTTTTTTTGAGAGCTTACCCTTTTTTTTCCTTTCTGTTTTTTGAATATTTCAGTTGACAAAAAGTCACTCGCAGTATCCACTACCTACTTCGAACTACACCCAGACACTTCCCGCTGCTCGGCCCAAAGTTCGACGGACAATTTCGCGATCCATGATTGCGCCGCTGCAGCACTTGTTTGGTGGAGACCACAACGAGACGGAGATGGAGGAGGCGGAGCGGTACGAAAACCAACCCTGGAGCATGACGCTGACGAAGGCGAGCATCTCCAAACACCACAGACGGGGTGCGACGGCGGTGCTCTACCAGCCAACGCTGTCGGACGACGATGAGGAGTGGGATTTCCGCTGCCAGGGTATGGCACCTGTGATTCCAGCGCGGCCATCGGAAGAGGATACGTTGAGTCCGGACTCGGCGTACAGCCACTCTTTCCTCGGCAGTCCCGGGTACATTGTCGACCCCGCCTTCTTCAACGTCGCCTCCTCCGCCGCTTCTTGTTGCTCCTCCCCTGGCCCGTGCCACGCCCCTGTCCGAAGCCTCTCCGCCGACGGATCCGTCAAGAAACAGAAAATCTCGGTCGACTCTATTTCCGCTCCTCTCAACCTTTGGTCCCCCCGCTCCCTCTCCCCTCTGCCAGCTCCTCCCCATCGCTCATGCACTCCGTTCTCTTAGTTTACACTTGATCCTGCCCAGCTCTCCTCCTCCTCTCCTCACTCATCGCGATCATTTCTTCATTCTTCCCCTCACTTTTTTAATGATTTTTTTCCCCTCACTTTCTCTCTCTCGCTTCCTTCTCTCTCTGGTTTTGTCCTCGTTTCTCTCGTCACTCGTCAGCGTTTCTGTTATTGCTATTTCTCACTTATCTATCTATCTATCTATCTATCTCTCCATCTCTATCTTCGAATTCTTAACTATTTCCACCGTTTTCTGTGTGGCCCTTCTTTACTTCGTTTCAAACCATACCCCATGTCAACATCCAAAAAAAAAAAAGGCTTCGCTTTCATTTAAAAAGCATACATATGCTCGATTTTAATCATTATTGTTCTTATCTACGACCATGTATGCCGCTGCTGTTGTGTTATTTTATTATTACTTCGATCTTTTTATCGTCTTGATCAGTATCATTATTTCCACACTATCATCCTTTATTTATTTATTATATTTATTACAAAAATTATAAAAAAACTCAATAAAAAAAGTGACATGTATCGCAAATATTATCTCTAAACCAGCTCTCTCGTTTCTTTCTTAATATCTTGAACTTGACATGTTGCAGATTCGGAAATGATTAATGACAAGGAAAAACCATAGCGAATGGGTCTTCAGACGAGAAGATTATTAAGACAGTCGTTCATCCACCAGCTGTTTGACTCAAGTTGTCACCAAATCTGCTGGAAGTTGTTGCGCCAGACAGATATAATTTTTGGAAAGAGCCAAGGCAGATTGGCATCTGTTGCTCTGCAGTCTTTCCAGTACACGAAACAGGGAAAGCCGCGGGGACAGCAATTATTATGGAACTGCATCAGATGTAAGGCAGGTGGGAATTGTCCCAATACTCAGGACATTTGCGAGCCTGAGCCAACTCCTACTGTACTTGCTTTGAAATAGCTTGAGTGCATCTGAATATTCAAGGAATTTGTAAAACCCAGTCAACTGTGGTGTCATCTGCGAAATTACTTGGTGGAGCGCCAATTAAATACTTAAATATATGTAGGGGGGATGCGGGAGAACACTGTAGCTGCCAGTCTGCAAGAGCCTTTGCCGACTAATTAGCCTCGATTGAACAAATCTCATCTCTCATGAGGAAATTAGAAACACAATCACTTTTGCCGGATTCATGTCTCGATGTTGGAATGGTCGAAGGAGAAATTGCCAGGGAATATCCTCCCCTCTTCCTTCATCATCAAGATGCGTGCGCCCCGCAGTGACTTCTTTCTCTCTTCATGAACTTGACGACCTCAGCGATAAATACACACATGTATGCATCAATTTGACCAAGCAATGATATTCCTCTTGTCCTGTTGCTTTGTTTGCAAAGCCATTTCAATTTTTCCAATTTTTTTTTCTTCATGGTGCAGATTTGTTCATGGGCCCAGGCCTTTTCGTCTTGAAATGTTTCATAACACTACTACGTAGTCTGATTATCTGGACACATGTATAATCATTCAATACCCGTCATTTGATCTAATATACCGCTTCATTCGTGAGTGCGAGTCGATTGCACAAACTTGACTCAGCATGGTTGATTGCACAAACTTGACTCAGCATGGTTGATTGCACAAACTTGACTCAGCATGGTTCCGCAGGTAACCTGCAGTGGCGAACAACTCCTTCCTGGACGTACGACCGATGAAAACAAAAGGTGGAAAGTTTTCCAAACAGAGTGATCTTTGCAACACAGCGACGCTCCATACCGAGTCGTTTGGGGTATAAGTAGCATCCTGATCCTCAACGCCTGACCTCAAGGAGGGAAAACAGAAGTCAATCCTCCCTTTGCCAGAATGAGGTTCAGTTTCATCTACTATGTCTTCCATCTAACTGTCTCGTCTGTACTCATTGCGACCATGGCACCTGAATGCGAAGAAGGCATCAGGTCGCCAAGGCCTCCGTTTGACTCGAACATGCCCGCGGGGGGAGAACTTTTTCCGGAAAACCTTGGGTCCCCTGATAAGCAGACTACCCCAGCAGATGGAGAGGATTGTGCTGATTTATATCAGCATACGGAGGATGAACAGATCGCCAAAATGCTCTGCTCCTTGCAATCAATTCCACGCCACTCATTTGTAGGGCCAGGTTCAAATGCGAATAGCAACTACGGAATAGAGCCACCAGGACAAGAGCCTCCTCGAAGAAAAATTGCCAGAAAAAGAAGAGAAAACGAGTTGAACGCGAGCTCTTCGTCAAAAAAGATCAAGGAAGGAAGCCGTGAAGCAACCTTTAGAAAGGAGAGTCATGCCAACTATCCATCATTTCTAGCCGTGTTAAGAATTCATCAACAAAGTGAAAAACTGACAAGGTGTGAAAAAGGAAAAGAATTGAGTGAAAATCTGACTAAGAATACAAAAATAGTAAATAAGAAGAATCCTCTTTTCAATGTATATGATTGGGCTTTCTTGAGACAAGACCGGCACAGCTGGGTATCAGCAAAAAAAAAGAAAAGGTATTTAAAACTTCTTAATGGAGCAAAGGGTGAAATAAACATAGATAGTTTCTTTTTCATTCCAAAAGACCAAATAATTGATTTCTTGGATAATTTCAATTCAGATGTACACTTCAACAAGGAATTTCAGTTTCCAGACACTATCACTCCACAGAATAGACAAGCAGAATTTCATAAAATCCTTTTGAAGATATCGGATGATAAGATTAATCTTGGAGGTAGTGAATTCTTTTCAAAAGAGATTGTGGAAGTTATGAATAGAAAATTTGAATCAAGTTTTATTCTTAATGCTATCAATGGTCAACCATCAGTCTCAAGAATCACCCTCAAAAATACCAGAGTTATGGTTGAAGAAGTCACCAAAATCACACAGCTCCTGATGGTTGTTGTTCATAGATTATTCAAGGAGCATGAAAAGGATGTACTAACTGTAGATGATATTGAAAAAGACTTGAAATTGGTCAAGGATTTATGGATTAAAATTGAATCTGGTATATTCAAATCAAAAAGTGAACAAAATTGGGAAGACAACATTCATAACATTTTAAAACTCAGAAAGCCTGATAATTCATCATCAAGTACCTCAGTTGGTAACCAAGAATATAGGTTTAGAATTTTTTTTTTATTTCTCCATTATTGGATGGAGGAAAATGGCCACCCTTTGAAAATAAAAACAGAGTTGAAAAGATACTATGTGGCTAATTTCACTGAAGTGATCTTTAAATTGATTTACTCTTCAAATTATGAAATCATCAAGAATAATTTTGATGCAATAATAAAGAGTAAGAATAAGCACCTTAAAAAATGATTGGATTTGGATTCCATTTAGTCAGATTTTTGCATACTCTATCTATCCAAAAAATTACTTATTTTCTTATTGATTTGTGGAAATTTATGCTAGCAATAATCAATATTTCTTTGTCTATGCTAGTAATCATCAAGTTTTTTTTTTGATGTTGAAAAATGACTTGGAAAGATAATCACAAATTAGTTGCCTTGATGTTATATTTTACTCCTCCATTTTAGACTCAGAATAAGTTTTATTGATCATTGCTAAAAAAAAAAATTGTTTTCAATATTATTCTTCATCCATCAGAATAGAGTCTTTGGATGGCTATGATGCCCAGTTGTCTCAGCTCACAGCTTTTCATAAATTCAAATTGACACAGATTCCTCTTCATCTCCCAGCAACTGGGAAGTGATCAAGTAGCTTTTGGCATACATGTTTGCTCTACTAGCTTGATAAAATCTTATTAATAAAAAAATATAGATTTTTACTGTTCAAGAAGGAAGTTCTCAGAAGGAATTTCATAGGAAGGTCATTCATAAGCAGAAATTTTATAAGAACTTTATAAGAGGGAAATGTTATGTGGTCTCAAAGTTTGGCAAGCTATGTCAGACTCATGAGAAGTTTCTTCAGAAATCAAGATTTTAGAATATTCTATGATGATTTGGATTCTAGTCTTGTTTGGTGTCAGATATCACTACAAAAATTTGTAATTTTACCTAAGGAAAAAACTGCTGTTTGGGTTAATCAAAATGTTAACTTTTTTCAACAAAATGGCTCAGTAATAGAAATTGAGCAAAACTGAGCATGCTCAGCAAAATCCCTTCAAGTTGCCAAAATGAATAAAAATGATTTCTGCCCATTTTGTAAAAAAAAAAATTGCTGAGCATGCTCAGTATAGCTTATTTTTCACTTCTGACCATTTTCTGTAAAATTGGGTATATGTGTTTCCCATCCCAAGTTCACATTTTCTTTCTGGTTAAAATTGCAAATGTTTGTAGTGTATGTATGAGTGAAACTATAGAGGAACCAATGAATGCCACGGCCACCAGTGATGAGTGGGACAACAAAGTGTTATCTTCTGAGGGAAATTGTGCAAGCCTTGTAAAATTGAGAGAACAAACAAGAAGATATAAAGGAGACGTAAATGCTAGAATTCTTGAAAAAAAAAATAGACTATTCCAAAGCCACCTTTCCTGCCACCCCATGAGCCACTACAAAGAAGGCTATGAGGAACGCACCCCATATTACCCCGGGAAAACAGCTTACAAAGATGTCGCTACTCGTTCTCCGTCGTGATGGCCATGCCTCAGCATAATATCTTTCACCTGGATTCAGAAACATGAACGCAGGGTTTGCAAATTGACGACATGTTTTATCCATATGAGTCTGACCTACCATGTCCAGATTGTCCACCATGGCTGCATTCTCCCTTATCAACTTCTAGTGCTCGGACGGGTCCAAGGTCGAAACCTAAATCGGAATTCTGTCCATAGAGCCAGAGAAGCAATTAGAAATGTTAGATTCAAATTGTGACTAGTTCTTTCCTTGACATAAGGGATAGAAAAAATTCACTTGAAAACTGGAGCTAGAGCCAGGATGTAGAGTGGATGGATCTACTGGATAATAATCAATATCGACGATCACCGAGTCTCCTTGGTTTTGATATTTTGTTTCATGACTTCTGTAACTTTGCCGATGACCCGTCGTCGCTAGTGCTGCTAGCCCAGAAGACTCTTCTTTCAGCTCAACAATTTCATTTGTGGCTTGGATTCCTGCTGTTCCGAGAATCTGAGTTGTGGGTGTGATTTGTGCAAAAAAATCAGTTCAGCTCGATGTCCAATATCCACATCACCACAAAAGCATGCGCCGCTTAACTAGCATAAAGATGATGATTATGTTCCTTTTGAATACCATGCTTGATGTTGAAAAATATATTGCAAGGTGATGAATATGATACAAACTCTTGTGTGTGTAGACAAGTGGATTTCATCTATCCCTACTAGGTTTTTTCTTTTTGATCTTAGTTCCCACTAAGAGTTGTTTGAGCGAATAAAATGACTCTATTCAGTCTTGGTCAGTTTTGTACGGTGTACCCATTTTCAAACCGAGCTTATGAAAAGTCTCTCCCTGGTGGGTCTCGAAGCTTCGATGCTGTCTGGCACTGGCGGTGCAGAGGCCGCCCTCCCGCAGGGAACCAGAAAGGGCAGATAATGCTGGGCTTCACTTTTGGTCACCACCAAACACACCTCGACAAAACGTCCGTCTTGGCTCACACACTTTGAGAGCAATTGTAATTCTTGTACGAAAAAAGGTGAGACTTGACGACAGAGCAACTATCTGTTATAATAATGGATGTATGATGCCCATTGTCACTTGTTTTTTTTGCGGGGAAATGATGATGATTGTGGGATGGCATGGATGCCCTGAGGGGGGAATTATCTTCTTGTGGGTAAGTTGGGTTCCAAGACCGACGGCGGAAGAGTGGGAAAGCTTATGTTCAAGCTGGAAGACCGTCCTATATAAATTCTCAAAAAGTGCCTAAACCAGTTGTAGGCAGTGTCCGAAGATAAAAGGGGGGGGGGGGGGGACTATGTATCAGTATGACACAGTTTTTAACTCATTCATACAAATAGTTCATAAAGCTCTTACATCTTAACACCCGGAAGATGGGTGGCAACTGGGATAGGTTTGTCGAGCCAGGATTTCGGCAGGAGCTGGTGTTCAATATTCATGATTCCTAACCTTTACAGTTTGGGCACTGAATGCAGCCTCAACATGATTGGCGTTTTCCGGTGCCGAACTACCTAAGACTAAGTTTTATGGCGAATGGGAGATATTTCGTGACTGAGCCGTCTACGTGTATCAGTTCACCGCAAGCCTTACACGAAGGCTGAGTCTCCATCGGCGCCTCTTGCCATTGGGAGGAATGTTGACCAACAGCCGTGGAGTTTTCGGCGCTGATTGGATCCCCAATCTCAACGAACGTCGTCTGTGCACTATGTATACAGTAAGTTGACTGAGCCAGTGAATGCCAGGACCATAAAGCAGTCAGGTGAGTGGGACTCGGAAGAATTGTATTCAGTGCGATTTTCTGATAATGAAGGACAAGAGAAAAGAAAATTAGAGAACTCTTTTTTGGTGAGCATTGCATAATTGAGAAAACAAGCAAAAATTCTAGTGTGTGAGATGGATATGAAGCTATCGAAGCAAACATATTTATGTACACCAGAGTCCACTTGATCGTTCTTGAGACGACTCGCACAAAGGTTCCGCGGACGCTCCCCATTTGCGTAGGGAACGACGTTCTGACACTGTCGAAAAATTCAATCCTCCCTGGTGGTTGCGGAGGTTTTGGTTTCAACAGCGTCCGCGGGACCTTTTTGCGACTTGACGGTTAAACGTCACAAGACTGGTCTGTGGTTTCCATGACCGTGCTTGTGACGTTTGGCCAATGCCCTCGGAACGTTCAACCCAAGATCTGAGGACGTTCAGTGTCCGGGTCCACCTGGCTGGCTGGCAGCTGGCGAGGTTCAAAAAGCAATCGCTTGCAGCTCGAACCCACACCCTACTGGCTCTGCCAGGACCAGTTACAAGATCACGGTGATCTTGCAGCTGGACTAACTCGCACTTTCTGACTTAGCTGATTCGAAAGATACAACCATCTCGCAAGCGACATCACCATTCTTTTTTTTGTACAAGTCATTTATTTTTTTTATTTTTTTATTTTTTTTGGCAATCAATTTTCTGGAATGACACCAAGCAATAAAGGTATCTCCACCAAAAAAGATCACTGAATCTTGGTGGTTCAGAGTCAACGTTCTGTTGACATTGGTGAACGCTTCTGTCCTTTTGACGTTCATATTGACCGTCGCAGGGACAGAAGGGCTCCATATGTTGGCATAACGTCAATTCTGAACCCCCATGTCCTTGCAACGCTCTGAAGCAGCGTTGTAAGGACATGGGCACTCAGAGACAACGCTGAGTCAACATGCAGGAGACCACTGTCCCTGCAACGCCTCTTTGAGCATTGTAGGGACACACAGGTCCCTGCAACGATCCTCTGGGGAGTGCCTGTTCCATCAACGTGTGTCATGACGTTGATGGAACTCCAGCGTCCCATCAACAGTCCGGTCCTCAACCTCTGGGACGTTAGGGTATGCCTCTCGTCGTACCAGGGTTCCAGCGACGGCCAGGCAACCTAGCCGTTGATCCTACGTCCCCCAGGTTCCGGGGACGCCCCAAGAACCCAACTGTTCTGGGAGCGTCCCTCATTTCCTCGATCGCTCCTCTGGTGTAGAGTGGAGAAAATTTGCAAGATAAGAAGGAGACATAAAGGCTGGAAGGTCTCAACACATATCACAAGCTGGCGGACTACCAATCGAGAACCACCCTCCCTACTGCCCGGTAAGTCAGGAAAAGGAGGGCCATGGCTAACGCAGCCCACATAATGTAGGGACAACAGCTGGCGTCGATGTCATCCCCTCGCGACCTCCTCGCCGCATAGAAATCTCTTCCATCTGGATTCGGAAAGCTCCGTGTAGCTTGGGCGAGCTGACTGTATAGCTCATTATCGATATCGAGGATGTGCGAGTCTCCCTGGTCTTGACATTTTTCTGCACGTTCGCTTATAAAATAGCTTGGCTCATGAGCCGTCGGCGTCAGCGCTGCGACCCCACTAGAGGATTCAGCTTCCACTTCCTGAATCTCTTTTACGTCTTGCATTCCTGCTATTTCAGCTATCTGAGTGTGCAAAGAAGAAGAAAAAAATCTGATGAGCTCGGTGTCCATCTAAACATCATCGAGTATAAGGTGTGGCTTAACTAGCAACATGATAACTATATTTCTTATGAAAGTCATTCTTGAGGCTTCAACCTATTTCGCAAGGTGGTAAAGCTGATACGAACTCTTCAACTTGTGTTGAAGAAAATTGAGTAGCGGAAGGGAACTGTTTCTAGATACTAGACGAGTGGAGTTTCAGTTACACCCAATCCACCAATGTAGCCAACGAGGGAAATGACATGCTGATTCCAGTCGTGTCCGGTTTGTGCACCCGTTTCCGAGCCAGATTAAAGCCCTCATACAGATGAGTATCATATCACTCTTAATCAAATGGTCTCGACAAAACGCAACCTCGCTCGCACACGTTGTGCGCCGTTGTATATATTGATTGATGTAAGCCGTGTATAAAACACGGTGAGACTTGTCCACACGTGCAAGTACCTTTACAATATGGATGGTCGATGCCCATTATATACAGACACTTGTTTTTCTTTCGGAGAGATGATGGGGATTGTGGGATGGCATAAGGGATAAGGGAGAATGCATTTGCTCAAATTGCCATCCAATCCCAAAATCTGCACGTTAGGCAGCAATCGGAACGAGCCCACACAAATTGACCAAAACAAAAAATTACGATAAATGCAAAAAACAATGGGGTTCAATGAGTCCAGAATCACTGCCCTAACCCCTGCTGACAAACCACAGCGCCATGTATTACCCTCTAGAGAAACAACCTGGTAATATACCGCAGACAGAGTATCTCATGCGATGGCCATTACAATTTACACAATTACAATATTGAAAAAAAACGCCTATATTCAATGTCGAGAGGGAGGAGTACCAAGTCATAAAATTCGTGCAACATCGTATACTTCGTGAAGGAAAGGGAAAGAAGAAGAAATAATGTCAAATGATAAATTGTGAGTGTATAAATTTCTACTTGAAGATTATCCAGTGTGCTCGAAGACAGTGGTGATAAGTTTGCCATTCTGGATGTAAGTTTTGAGTTGTTCGGGGAGGGATTTTTCGACGAACACGCCGTCCTCGTCGCCGGAGGGAAGGCTAACGTTAAGGGCGCTGGTTTTAGCGGTGAGGATTTCGACGTCGAGGCTCTGTTTACTGAGATAGACCTGGCCGCCGTCGGTGGCGTCGATCATGATGGTGGGACACTTGCCCGTCACTTGGACGGTGAACGAGGGCGACGAGGTGATGCACAGCGACGACACCACCGAGTCCAGCAGCACCGACGTCTTGCTGCACGACACGAGCGTTATCCCGTTCACTTTCCCCTTGATCTGGATCGTCGTGTTCTTGCACCCAAAGATGTTCACCACTTGGTTGATCTGCGTGTCTTCCAAAACGATCGCCGATTGCCCTTCATGATATTCCTATCACCCGCCACCTCAAATCAATCTTACTTCTTGAAAAAAGGAAGCTAAGAGAAAGAGAAGGAAAACGGACCACATTCCACTTGTTGCCAACCAGCTCCGTCTTGGCGGGTTTCTTCTGGAAGCTGTGAGGCTTGGGGGGTTTAGCGGGTCTCTTGAGGCTTCCGGAGGGACTGACGGAAGTCTGCGCGGGAGGGATTGTCGCCGACGCACGGAGCTCGGGGTTCTTGTGAGTCATTTGGCTGGGATCCACTTTGCGCAGTCCGCTGGTAATTTTCTCGCCTTGGTTCAGCGCAGAGAATACCGCATCCATCCCCCCCGTGCTACCTCCTGATGCTCCCACGGGCAGGGGAGGGGGCGGCGGCGGTGGAGGATGCGTAGGGGGCGGGCCAGGTGCATTACTCATCTCCTTCGCGCCTCCGCCCTTCGCCAACCGTTTCGCAAAAGCCACGGCGTCTTCGCCCTGATTATTCATCAGAGCACAGGTTAGATCAACAGATTTTAGAAAAAGAAAAAAAAATGAAGGGGAAAATATGGGGCTTGCCTTGGGGTTCCAGACAAGACATGTGGTGTGATACTGCATAATGTATTTCCGAAGCTCTTCCAAAACAAACACAAAGCTTTTTGCCCATTCCACCAACTTGGGCTCGCTTTTTCAAGATTGGAAATGGATCCAATCGTTGGAAAAGGGAGGGGGAAAAAAAAAGGTTAATGAGCTGTGTTTGGAGTGATCGAAAATTAAGCAGTA
Organism: Puccinia coronata f. sp. avenae; assembly: GCA_002873125.1. Classification (NCBI taxonomy): domain Eukaryota; kingdom Fungi; phylum Basidiomycota; class Pucciniomycetes; order Pucciniales; family Pucciniaceae; genus Puccinia; species Puccinia coronata. The sequence continues at coordinate 157,916 of PGCI01000029.1, forward strand.
TTCCGAAATTTCCGAACGGCAAGACTTACGTCTCCTTGCAATCCTTCAGGACACGATTGACCCAAAACTGCGCACTATCTTTAGCTTCGGCAACCATGGGCCCAGGTTTGCTTTCGACGGCGACCCAACCGAGGGCCGAGATTCCCTCGGCGACTGCGGTGAGGCCGTTGAAGAGACGCTTATCTGAGCGAGATGCGTCTTTAATTTCGACGACGCGATTGAGGGGTTCCGAGGTGGACTTGAGGAGGTCCATGAAGACCTCAGTGGAGCTGGGGTTCTGGCACGAGCTGGTGACTAGTAAAAATGAGCGCTGTGCGGCGAAGGCAGCGTCGACATGCTTGGCCTGTTCCTGAGCAGACCCGCCGACTTCCGCGGAGAGGGCCAGGTATCTCTTCAGCGTTCCGACGAGCAGCTCGTCGTACGCTTTCAACGAAGGCGGGGTCTCCGTCGGAGCATCTGGCGAAGAGCTCTGTCCCGCAGCCGCCGAGTTCTCTCCGGCCATCGTGGTGCCCACGGCTGTGGTCTGCGCAATGGCGATATCCTCCAAGCGAGATGTGGCGGCTTCTAGCCTGTAGATGAGGGTGTGCATGGTCATGAGTATGCTATACCGCACCCAGATAGAGAGAAGCGTGTGCACCTTTTGATGAGCGTGAACAGGCTGCCCACGCCTTGAGTCGGAATTCCGTTGGCCATCCTCGTCGCTTTCCGCAGAAGAAAGTCAGAGATGGTCAGCAGGGGAAGTGATGATCATCATGACTCATGAGCGAGGGGAACGCGTGACAGGCCCAGTGACACCCTGCCTGTTGACCATCTTAACATAGCCTAGCCCAGCCCTAGCCTAGCCTAGCCCTAGCTTAACCCTAGCTTAGCCCTAGCCCTAGCCCTAGCCTAGCCTAGCCTAGCCTAGCTGGTGCTCCATCCCCCAACCCAAACCGAGATCTGAGTCTGAGTCTGACGCGAACACAGTTGAAGAAGTTGAAGTTGGAAGTTGGAAGTTGATATTGCACTTTGCACCATGCTCGGCTTCCTGGATCTCCTCGCGTGCGTTTCTTGCTTTCACTTCTCTCTGATGATGATCGAATCCACTGGGGAAGAAGGAGAACCGTTCCGGCTGACCAGCTTGCATCGATTAGTACAGTTGGATTTCGTTGGCATGGTATGCTACCATGGTCCTCATGGCCATCTCGGGCTCACTCATCGCGTATGTCCCCCACCCCCTGCTGGCTGCTCTCAGATCTCCTCTCGCAATCCCATAACATCCCCGCTGTCTTGAACCCCGCTCCCCTGGTTGAGTTGCTGTTGTTGATCTTGGATTTGTATACATCTAGCTTTCGAAAGTACCGTCAGCCGCCCCCTCCGCCGCCATTCCCCATCTCCACATCGCCCGTATCACAGATGGCGGCCCCCAGCTCCAACCCCACCCGGCCCAACTCGAAGACGCAGAACTTGCTCATCCCATCCGTCTCCATCCTGCGTCCACTCTGCGGACTGGACTACGGTCTCAGGGAGAACCTCGAAAGCGCCTTCCTGCAGCAATGGCCCCTCGACCGCTTCGAGATCATCCTCTGCCTCGCCGACCCCGCTGACCCCGCCCGCAAAATCGCCCAAGACCTCATCTCTAAATACCCCGCCGTGCGTGCCCGGCTGTTGATCGGTGAGAAATCCTCCCATGACATTCTGATCAGAAGGCAAGAAAGGGAGAGAGATGAAAAAAAAAAAAAAAAAAAAAAATGGATGTGGAGAGGGGAAGGAAGGGTGGCACAAAATTAGCTAATAAGAAGTTAACTTATCGCTTGGCGACCAGGGGAAGAGCGAGTGGGGATGAACCCCAAAATCAACAACCTCATGCAAGCCTACCGGACCGCGGAGGCCGATCTTCTTTGGATCCTGGACTCCAATGCCCGAGTACATCCGACCACACTAGCACGTGCGGTGTCAGTACTATGTCCGCCGAGCGGGCCGACTCGCACTCGACGGCGGACCCGGATCGGACTGGTACACCATTTGCCCATGGGAATCCTCCCGAATCTGGAAGGAAAGCGTTCGAACAAAAGAGGGCTGGGCAGTCTGCTCGAGAGCTGCTTCCTGAACGGGAACCATGCGCGACAGTATCTGTGCTTGAATGCGCTCGGCGTCGCGTCCTGTCTGATGGGCAAGTCCAACCTCTTCTATCGCTCCGACCTGGAACAAGCCACGCGGCGCTATCTCGCGCGCAACCGGGGGGACCAGCATCACATACCATCGCGCCCGGAGAGACACGACTCGGACGAGCAGGCTAGTCTGCTGGGGAGCAGCCACAACTCCAGCACTAGAAACCAACACTCCTCCTTCGATGCGCTGGAGCTCTTCGGCCAGTTCTTGGCCGAAGATAACATGATCGGTCAGACGCTTTGGGACGATGGTATTAGGCATGCCATGACCATCGATGTCGTCGGCAATGTCGTCGGCCTCCTCTCGGTCAAGGATTATTTCTCGCGCCGTATTCGCTGGATCCGTGCTCGGAAATACATGACCATGTAAGTCCATATACCACGTACCACTTGGGGAGATCAACCGGCACTCATGGGATCCCTCGCCTTGTCTCTTCCGCAGAGGCGCAACGTTAGTCGAGCCGTTTACGGAGTCGATCCTGTTGGGGATTGTGATGACGCTGGCGGTAGAACGCCTATCTCTGACGAACGGGATAGAGAAGAAGGTGATGATAATAATACACGAAGCGGTGTATTTCACGCTGGATTATTTAGTCTATCGGTCGCTGTTACACTCGCCGCTAGTTCTCAGCGCGCTCCAGAGCTCGTCGATGACGGGGACCACCTACGCCCGGCAGCCGGCGAAGGCTGCCCAGCCGACGTCTTCCTCGACTACACAACAGGGTCCCGCACCTTCTTCTTCTTTGTCGTCGTCGTCATCTTTTTCCGCCCCATTTCGCCCACATCCTTACACTCAAGACGGCTCGTCGCCGCCGCAAGACGAGCCGCTAGAACCACGTGCAGGAGGGGAAGAGGACCAGCTGATCCAGGTCAGGCTGAGCTTCTTCGAGTTCATGCTCGGCTGGGCTCTCCGGGAATGCTCCGCCCTCTCCATTTGGCTCATCGCCATGTCCTCTAACACTATTCAGTGGCGAAACTCGCACAAGATCTTGAAGGTCCTCCGCAACGCCCGCGTCGCTGAATCCAACTAAATAACCCTCCGGTTGGCCTTGGTTTTCCGTCTCTCCTCTTGACTCCCCCTTCTGTCACCCTATCTCCCTTCCCTTTATTCCCCCCTTTATTCCCTCTTTCTTACTCGCCTTGCTTGTGTTGACTTTTTTTCTTTCTTTCTTTCGTTGAGCATCAGTCGAGTCTCTTTTTTTTTTGCTCCCTCTTGACCTCCGATTTTCCACCAAAAATAGTTTCTTTGTTTTTTTCGCAGAAGAAAAGAGGTAACAATGTTCTCAAGATTTACCCTAAATCTAAATAGCAACCTGATCCGTGAAAAAAAAAAAAAAAGATAGACAGACAGAGCCAGCTTGAAACTTTTGAAATGAAGCATGTGTGTGATAGCTTGTTTGCTTGTGTATATTGTAGTGTATTCCTGAGAACTGTGCATGGTTTGTGAGAGGTTGAACTTGCAATGATAACAGTGCAGCCTCAGGGGTGGTTTTGATTAATTTTGGATTTGAGAAATAAGCTTGGATTTGAAAAGGCTCTTCAGAAGCTTAGCCTGGATCATTGTATTGACGTACATACATCCAATGCTTCACTAATCCTCGAGCGCCCGTTGATGTGTTCGGATGCAGTTGTGTGGGTAGTTCTGATGATGAGCAGATTGCGCAGGCGTGGATTCAAGAAGGTGTGGAAGTTATGTGAGTGGTTTGGGTTTGGGTGCCAAGTGTAAAGGAAGCACGAGGAGAGACAATCGGAACACGAACCACATCTTACGCGACACGAAGGATAATATTAAAGCAGCAAGATCAAGAATGACGCGCAAGCCAGACTCCGCACGCGAAGACGGCGACGAGGACGGCGATGACGAGCATGCCCACGCCGAGAGCTACGGCCGGTTCCTCAGAGTGTGCGAGGCCGGAGACCTCGCCGAAGCCACGCGGCTCGTGCAGTCCGGCGCGATCCCCTCCCTCTCGCTGCAGGACCCCGACGGCTGGGCGCCCCTCCACTACGCCGCTAGCTCGGGAAACCCGGATCTCGTCTCCTATCTGCTACAGAATGGTGCCCTGTGGGCTATCGTCGATAAGCTCGGTTATGTATGTGACCTTTTTCTTTCTCTCATCATCTCTTCGTCGGCGATGAACTTTGTGGGGGAAAAAAAATGAATCAGTAGAAATAGAGATAAAAAGTTGATTTATTCGTTTCTTCTAGAATGCAGGCGACGTAGCTTTCTCCATGAACCATCGTGAAATATACGAGATCATAAGCAACGAAGGGTTCCGAGCGGAAGTACTACGACGGACGATAGAAGGCAAAGAAGAAGAAGAAGAAGAGGTACAAGGGGAGACGAGCAGCAGCACGGCGACGAACAACGCGGCGTTCTTGCGCTGCAAGCTGACGTTCACGACGAGCCGGACGGGGCAGCCGCTGTGTGTGGATGCGGAGGGGAACGGGGTGATGCAGGGCTGGGAGCGGGGGATCATGAAGGCGACGGCGCGACGGCTGTGCGAGCCCTTCCTAGTAGAGAAGAGCGACTCTGGCCGAGGACTGAGCGTGCTCAACGTCGGGTTCGGGCTCGGCATCATCGACGGCTTCTTCCAGGAGCACAAGCCGGCCCGCCACGTCATCGTGGAGCCCCACCCAGACGTGCTCGCACATATCACTCAGCTGGGCTGGCTCCAACGACCCGGCGTCGTCGTGTATCCCGGCCGCTGGCAGGACTTCCTGCGCGAGGTGCATGAAGGTACCATCCCCGCTCACTTCGACGCCGTCTATTGGGACACCTTCTCCGAAGACTACCAAGCTTTAAAACACTTCTTCGACAACGTGTTCGACCTCCTCTCAGGTCCAACCGCGCGCTTTTCCTGGTTCCATGGTATGTTGTCTCATCTTACTCTCAATTACAAAAAAAAAAAAAAAAGAGTGGCCCTCTCTCCCCTCCACCCCCCGAGATTTAAATTCACTCAATATTTTGAATTGGTGCGGATACAGGGCTCGGAGCCACTTCGCGTACCTTGTACGATATCTACACCGAGATGGCCGAGATGGACATCCGGGAGGCTGGCCTGAAAGTGAGCTGGTCGGAGGTGCCGGTGGATGTGGATGAGGGAGTGTGGGAAGGTATCAAGCGACGATATTGGGACATTCCCTCCCCGTATCGGCTCCCCATTTGCACATACGACGTCTGATCCCTCATCATCATTCCAACAGCCCCTCCCCAGCTGTTCAAGCGCTTTGCTCGCAGTCATCTCTTTTTTTTCCTACTACTGTTGGTTCTTGTGTATAATCAAGTTCATATAACAAACATCCCATCGTCACACTGACAAGTGGATGAGTTCCCTAAACAAGGTTCGATGGAGCCCGCTGGTTCAAGTACAACACCGTAGGTGAGAGCCGGAGTGTTCAAATGACACCTTCATCCAATCTACATTCCAGCAGAGTGAAAGCATCCAACTCCTGGAACTATTCCAAGCCGACTCCATTCGGTTCCAAACTTCATGCACATGACCGGGAACATTGGGAGTATCCAGCGCGCTGCGAAGCTTGCCGACGACTCTCTGGATCAGCTTCTTGAACTCCCTGCTCATGCAACACGTCCTTCGGGCTCTGATTATGGACTAGCATGGTCCGCGGGAGAGCTAGAGAGCTGCCGGCGAGATACGTGATGCCGAGTGTCTACGAGGGGCACTGCCAGTCCGCCCACCCTCCTCCTGCGCGTCTGGGCCAGAAACCATTGACTTACAGCCGTTCTCACAAAGGTTGTCCAGCTTATTCGGATTTACCAGCTCAAAAAGAGGCTGGATTTGCCAAAAAACTCAGTAAATTTTGCAGATTCTATCTGCAGAATTAACCTTTGCCTGCCAAACTGTGTGTAATTCAGCTGCAGGGTTAAGTTTGGCTCAGTTTTTTTAGAAAATCCAACCTTTTTTTGGCCTGTGGATCCAGCCGACACAACAATCTTTATGAGAACGGCTGTATCTTGGTATTGATGAACATTTATGTATTTTACTTGCCTTTCTGCTCCCAGACGTCATCCGTCCCCCGACCGAGATTGATCATTGACTCGCAGTCTTCACAATCGCAAACTATACAAAATCTGTAAAACTGAAACTGTCTAAAGAAACCCAGGAAAGTCTTTCTTTTTTTCCTGTTGGATCATCCACTACATCACAACAAATGAAATGAAACTTGTGAAAAAACATAAATGGAACCCCAACAAAAAAAAGAACGCTGAAGTTGAACCTCAGGAGAGACCTTAACAACAGCCTGGCGGTGACAACAATGGCCCTGCAGCACCATCATAACTGCGAGAAAAAGAACTTGTGGAAAAAAAAGGAAGAAAAAGGCTCATCTTGGCCAACTTGGTTTGGGGGTGCCTTGTAAGAGGAAGACATGGTGGTGTGCCCCTGAAGAGTAAGAACATGGTGGCGTGCCCCAGCCCAATTGAAAAGTGCTGCATGCATGCGGGAGCGGCTGCCAAGTAAGGAGCTTGCTGGACGGGGCTTTGTGAGCCAAGTTTGAAATCCTGTTGCAATTATTCTTCTCAAGACTCACACCGCCAAGTGGCCTGATGTGAGCGTGGATCCATTTTGTGCTAAGCATGTTCTTCTTCATTGGGAAAGTTGGAAAAGTTTGTAAATGTTAGCAATGGTTTGCTCATCCGTGCCAATTGTTAATTTTATTTTTTTTCAATGATCATGGTTACATGTCCCAATTGGGAATTTCTTTGGATGGTTTCACTTCCCGACAAAATCTGAGTAGGCGCGGCCACGCAAGAAGATGAAGCTCTGAAGTCCCGGCTTCCTTCGGTGAAGCAAGTGGGGAAAAACTATGCAACAATCAAACCTTGCAATCCTTTTGGCATCCTGCGGGGTGGAGACTGATGAGACGCATGTAAGCAAGCCTTGCATGCCTCATTGTCTGTGCCAGTCCCCCCAAAAAGTAAAACTGAACAACTTTGGATTTGATAAAAATCCAGGACATCTGTTGTGAAGCGTAACTCAATCGCATCATATAACCTGCTATCCGAAAAATTGCCAACTTCAGAACCACATTTTTTTACGGTTTTGGGAAGTCAAAATGAACGTTGTGGTAGTCCAAAGAAGCTCATCATTCATGTGTATCAGCATTGATCTTGATTGGCCTCCAGACTGCCTTAGTTGTGGGGCCTCTGGTTAAAGAGCTTCTTGCAAACCCCTCTCTATTGGATGCAAATTTGGCTTTGGGTGATTTTAGGATAGGTATGCCTTTTTAGCTTAGGGCGCTTTGAACCGCTCTTGCATGGTGGTGGTTATATCACCCTTAACGCTAATAAAACACCCACAAACTGATGGCTCATCGCCTGCGCTGAATATTTTTCCCCTTCTTCTGATCACATCCAACTTGGCGGAACGCACAGTTGAAGACCAGCAAGATGGTACTAGTAAGATCACACTTGATAAAATTGCCTCTGATAATAAAAGTGGATCTTTAACAAATGCGCATCCACTTAGGAAGCACCAGATATATGATGCCCGGTCAAAGTAGCGGTTCTAACAGCATAGAGCTTGCCTCAACCGAAGTCAGACAACAACAAGAGCATCCTTGCATCCACCAATGAACAACCAACAGGTCAGAAATTTGTTTTGATTGAATTAGAACAAGTTGGTGCTCAACATTGATACTCATGCTGCCTTCCAACATTTAATAAGTCTCCCGCCTCACACAAATGGTGAAACTTTTTTCCGCCTTTGTCTGGAACACAGTTCCTGAATGGAACAGATCCTGAACAGAACACAGTTCCTGAACGGAACACCATTCCTGAACAGAACACCATTCTTGACCAAGGAAGAAGTGTGTCCAAGCAGCTATCTTTATCTTTGACCCTTCTATGTTACCTTTCTCAATTTCTCATTTTCACTTTCTCTTCTTTCTTGCTGCAGAGATACAAGTAATCCAGCAGCGTCACTCAGCATTGTCCACAAAAGTCAAGATACTAGATGAAGAGTTGGAGAAGATAAAAGGTAGTTTTCCAGAAGCTGGCAAGCAGTTCAAAACCCATATTTCCAATTGGACCCTACCTGCAGGGATTCTTTATGCCACAAAAGTCAACAAATTAAACAATGGCCGGTTTCACAGCTATGTGAGACCGGATGAGTTGCCTAAAGATGTCTGGGATGAAATATACATACAAAATGTGAAGCACTTCTTTTCATCATTTGAAAGTGTGGTCCAGATTGGTGTTTATCATGGGAAAGAGGTGGATGATGAAGAAAGGTCATTGGTGGCACGTTGGAGCGACCTGATGTTGGATTTCTTCCTTGATTTAAAAGAACTTGAAATTCTTCCTAATCCCAGATCAGAAAAGTACCCTGGTGAATATGCGGGCCAATTTGTTTTGGGCTATGTTCTGGGCAAGTTCCACCCATGTGATGTTGCCACCACTTATCTCAACCTTGATCTCAGAAAAAGTATTCTTGGAGACCTGAACCACAAAAGAATCAAGAATATAGCTCTAGGTTAGTTCTAATGAGGGGATAAATTCTGAGGAAGAGGGGTTTCTGACCAATTCCTTTGTTCATTTGAACTCTATGTTTGGTTTTATCCTTTTGAAAACAGCATTTCCTGACATCACCTGGAAACATATTGAATTTAAATTTCTAGAGGCTTGGCTGAGACAAGAGGCAGCTGCAGGTTTGTCAAAGAATTTTGATCCCCTCATGGGAGAATTTCTGAAAACAGGTTTTCACGCTGGAGAAAATGAGGTATCTCAGATCTGGAGTCTTTTTGAAGATATAATCAACTACATTCCAACCATCAAGTTTGATAAAGAACATTGCAGTGATAAACTGGTACATTTAAAATTGATATATGATGTTCTCATGTTTATTCAACATTATAACCCACAAGTAATTTCACCGCACTTTGAAGAATCCCTCACCTTCCAACAACTCCAGACATTCAAGGGGGTTATTTTACTTATATCAAGTCTCTTCACATTTAGATATGGGATACATAGGTCACTTCTTCTGAATCTAAAGGAGAAAGGTGCCTTCAGTTCCCTTTCTGCAAGCTTTATTCTATCTGGTGTATTCTCACAGAACAAAATAATGCCAGAAAAAATCAAAGAACAACTGAGAGGATCATTGTCAGCCCTAGAGATACTACAAGGGATCCAAAGGACTGCATAGTCTTCATTATTATGTAAATTTTATTAAAGAAATGGAATTTTGATGCAATATGAAGTAGGGTCCCTCACCAGAGATACACTTGATTTCATGCTCCTTCTCATATTTCATGATATCTCAAACGTAATATTAAATTACATGAAATAATAATCCTACTGTGGACTGTTCCAACCACAAGTTAACCAAAGAAGTAATTGTTCAATTGGTTAGAACATTAAATAAGATCTACTCTCACAAGTTACACACTTGTAGAAAGGAATTACTTACCAAGGTAGTAATTTCTACATACTATTCTGCTTTGAGTTGACACATGATGTAATTGGCTACACAATACACCATGTTTTCATGAGGACATTGTGGTGTGCTATTTTGGTTTCAAGTATCAAATGTGGTAAAAGGACCAATTATTAGAAATAATTGGCATAAAACTAGATACATAATGACATAATTGGACTCATCAGGGTCATAAACCCATAATCATCCTGTTAATTTGACTTAGTTGTAATATATAACACATGTTTCCCCTATGTATGGATCATAAGTCCATACATACATAACTTGTACAGTGTATTTATGTTAGAGTTACATAATTATGTTTAACCAGCCAGCTTGGGGTACTTAGACCTCAGCCAGCCAGTTTTTGGACTCACAAGACCTCAACCAGCCAACTTGTGGTTCTCACAAGATCTCAAAGGGGCCAACTTGTGGTTCTCACAAGATCTCAAAGCGGCCAACTTGTAGTACTCAACTCTCAAAGCGGCCAACTTGTGGTACTCAACCCTTAAAGTGGCCAACTTGTGGTACTCAACAAACCTAAACCGGCCAACTTGTGGTTTAGAACCACATTTTGGCCTGGCAAGATTTTCTCACTTTTCGATATAAAAGGAGGGCTTCTCCCCTCCTTCCATCCATCATCCACTCAGGCAAATCCTGACAGGAACCACCACCTCACTCATTCCACATCCACATCCACAGATATCAACATTTCCACTTCATCTCTTTTACTTGCTGAGGCATAGTTGATCTAGGTCTGATAAGAGACTGCTGCATATAGTTATCTATATCATTAGTTTGCCGCAACAATAAATTTTGTTGTGATAACTCTTACGTAGTATTATAGAGGGGCAGGTCCTTCAAACCACCCGTAAAAGTTGTAATAGTTCATATATATCTGGAATATTATCTTCTGTTATTTCCCCCTCACAGAACTGCCAATCCATCCCAAAAGGAGTTCCCACATCTGGTGTCCCAACAGTGGCCAACTAACCTCCTGACAATCAACTATACCTCAGCAACATGAAGACAACACTCATTCGTGGAACTACATCAGCAAATCTTCAACCACTAGTAACACTGGCATGGCTCCGCCACGTCAGGAGCTGAACTCTCTTGTAGAGATTGGCCCATTTTTAGTACACTTATATATATAATAATAATGAGAATTCATTTCAATCATTTGATGGAAAAGATGGCTACTACAAAAGGGCTGTTTAATTTGTTAAATGATAACAATTGCGAGGGCGCAATACATTCAGCAGAGTACATAGCTGCTCTTTGCGTTACATAAATGATGATGATAGCAATTTTTACATATACAAAATTTATTTATATATGTAAATATCAGTCAATGGTGGATAAGTTGTTGTACATAACAATGTCTTTTTGTACTAAAAGCGATGTTTTTTTTTTTTTTTGAAATAAAAGCGATATGATTGATAACTTAAGTGAATGTCTTACTTGACATTGTTACCGGCCCTGACATGGCTAAGCGGTAAATTAATAATAATTTGAATTGATCAGGTACAAAAATAAAAGTGTGAATGGGATAGATATATCGGATATCTTCCACCTTACGGGTACCGGTAATTCTGAGACTTCAACCGTTGTTGACCGGTGATTCTGAGACTTATTTGTTGTTGATGATGGATAATTGGTAGTTTTTTGATTTTGGGTAAATCTAAAGTCAGACAGGCAGGTCAATCATCAGTGTTGATCAAGAAAAACGTTTCATTATGCAATCAAGAAGCTTACAGAAGGTTGAAACATATTGGGAGCAAATATCAAGACGGGTGACAGCGAGCTACTGAATCATCATGGTGTTGTTTTGTTTTAATTTGCGGAGGATATCGAGGTGAGCTACGTTGTAAGTTGACCTGTCTGATTTGTTTTCTTGCACCAAGCCAACATACAACCTATCAACTGATGTTGTGCAAGATAAAGCAACGTAGAGTTGACCATGTGCAAATGCAGGTCGTGGCAAGAAAACTAAGACAGTATTGAATGACTGTCCTTGAGATTTGTTGATGGTCATAGCAAAGGCCGGTGCTATAGGAAATTGGTATCTGGAAAAGGTTCCACTGAAATCCTGGTTGGCAGTGTGAATCAACTTGATGCGGGGCAGCATGAATGTAAAACCGACATTAGAACCGGATAATATGCGACAGTTTAATACTGATGAGTTTATACCTGTGATTAATAAGCAAGTACCGTTGCAGAGACCGTGGAATAGGTTCAACGATCATAATAAGATAACTGGCATGTTGACTTTGAGAGCAATAGTGTGATCAGGAAAGCCAGAGAATCGTAAGGTATTGAGGACTTCTGGAGTAACCGCATCCTCTTCATTGTCTTCCATATAGTCCATTGAGTGGGATAGAAACTCTCTCCCTGGTAGTCGAGACAGACACCTAGTGTTTATGCTGCAAATATTGATATTGAGAGGCGCTAGAACGACTCGATGAGAAAAATATGCCGCTAGATCTGACTTGTTCAAGGTTGATACTTGATTTCTCAAATTTGAGTACACAAATTGTATTACTTTATTTGACATCACATCCTCCAAAACATGAGACTCGACCGTACTGTGAGGAAGATGAATCAATTGAACATAATGATCCTGGAGGCTTCTGTTTCCAAAGGAGAGAAGCCAGTTTGCGTATTGGATATTGGCATTGCGCAAAACTTGATCTTCCACTGATGCCAATCGTAAGTTGTCAAATAGGGAGAAGACTCAAATGTTTCTCCAGATAAAGGAACTGAGAACACAAGCATTGCCTTGATTGGCCAAAGTACCTCCACGCACCACTGGAAGCGTCTGGCAAAAATCACCGCCAAATATAACCAAAACTCCTCCAAACGGTTGTTGATTATCTCGCAAATCTTGAAGGGATCAATTGACTGCTTCCACTGCAAATTTATGTTGCATCAAGATCTCGTCCCAAATAATAACACTAATAGACCTCAAGTACACGGATAATTGAGATCGATGGTTCCATTGACAGATCGAAGTTGAGTCAAGGTTCAGTGGAATCTTGAATCGAGAATGGGCAGTAGTAGCGTTGTGTAACATGAGAGAAGCTACACCGGTGGAAGAAACAGTTGCAATTGTGACATTTCTTGAGGCGTAATAGTGAATTAAACAGTTTAAGAGGAACGTTTTGCCACATCCACCTGGTCCATCAATAAAGATATTTTGGGTGACTTCTTAGAGATCAATCCGTGTGATGTAGTCAACAATATGACTTTGAGAAGTGGTCAAATTGGAATAGGCTGAGTCAAAATTTTGGCGGGACTGTTCAGCATTGAGTCTAGGGGGGACCAACGATTGGGTAAATGTAGGCCAAAGGGTTTCGTCAGGCGTATCAAGTCCAACATCAACAAAAGACTTCCCCATCCTATGGAGACATTGATCCAAATGAAACAATGTTAAAGACTTGACATTCTCGGGAGACGGCTCAAGATCAGGAAACTTGGTTTGTAACTCATAGAGACAGTCATTGGATAGATGTGGGTATGAGAAGTTGAGTAGCGCCTGTGGATTGGCAGGAGAGCAATTTTTCAGAATGATGGCAAAAAGTTCTCGTAATCCCTGGCCACATCTCCATAACGCTGCCTCGGTGAGAGCTTGCTCAAATGACTATCCGTAAGTAGTAGACCAGCTGCTCGTGCAGCAGCGCGAAAAGTTTGGTAGGATCTTCCATCAATGGTGCATAGATCTCTAAAGCTGGTAGCTCCTCTTATATTCAGAAGTAGAAGGCGAAGGTAGTAACATTCTCCATCATTGGGCGAAGCATAAAAAATCCGTCCAATTGCATCGCTTGGAGACACCCTTGGGTGCCATCGTTTATCCTTTGTAAACCAAAAGAATTGAGGTATGTCTTGATAAAGTAACGTACGCGCACGACAGCCAAGCCCAGCTGTATTCAATACATTCAGGTTGAAATATTCAGTCAAGGTTGTGCGTTCTGCTTGGCTGGTTTCAAACTGTTGTCTAAGCCCATCTGTATTGACGTAGAATACAGTATGCTCGCCAGGTAAATGGAGTGAGAGTCTTGTTATCGCAGGATAGCGATCCGACATAGGAAATTGGAGCAAGCGATGAGCAGCTGTTGGATGGTAACAGGAAAGAAGAGAAGTCAATACATGGACAGGGTTCTTTAGCTACGTATGCTGTAAAAAATGTCTTACCTTCAGAAGGTCCAATATAGCGTCCATTCACAAATCGTCTTGTCTCGTCATTGTCCGCCACATTGAAAGCAGACCTATCAACTCCTTTACAGATTTACTTAAACAAGTACTTCATTGCAGCAATCCCAACCGGTATCTCAACATTGATGTGGCAGGCGTATTGCAAAGAAAGGAACCTATTATATGGTACGACATGTTGATTGGTAAAGGTATGGCCGTTTTTTACAAAACTTTGATTGTTGTTGCGGCGTCGGTATTCTGGATATGCGTTCTCAACGAAAGTAGTAACATCATTGAAGGGACGTGGGAATTGACTCTTGCACCTTCCGTCAACCCAGCATGGTTTAGTTGGATCGCAGGGCCCATGTAACATGCAGCTAGTTACAATTCCCCATAGTGCCGGTTCCAAGTCAGGATCAGGTAACTCGGCGCAAATGAGACTATCTACCATATCAATGGTGCGTGGAATACTTTGTCGGTCTAGAGTGATCATAATGTGGGCGTGGGGCAAGCCGCGTTTCTGAAACTCGATTGTGTAAACCCAGGAAACTACCCGTCCAAGTCGATTTTCTCTAGTAATATCGGACATAATTGATTTGAACTTCATTTGAAAAATGCGTGTGATTAAGTCTGGTCGATCGTTAGGTTGCTGATGAGGTCCTAATACCTCAAGCATCTCTGGCCATTGAGGATTTGCTGTTACTGTTATAAACAAAGATGGTCGGCCAAATTGGCGCACCAGCACCATTGAATCTTGGAATAATTGGATCATGCTTCGGGGAGATCCAATGAAGGAAGATGGTAAGATAACACATCTTCCTTCAACATTGGTGTTGTCTCTCAGAGATTCAGCAATACCACGATAGAGGTCCACTTTAAGTTCGCGCTGGTGGGTACGTAGATAGTTCAAGCGTTCTCTCTCAACACAGATGTATAAGTCCACCATAAGCTCCTGTAAGAGAGCTTTCCCGTTTAAAATTGCTGAGAACTGATCTGGATGGTCAAATAAAAGACTCGCATACCATTTGCATTGCGATATTGTCCTAGCTGTGGATTGAAATTAATCACGTGTTAGATTATTTTTTTCATTAAAAAATTCATTGGCAATGGGCAGCGGGGTCAATTGATAGATTTAGATGAAAGAAGTTCCAACTTACCACCAGTGGATTGTCGCTGCCAACCCTCAATCCAACCCTGCTCGCCAAAAGGAAAGAATACAGGAAATCATAACGGCAAGTATCCAGAAAATTGATCCGTTATCCTCTCTACTGCACCCAAGTGATGGTGTAACAAAACATCGCGTGGCGAGATACGTTCATCTTCTGGATTATCGATAACCATTGCTACTTCAGATACAGTTGGGTTGTTATAAACACGGCGGTCGAGATTGGAGTTGTGTAAAGATCTCAAATAGAAGTTTGTAGTAGGATTCGCATCTAAGACCTCTCAAATAGACCGGTAGAATTGTGCATAGGAGTTATTTTTGTTGATGAAATTTTGAAGCAGTAGCAATATTTCCGGGTCAATGGCTGATCGAGATTGAGTTTGACGTTGAGTTGCTTCTTCAATATCATTTCCACCTAATACATAGATCTGTGCGAATGCGGGGACCTCTCCATCTTCAGGCAAGAGCGAGCCAATCTGGTGGTATAGAGTACCTTGAACACGGAAGGAGAAAATCCCGGCTTGGCCTTGAACGGTGTGATCAAGTCTTGCGCCTAACGATGCAAATGATAAAGCGTTGTTGTAAGAACGCAGAAAACGCTGGAAATGTAACGATCCTGCAAAATCAAACCCAAAGTCAGAAAAGATTAATGAATCTGATTTTTAGTCACAATTAAATTATTAATATTGATGCCAGAACGTACGCTGATCAGTCCCAATCATCAATTCCCTCAGAAACGCCGGAAATGACTGGTTACTATACTCTACTGGTATATGCACCTGCCCCTTGTGGCAGCACGTCGAGTATGAAGCCAAGATCATGTTGCAATCATCAACAGTTCATTCCAGGCGCCAATGCAGAGCCCCACAATGGTTGCATAAATCGTTTTGCGAGCCAATTGAATTTGGGATTTCGTGTCCAAATAATCGACGTATATAAGCCTTGTTATTATCGCTTGACCTTCGCACTACCACACCCTGGACGGGATGATTCATCTTATAATAATTAAATGATAGGAACAAAAGGTCAATAAAATCACCAAAAACTTTGAATATAGTCTGAAGAAGAAAGAACTACGTACTTTTGGTTGAGTATATGTATTTATGTAAGAGATAAAAAGTCAAGAATATGTTTCTTGACTCGCATAATTTGGTTCTTAACCGTAGCAAAGAGGAATCAATATCAATCAACTGATTTAATTTTTTAACTCGGCCTAAGAAAGCAAGAACGGCAAAGCTCATTAGATCATTAGATCATCATCATATTCATAATATTATATTAACATTATTATTATATATATAGTTTAGTAGTTATTGTCAACTTACGCAAGGAGGGCGCTTTTTTGACTTATATCGAATGATTTTTTTTACTTATTTTTTTTATTAATTTTATTAATCTTTCTATCTTTTTCTTCTTTCTGAAAAATTCGAGCAGTCTTGTTTTTTTTTTTTTTTTGGTTGGATAGGAGCAAGGAAGGATCAAACATCTGCAAGTCCTAAAACCCACTGGTTAAATGGACGCCGTGAACATTTTCTTATTTCTGGTGGGGAATGAAATGCTTGATGATGACCAGATAAAATGAAAGTACTTGTAATCTTGATCATATTGCTTGCCTGAAAAACCCAAGAAAAACCGTAAGCATATGAGATAAATAAATAAACTTCTGCAATGTAAAAGCATCGTTAGCCTTTTGAACTCTTATTTTTTATAGAAATATGTGTGATTGATTGAATAGGTGATTACCAAGAAACTTGCCCGGCTGTGGACCAAGACTACACGGCCGGTGATTTTGACCGTTTTTTTATCGACCGCAGAAGCGGTATTTTAACGGCTCCCCGCTTGGCAAGCCCAGACGTAGAAAACCAGGTCAGGATGTCAACCATATTCCGTGCGGCAAAGAAGCGCCTACTTATCGGATGTGGTAGCGCATTTTTTGCGGTTTTTTGTACTCCACCGATGAAAAGGCGCTGATCCACCGATGAAAAAGCGCTGATTCATCGGTTGATTATCCGGCTCTGACCAAGCGTTTGGCCCAGAAGCCCAGCAAAAAGTGGGCCCCAGCGAGGGTCGAACTCATCCCCCCAGGGAGTGGACCGGCTCGCTCCTTGCCAGCTCGTCCACCCAAGTATTGATTGGTGGGTTGGTTGTCAAGGATTTCAACCCCTTTATCGCATCCTACCGATGGGTTTGATGTTTTTTTTGAGACTACTTTTTCTCGAACTTTCAAGAAAAAAAATACCTCTCCTCAAAATTTCTCGACCAATTTTTTTTTTGAGTATTGCTTCAACTTAGATCTTAGGGGGAGGCTGAAGTTGTCCTCCGGCCATCAGGAATAAGCAAAAACCTTGATGGAAGAGAGTTTTATCAAGGTTTGCACCTTGTTTCAAGTATGGCACCTTGAATCAAGGTTGTTATCTTGTGGATTGTATGGATATTGGCCAGAACCCAAACTGAAAGTTTGTTTCTGGCAAAACCAACATAAAAGCGGCAAAACATCGCTTTTTCAGCTTTACCGCTTTTTGGTCGCTCTGAAAAGCGGTTTTGCAGCCCAAACCGGTTGTTTAGCGGTCAAGAACTTAAAATTCTTCACCCGTGGTGTACATTGCTTGGCTGGTCATTGCAAGAGTAAGCACGATCTCAATTGATTGGCAAGCAAGTTTGAGTAATCAAAGTACAAAAGTCTGTGATCTTGTTTCAAGGTAATTCATTCATGCGTGAGATGAATCCTTATGGTTAAACAACAATTGCTATATCTGAGAAGATGTTCTGATAGACCGCAAAGACTGACAAATGGAATAAAACAGCAATAAGCGATCATGAGTAAACTTTGCAAGCTTTCACTACAAATGTTTCACCAATCAGGTTGAGCTGGTACCACCTACGTCACGATTCAATCAAATTACTCCCTTTGGGATTTTGATTCGAAAGACCAAGAGGCCATGATGCCATTTGAAGGGAAACCTTTTGTTAGATCAATCTTTCCAATGAACAATTTGCAAAAGATCGCTGTTTATGAAATCTTCTTTAGAACAGATTGATCTCAATAGCGTAAAAAACATGCATATCAATTTCCAGGAAATACATGTGTCAACAAAGATTCTCTATACGGAAGTTGCTGGTCATTGTACAGTCTGAAAGGCCGAGTCTGCCTCTTGTGACACATGTACTCCACGTGCTCCAACAGGGACCAATCTGGCTCGATGGGACATGTGGGTCAACTCAGCCAGCCAAATGGGCCTCTTGACTTGACCTGTCTGCAAAACACCTCCTCCTCTGTTGTTTAGTCAGATGTGGTCAAGTTATTTTTCAAAGCACCTTGCTGCTTGAATTCTGAGGACTTTTCCATTCAAGGTTGTATAATCAGCTTGAAAAATAAAAAAAGAGCATCTCAACATTAAGTGGGAGAAGTTGATTACCATTTCCCATTTCAAGACCTATAATTGATATTTCCCTGTTGTATACTTTGTTTGTACATCAGTTAAAAATACTACTACACAAAATCCTTAACTCTAACAATACCTAACCCCTAAAAACTAACAAAACCTAATGCCTAACACCTAACAAAAACTGACCCCTGTCAAAACCTAACCCCTAACCCCTAACATATATATATATATGTGTGTGTATGTGGAGTTCTCAAGCAGTCGCAATGAATGGCCGTCAGGGGGGGGTTTTCTCAGAAATCCCATCCTAGATTCTCTCAGTAAATCCTAATCCTAATTGAAACCTAACCCCTAATAAAGCCTAACCCCTAACAAAGCCTAACCCCTAACAAAGCCTAACCCCTAACAAAGCCTAACCCCTAACAAAGCCTAACCCCTAACACTAACCGCTAACAAAACCTAACCTCTGACCTCTAACATCTAGATATGTGAATTGCATGTGGAGTACTGTTGGGGAGCAGAGGGTTTGTTAGAAACCCCATCCTAGATTCTCTCAGGAAATGCTAATCCTAATTGAAACCTAGCCCCTAATCCCCTAAACCCTAACAAAACATAACCCCTAAAGCCTAACCCTTAACCCCTAAATCCCTGAAGCCTGACCCCTAAAGCCTAACCCCTAAAACCTAACCCCTAAAACCTAACCCCTATAGCCTAACCCCTAAAGCCTAACCCCTAAGTTCCCAAATAGTGGCAATGAATGGCCTTCAAGGGGGGTTTTCTCAGAAATCCCATCCTAGATTCTCTCAGTAAACCCTAATCCTAATAAAGCCTAACCCCCAATAAAGCCTAACCCCTAACAAAGCCTAACCCCTAGAAAAGCCTAAACCCTAACACTAACCCCTAACAAAACCCAATCTCTGATGTCTAACATCTATATATGTGAATTGCGTGTGGAGTACTGTTGGGGAGTGTGGGGTTTGTTAGAAACCCCATCCTAGATTCTCTCAGGAAGTCCTAACCCTAACTGTAACCTAACCCCTAACCCCCTAAACCCTAACAAAACCTAACCCCTAAACCCCTAAAGCCTAACCCCTAAAGCCTAACCCCTAAAGCCTAAACCCCTAAAGCCTAAACCCCTAAAGCCTAAACCCCTAAAGCCTAAACCCCTAAAGCCTAACCCCTAAAGCCTAACCCCTAAAGCATAACCCCTAAAGCCTAACCCCTAAAGCCTAACCCCTAAAACCTAACATTCAACACACCTCACCCTTACTAACTGAAGCCTAACCTAACCTAACCCTTACTAACTGAAGCCTAACCTAACCTAACCATGACTAACTGAAGCCTAACCTAACCTCACCTTCACCTCAACAACTGGTGATGATCAAACTTTCAGATAGAAGTATAGAAAAGCAAAATTTTCCTCAATAGCCTCCTATGGGATTTGAACCCGCAACATATGTGAAGAGTATATGTAATTAAAAAATGTTAGCCCAAATCAATCAATGTGAATTTAAAGTGTTGTGGCATCGGTTAGTTAAGTGGGCCCACATCACTTCACTCGTCCCTGAGTTGTTGCTTTGATGTATTTGATTATCCTCTTTTGGGATTAGACAGAAATTTCACCTTATCAAATTAAAGGCACATTTATTAAAAAAGGCAAACTTAAGATCAAATTTGATCAAGTTAAATTCTTGATGGGTGCAAGAAGATTTTTAACAACGTTGAGAAGTATTTATACTATTTCATATAAAGAAATATAAATTGGCATCAGGCAATTCTTAACAACTTGGTAGTAGTCAGGGGTTAGATAGCAAATGATTGTTTGATAAAATACAGTCGCTTGATAAGGAATAATTGCTTGATAAGAAGTAATCACCACATAACAGCTAATTGCTAGAGAAGAAACAATTGCTTAAGAAGAAACAATTGCTTGAGAAGAAACAATCGCCAACAAAGTAATATATTCTTGATTCTTGATAAATGAAAAACGCACATGTTTAAAAAGAGTAGTGTTTTAGATAGGAAAGAATGGTACAATAAGACTGATTAGATGGAGTTACTCAAGATAGCAGAACGGGTAATGGTGATGCTTTGTATTGAAAAAAGTTCTGTTCATAAGACTAATCTTTATTGGTCAATGGTATAGAGCTGATTTGGATGATAATATTCAATAATAAAGAAGGTAGGGTAACATATTCACCCGAAGCCTTTATATCGGGATAAAACAACTTAAGCATGTGATTGATTCAAGCTCCCGTTTGTTTCATGCGCTTTTTGGCATCGGCCAAAATAGTTTTTTGAGTACGCTTTTTTGGGAATGTATCAGGGAAGCCTTGAAGTGCATTAGGCTTGGCTATTTCACCCTCTTCTGGTATAAAATCGGGATCATCATCAGGAGTTTCAGATTGACCGACTTGGGTAGAGGTCCCCTTGCCCTTATTGATATTGTTATTTTGACCAGCATGTTGACTAGTACTGGTGCTGGCAGTTGGAGTTTCCTTGTCATCATCTGGCAATTCAATACCAAAAAGACAGAGAAATGATCAGCTCCCAAGAAAAATTGCGGGATTTACTTTGAGGTATCAATCGATTGATTCCAACAAAATGAAAAATCCAAACTTACAAACCCGGGCGGCAACGAACCTTGCTAGGCCCAGAGGAATCACCCTGATTTGCAGCTGGCAAATTTGTTTTGTGTCCAGAAGCTACGGAAAAACTGAGTGCCTGATAAATTGCCATAGATATTTAGATGAGTGAGATTATAATTTTCAATTTATCAATATATATTGTTAGATAAAGATAGGAATAATTACCGTTACTATCCATACCCTGCTACCTTTGTCCTCAAAGCCAGAAATATAACCAGTAATGACCACTTCACGTCCAACTTGAAACAGGCCAAACACTTTTCCAAGGTTTCTGTGGCCGAGAATTCTATACCTGACATCAAAGTCAACGGATACTTTATTCTGAAAAAACGTCAAAGGAGATATGGTAGAGTAAGTCACAAAAATATAAAAAAGCATCATCAAATATAAAATGATGAAAGCTCCATCTACTTACGGCATTGTCATAATCAGTATGACGGAGAGTAACCATAAGAACATTTGACGTTTCCCCTGGTTCGGTGACCTCGGATCTTGATACAATGATCCCAAAACCCCAGCAAGCCGTTTTATTAGCAAGGCTGGTAGTAAAAGTCTTGGAATCACTGATCAACACATTGAGCTCGCTGTCATAATAAAGAACACCAGTAGTACGACGCTTGGACACGACCAATCGACCAGAAACAATATACATCTTATCCTCCTGCAACCCAGTGGCAGCAGAACCGTATCCTGAAAGCTTCATCTTGAGATTTTTCTCTTTGCCAGTTATTGGATTATTGTAAGCGATAGCTGAGGAAAAGTTGAGCATGCCAAAAAGTTGATCCTTTTGGATATCATGGCGCAGCTTATCAAATCATCCAATCATCAAAGCAACACCAAAATAGATAGTATCATCTTCATCATCAGCATTGGATTAGATCGCAAAATGGGAACACACACGATAAACTGCATTGGCATGACTTACTGCTTCAATGATGTCAAAAAGACCTCGCACAAAGAAAGGGTGACTGATTTTTTTAGGGCTCGACATTGCAACAAAGGTGTTGGTCTATCCCCTGTCCTCCCATAACAAAGCCGTATATATTATACCATCATTGACAATCATTTGTTTTGCAAGTCGGCCTCTACCACATCTACCACACAAAAAAAATGCTGCAGACGCACCAAAGTGTCACTTCTCAGAGCAACTTAGAATTGTTATCATTCTCAATTAATGCAAAAGTGATTCATCACACATTTGTTTATTTACATTTACGGATTACAGACTTGTGTATGTATAAGATTCCAATGTGCAAACACATCATTGACGATCATGTTCAAGCAATCCAAAAAATTAATAGCCGTGCTCACACTGCTCAGTCCGTTCAAATGCTGGATAAGAAAAAATGCTTGGCACCAGGGTGTTGAGCATCTGAAATGATGATCGTTGAAACCTTGATTGATCATTACAATGAAAAAATTGATGAAATAAGATTAGCAGTGGAAAGCGGATCATGATTGAAAATCCAACAGAACATAGGCTTGGCAAAAACCAAACAATTGCAACAGTGAGAGTTAAGGTCTGTCATCTGCCATGGTACAGTAGGACAATTGTGTATGCGCTAGCTTTACACCTGGGATGTCGGTGAGACAAATAAAGAAGAGTGAATTTCAGTGGTGACAATGAAAGCAGGATGATGAAAATAAAAAAATGATGTAAACAGGCAGAACAGGAACAATGAAAAAAAGGACAAGAAAGAGAAGTGTGAAACGTACCTGGGATGTTGGTGAGACAAATAAAGAAGAGTGAGGAAAAGAAGGTACACCAGCATCCCAGAGAGGAGTCTTTAAGAGAGAAAAAAAACTCAATACAAGCATCTGGTATCTAAATATGCTAATATCGGATAGCCCTAACCATAACAGCCACCCCCTCGAAAAGACTCCGACAATGGACAAAAACTTGGACATGAGAGAAAAGGAGGAAAGGAGAAGAAAAAAAGAGAAACATTGTGGAAGGGAAGAGGGAATGGAAGGGGAACGGAGGAAGGAAATAGTGGGCGAGTCGAGAAACGGGAAGTGCCGATCCAGCAAAGCCTGCGAAAAAAAAAAAAAAAGGTGTCGTCACTGTGATCTCAAAACAATCATGGGAAGCTCCGTCCACGTCGGAGAGAGACAAACAGATGCAGGGGGCGCATGTATCTTGCAGCTAGTGCATGCTGTCCCCCCGTACTTGCCATAGCGGATGTCGGTCAACCTGGACTCAACATGTTGAGGCTGGCTAAAATCCTCTCAAAGGGTAGCGGGCCGAGTGCCTTCGTCATGATGTCGGCAAGTTGCTGTTGACTGGGGACCCACTCGATGTCGAGGCGGCGGCGGTGAATTTGCTCGTTGACGTAGAAACAGTCGCGCTCACAGTGTCGAGTGCGTTTGTTGGCGGAGTTGTCCTTGGAGATTTTGACAGCAGCATCGTTGTTGCACATGAGAGTTGGTGTGGCAACGTGTTCCGTCATATCAAAGTAAAGCTCCTTCAACCAAACAGAGTGTCTCGTGGCCCATCCGAGCGCCATGAATTCGGCATGACATGTGGAAGTGGCCACAAGGGCTTGATGTTTACTGGCCCAAAGTATCGGGCAGCCGAGGAGGGTTGTGACCGAGCCGTGAGTTGAACGCGAGAATTCCCCGCCCCAATTGGCATTGACCCAGGTGACAATGGTTTTGTCGGTGGGCTTGGTTTCAATGACTAATTGGCGACATCCGAGGCCCTTGACGTAACCCAAGACATGTTGTATGGCTGTCCAGTGGAGAGTTGTGGGAGATTTAGCAAAACGTGCAAGAAAACCAACCGCGAACGCTAGATCAGGTCTCGTCGCAACTGCCAGATAGTTTAAAGAGCCAACTACTGAGAGGTATCCATTTGGGTTAATGACTTCTTCGTCGGTGGTGGACGAGGCGAGAGAATTGGTGTCCTTGATGGGTATGTTGCGAGGAAGTGTGCTGTCGGTGGTGAAGCTATCAATGATCTTTTGAGTGAGAAACGGTTGGGAGAGGACAATTTTGGACGGAGATGGCCGCACGACTTTAATGCCAACGATGGTGTGAAGGTTGGCATCCCAGGTTGTCTTGAGCTGAGATTCCAGGGCGGCGCGGAAATCCCGCATAACTGAGGTGGACGAAGCCGTGACAACCCCGTCATCTACATGGATCCACACGAGGATTGTTTCACCGCCCTTCTGAACATGGTAAAAGGAATCATCATAGAAACTGACATGGAAGCCCAGACCTTCCATGACCTGCACAAAGTGCTTCCACCAGTACCGACCACCCTGTTTGGTACCATAGAGACCTTTGTCCAGCTTGAGTGATTTGCCGCGGTGTTCCTCCGGAACAGGCATTCCGTCAGGGACCTTGACCCAGACGTCCTCATCGATTGCGCCGTGCAAGTACGCTGCCGTGATGTCGAAAGTCTCAATGGGCCATTGATTTGCGGCAGCGATGGTGAATAACATACGCAGCAATGCAAATGTCGCTGTGGGTGCCCAAGTGTCATGGAAGTCCTGGCCAAAAATTTGGCTGAAGCCACGCACAATATATCGCGCCTTGTACTTCTTGATCGAACCGTCCTGGTTGTGTTTGATGTCAAAAAGCCACCGGGCGTCCGTCTGTTTCCTCCCGGGGGGAACTGATTCAAAATGCCAAACCCCCATGTCCCAAAGATTATTCAGTTCCACATTAACCGCATCTTGCCATCGGTCGCCGTCCTTACAGTGAATTGCTCAAGCGTAATTGCGCAGCATTAGTTGTGTTTGCATGGCGATGGTGAGTCCCATGGCTTCCGGGGATTGGGATTCAATGGTGGTCTCGGCATGATTAGATCCAAGGACGAGGGCGGCGTTAAAAATTGTGGGTGACACATCTTCGGGGTTGAGAAGTTTGTCGATGGAGCGGCGAACAGGTGCATCATTGGGGGGCGCTGGCATTTCGTCAGGAGTCAAGTCTGACTGCTTGATGGCCTCATCAAACTCGTGCTGCGGTACGTGTTCGGGGTCAGGACCGTTATTGAGAATCTTGTTGAGAGAAGGAGACAGGGTAAGTTTAGATTTGACGGCTTCTGGTGGGGTAGTGGTGGACTTAGAGGAGTATGGGAAAACAGCAATGGACGACTCAAAAAAAGTGTTGTTCGTTGGCACCCAAAAAATCCAGCCTTTCCCGCCCTGGACGTAGCCAACAAGGTTACAACGCCAGGCCCGAGCGTCCGTCTTCCCTGATCGATAGGTTTCTGGCTTGTGGACAAAAGCAACCTCGCCAAAAGATCGAAGTCGTTCAAATAGGGGCTTCTTGCCAAACATCAGTTCGATGGGAGTTTTGTTGCCGGTGAGCGAGTTGGTGATGCGATTGTGGGTGAAATATCCCCACAGATATGCATAGCCCCAGAACTTGACTGGCAGGTTCAAGGCAATGAGTGCTGTCCGGGCTATTTCCCCAACAGTGCGATGGAGTTGTTCTGCGGCGCTGTTCTGCTCCGGTTCGTAAGGCATGGAATGTTGATGTTGGATTCCCTTGTCCCCAAGCCAGCCAAGGAACTTGGTTGACATGAATTCACCGCCTCCGTCCGTCCGGAAACGCTTCAGTTTCTTGCCGGTGAGCCGTTCCATGCGTTCGATGTAGTGCTGGAAATTAATGCAAACTTCGTCTTTTTTCTTCAGCAAGAAGCCTTCAGAGTAGGTGGACGCAAGATCACAAAAAACAACCAAGTACTTGACCCCAGAAAATCCTTCCGAGAACGGCCCCAGCACGTCAGAGACCATGGTGTGCATCGGGTGGAGTTCCTCCGCTTCGGATGTGCGTTGACCCCGTTGGCGTTTGCTCTTGCTGACGAGACAGTCCTCGCACACAAAATCTTTGTTTGTTAGAACTTTGGGTAATCCGGGCTGGCCGCTCGCACACATCTTGATGATGCGTTTGAGGCTAATGTGCCCCAAACGACAATGCCACAATAAGGCGTCGGTATCTTTCACGGAGACGTTGAAAGATTCCACCACACCGGGTGGAACCACATTGGATTGCAAAGGGGGAGGGAACATAGCCGGGGGGACAAAAACATAAGGGGGATTGCCCGGCTTAACCAAAGCAGGGATCTGCCAACAACGATTGAGGCAGAATGATTGAAGAGAGAAACCACTAGGAAAAGATACCGCTACATCTCCGCCATCGCCGACTGTGATTTTGCCTCCGCCAAGGCGGAGTCCTTCGGCCGAGATGAGCGTACAAACCGCGTCCGGGCTGTAGTAGACGTTGTTGAGGGTGACGGAACCAGACTTGTTCTTAAGCGTCATCTTCCCAACTACAGTAACAAAAGATTTTGTGCCATTAGTGGCAACATTCAGAGGGATGGGTGTTTGGAGAGTCTGAGGTTGGGAGAGTAGAGATAAATTGTTGGTGAAAGTGTGGGAGGCGCACGAGTCAAAACCAAAGAGGCGGCCCCCACGTTGTCGGATAAAATCGATGTCGTCCTGTGTCAGGCGGCTCTCAATTGACGAGGTGGTGATTGATTGAATGACCGGGTTGTCCGGTAGGGGCGCATCATTATCGTTGGGATGAACCTCGGCAGAGTTGGCTTGAATGTGACTTCGGGGCGGAGCAGTGGCGGCTTGGTAATTGGACTGACTGCTGCTGTTATTGCCACGAGGGCCAGCAGGAGGTCCAGTAATGGGTGGGGTCGGCTTGCCACAATCATTGGTGTTGTGCAAGTTGCTCTTGCACTTGTTGCACCATTTGCGATCGCCAGTCTTGGAGGATCCAGTGCCGCTTCCGCCAGTCTTGTTTGTGTTGCGGCCGCGCCCCCGGTACAGCGTGAGCTCATTGTGCACAAGAAGCACGAGGTCGGTGTTGGCAATTTCAGCTTTGCCTTTGGACATGCGCAAGTCAATCTGACGGGCCACGTTGACAAAGGGAAATCCCTCGAGATTTGGTAGCGACACATGGTAGAGCATCCCGAGAAAGGATTCTTCATTCAGTCTGAAACCGGACCGATAGAGGTTCTTGACAAGATTCTCGATCTTGCGGAAATGCGTGTACGCGTCGGATGACTTGTCGGAAAGGTTGAACTTCGTATCAAGAATCTCCTGCATCATGGCAACATGCGCAGTGCGACTACGCTGGGTGTACGAGTTGGAGACAAGCTTGAGGCCATCCATGCCGATAGGTGCACTGGCCACCCCGATTTTGATATTGTCGTCAACGGTGGCGAGAAGAGCAGTGCGAAGCAGGATGTCTTCGGTCTCCGAGAGATCCAAGTTGGGGTCGGATAAATGTACGCGGTGTTGCAAGGTGCTCTCAAGAGTCTGTTGGACCATTACAATCCACGACTGGTAGTTTGAGCCGTCCACAAGAAGTTTTGGGACCGACGGGAGCGCCTTGTAAAGCTTGCTGGTGTAGTCCGGCTCGCGTGGCGCAGGCGTTGCTGACTTGGCTGGGACTTGGAGCTTTTGGAAGATTGTCATCTTCCGGATGAACTCCTCGTCGAAGAAATCCGCAACAGATTCAGGGGTTGGTGGGGGAGGTTTGGAAAGGTGCGCGCGTCCTAGTGTTGGAGTAGGTCCGGGGATGCGTTTGGGATCCGGAGTCCCTGGATCCACGGTGATAGAGGGGGGTTTGGGCAAGTTGGAACGCAAGTCATCAATGATGGTTTGTTGCAAGTTGTTGAAGTCCTTTTGGAGGTCATCAAACAAGTCCTCGATTTGAGAGGACCGCGGTGCCCTTCCAGATGCCAGGGGTCGTGATGAAGACGACGGTAGGAATGGCGTGGAGACATGGCGATTGAGAGAGGAGGACCGCGCGTGCAAAGAGGACCCCACATTCAAGGCAGATTGCTCGCTAGACGGATTACGGCGTACTCCGGACATGGTAATCGGTTAGAAAAAAAAATGTCTAGGCTAGCAAAAAAAATTGCGGATGTTTGTTTCCTGCGACTGACTCTTTGGAATAACTTATTGGTTTCAGCGGGAAAGAGGGCTCATGACCTGTATGCGCTAGCCTTACACCTGGGATGTCGGTGAGACAAATAAAGAAGAGTGAATTTCAGTGGTGACAATGAAAGCAGGATGATGAAAATAAAAAAATGATGTAAACAGGCAGAACAGGAACAATGAAAAAAAGGACAAGAAAGAGATATGTGAAACGTACCTGGGATGTTGGTGAGACAAATAAAGAAGAGTGAGGAAAAGAAGGTTCACCGGCATCCCAGAGAGGAGTCTTTAAGAGAGAAAAAAACTCAATACAAGCATCTGGTATCTAAATATGCTAATATCGGATAGCCCTAACCATAACAGATTGATGGAACAGTTGTAAGGGCTGTAGATGAAACAGTCGTAAGGGCTGTGGCATGTTAGTATAGGATATATAAATCCCGCCTCCAGTCATAACTTTCATTAGGACTGGGGTCCTGTATTAGTGGCTTCGCCCGTTCAACCCCCGGTCCTTGCAATTGGAGAAATGCTGCCCAAAAAAAGTAGAACACCAAGAATTGTAGGTTTTAAATTCAGTATTAGGACCTTCAACATACCCAAGATGGAATAACCTCCTAGACATGAGGCTAAACTGTTTCTTTACATTTTCTCTTCCTTTTCCCCCCTTTATTCCACTTTTTTCCCTTGCCTTATATTATAACCCTTATCTTTTTGGATTTCCACTTCCTCAGTTTTTCAAACTTGAAAATCCTCTTTATAATATAGCAAGGGTAGAAAAGCTGGCAGAGGAAGGTCAAATGAGGTCCATTGTTTGAATTAGATATTCAACATTAGCATATCTTACTTTATTGTCATTATAAGAATATCATTACTAGAACTCAGTACAAGTATAGTTTTACATAATTAGCTCACTATAAGCATCTTCTCTGGTATTCTTTCTTTATGCATATTCTTCTTGCTCACTGCATCAACATCATACACATGGACTGGAGAAAGAAGAACAGCATTAGCAAGAATCAAGAATATCAAGACACCCAAGGATTGTTCTGGCACAATTCAATTCAACTCAACCAACAACTACATTCATTTACTGACACACTTACCAACAATCAAGATTACACTGATCACATATGGATTGGTCCTGCATGACCTTAAACTGCTATGGATCTTGAAGAACCCAGGATACATATACGGTCTGATGTGGATTGGTCCTGCATGACCTTAAACTGCTACGGCTCTGGAAGAAGAAAGAATATGGTACGGCGTGGATTGGTCCTGCATAACCTTAAACTGCTACGGCTCTGAAAGAAGAAAGAATATGGTACGGCGTGGATGGTCCTGCATGACCTTAAACTGCTACGGCTCTGGAAGAAGGATGAATACGGTACAGCGTGGATTGGTCCTGCATGACCTTAAACTGCTACGGGGCTGGAAGGATGAATCATACAGTCTGGCATGGATTGGTCCTGGATGACCTTAATCCGCCCCACGTTCCAAAGACGGCTCTCTGATTCTCATTTCAGGATCAAGGAAGAACAATGTGGAAGAAAAGCAGAAAAGCAACTTCAATGAAGAATCAAGAACCAGTGGACAACAAAAGTATCATTACCAGTATATGTGGAATCAACCAATGAAGAAGAAAGAATGTTATCATTAGGAGAACTGAAGATGGTTTCTCCCAGTCATCATGAATCAAGATTCGGTCAAATAGGTTTCACCAGGGGAGAATTTATGGCACTGGCATGCCAGTGCCACTCCATATGTTTTTACTGGAACCCGGGGCCAATGATCCTATGTGTCAGTTCCCTATGAACCTGAAATGATGTTGATGTGGGTTAATATAATTGGACAACATCTTCTGAAGTGAACCACAAAGCAAGCTGATATTCAAATGATCAAAATTGTAACTTTATAATGAATGAATCCACAAATCATATAGAGCCCAAGCTGAACTCAAGTCAATCTTATGATTTTCTGAGTTCTTGAATGCTCCAATCAGTATTGGTCCATCTTTAAATAATTCTTCTTTGATATTAATACATCAATATTTCCATTCATTGACATGTGGAGAATCATTCTGATTAACAAGTCTTTATCAACTATCATTTATTATTTCTTTGCAGTGCCTAACTAATTTTCAATCTAAACCTCTTAAGAAAATCTTTTCTATAACCTTATAGATGATGAAAAAATATTCATAAAAAGGATTCAAACCATATTAAGTACATTTGGAGCTAAATTTAGAGCTCTAATTTTCTTTAGAAGTTGAATTTTGACAGTTTTATACACGATTACATATGTCCCCTGGTTTTTAGATTTCATGAAGTCCTAAGTTTACCAAAAAGAATTGAATTTCCATCAGAAAAAGTATATCATACAATTTTTATCCAAGACATCTGAATTTTTACCCTCTTCCAAAAAATGACAAGTACACCTGATGGTAGTTGGCCTCCGTAATAATCCCCTTTAAATAAAATTTTGACTTGAATATTTTCAAAGATCATTTTTGCGCAGTCACTGTGCATTTTGCACAGTGACTGTGCATTGAACATGTGTAATAGTTGACTTTTTTTTAAAAAAAAGTTGGGTCAAAAGTTGTGCCAATATAGTTTCCAAAGACCAACTCCCATCGGTTGCTTTTTTGCTTTGTTTGTGGTGCTTGGTGTACGCTTGTTACATTATTGTGACATTTGAATTTTTACGCTGCTGTACGCCCGTACACCAGAGTACAAATTCCTATTTCACAGTGATTGACAGGTGTGTGAAAGGTTGTAAAGGTGGTTTTTGCTGTTTTGACCAAAAAATGGTTAAAATGGGACACCTTTGTTGCAAATCCAAATGATTGTTTGCTGGAAAGTTTGGTCTGAGCCAAAAAGTGTACAAATGGGGGTAGGTAAACACCCAATTGCTCAGATTTTAAAATTCCTTCAAAATGCGGGACCAACTACAATGAATTGCGGCACCTCAAAAACAGAAGATTGTGAATTCATTCCATTCAAAAAGGCACATTATATTTAAGTTTTTTTTGCCTCAAAAAATTTAAAAAAAGATACTTCTTTGAAATAAAACAATCAAGAAGAAAGCAAATTTTCAAAAGAATGATGTAATCAGAACTGTGGTTGTTTTGGTATCAGTTCAGGTTTGCATGCTTCAAGTTTTCCACTTGAGTTGGACATAAAATCACATACACATCAAGCAACACTTGTTGTGAGATTGTTGGTGACTTCAAACTGAATTTCAGTTGAACATGAAGTTTGAATGTGCATACCTCCAAACACGGTTCAAACCAAGAGAGGGTAATGAGTTATGCAATGGCACCCGTCAACGGGTGCCATGAAATTTCCCCTGGTGTTTTGTAAAATGGTTTTTGTAAAAGGTTGAGTTGTGGTTGTCAAGGGGGCAGACCACAGCAATAGATCAGAGCTTTTTTGTTTGTTTTGTCAAGGGGACAGAACACAAATCAGGCGTTCAGTTTCCAGTTTAACCTTTCAGTGGGATTCAAGATTGAACTCAGGGGACAATCAACTTTCATCAAATATCCTGGCAGTAACATAAAATCAGATTCCACATATATTATCAGTCATACGCAATGGTCCAAAAGAAGACTTGAATATTCAACAGAAGAAAAAGCAAGACATTTCCACACAGTTCTGAATTGGATCTTCAAGTAATCAACAATCACGCGGAAACAGGTTTGGTCCCTCATGACCTTAAACTGAAAAGAAGATTGGTCCCTCATGACCTTAAACTGAAAGGAAGATAGTGGTCCCTCATGACCTTAAACTGAAAAGAAGATTGGTCCCTCATGACCTTAAACTGAAAGGAAGATAGTTGTCCCTCATGACATTAAACTGAAAAGAAGATTTGTCCATCAAGACCACTAAACTGAAAATCGGAATGGTCCCTCATGACCTTAAACTGACGTTCAAAATATGGTCCCTCATGACCTTAAACTGACGTTCAAAATATGGTCCCTCATGACCTTAAACTGACGTTCAAAATATGGTCCCTTATGACCTTAAACTGACGTTCAAAATAATGTCCCTCATGACGTTAAACTGAAAAGAATGGCTCAAGGACCTCTCTGCAGACATTAACTGGCTGAAGACCAACTCCAGAAGACAAACATAGGGTTCATGGATCTCTCCACGGACAACAATTGGCTGAAGAACAACTCAGAAAGGACAATTGAATGCTGCCCACTCACTCTACGGGGAAATTGAATACTGGCACCACTCTTTACGGAATGGTCCTGCAGGACTTTAAACTGCGGAAACTCTCAAGAACTATTAGCTACACACAGAAGATTGCGGGTTCAATTATTCAGTCAGGCTTCACGGACCAATACTCTGTAGATCAGGAACAGGAAATTTAAGATCGAGAAGGAGGATCATCAAACACCCCACTTGGTTCACCTATCTTAGGAGGGGATTGTAGTCATAAGTAGAGGAGTTCAGGTTATCTTCAAGTATAGTTTAGATAGAAGCATTTCTTTTTTTCTTGTATCATTTGATACTTGAAACGGAATGCTGCGAACAGCATTAAGTTGGGGGGGGGATGTCGTGTGCTATTTTGGTTTCAAGTATCAAATGTGGTAAAAGGACCAATTATTAGAAATAATTGGCATAAAACTAGATACATAATGACATAATTGGACTCATCAGGGTCATAAACCCATAATCATCCTGTTAATTTGACTTAGTTGTAATATATAACACATGTTTCCCCTATGTATGGATCATAAGTCCATACATACATAACTTGTACAGTGTATTTATGTTAGAGTTGCATAATTATGTTTAATCAGCCAGCTTGGGGTACTTAGACCTCAGCCAGCCAGTTTTTGGACTCACAAGACCTCAACCGGCCAACTTGTGGTTCTCACAAGATCTCAAAGGGGCCAACTTGTGGTTCTCACAAGATCTCAAAGCGGCCAACTTGTAGTACTCAACTCTCAAAGCGGCCAACTTGTGGTACTCAACCCTTAAAGTGGCCAACTTGTGGTACTCAACAAACCTAAACCGGCCAACTTGTGGTTTAGAACCACATTTTGGCCTGGCAAAATTTTCTCACTTTTCGATATAAAAGGAGGGCTTTTCCCCCCTTCCATCCATCATCCACTCAGGCAAATCCTGACAGGAACCACCACCTCACTCATTCCACATCCACATCCACAGATATCAACATTTCCACTTCATCTCTTTTACTTGCTGAGGCATAGTTGATCTAGGTCTGATAAGAGACTGCTACATATAGTTATCTCCATCATTAGTTTGCCGCAAAAATAAATTTTGTTGTGATAACTCTTACGTAGTATTATAGAGGGGCAGGTCCTTCAAACCACCCGTAAAAGTTGTAATAGTTCATATATATCTGGAATATTATCTTCTGTTATTTCCCCCTCACAGAACTGCCAATCCATCCCAAAAGGAGTTCCCACAACGTAGATTGTACTTTACTTAAGCAACTATTAAATTCTCATTACATCATGAGAACATAGATGCATAAGTAAAATCCACGTAATGCCCCTTTGTATCTCACAAAGACTGGCCTCTGGAGATATAAAAGGAAGGAGTTTATGGGCTCTTTGGATCTTATCCCTCAGATTATTCACCAACCATACTTGAACCAGTACCACAGTGAATGTTCTCCACCTACTCAAGTGTAGAGCTTCCTTCCTCTTATCTTCCTCACCACTGGACTGTTAGTTATACATCATAAACTTCTCATTTATCAGTATTTCTATCATCCTTAAAAATTAGTAGCAGCAATACTCTCACATCTGGTAACAGCCAATCAGCTCAAGTGCTTGCCTACTACTTCCTTCTTTCCTATTTGTAACACTCTGTGTTACTAGAGTGGCAATTTACATTGTTACAAAATCTCATGTTATTACTTTTGTATATCAAAGGCACTAATTATAAAGGAGTGTGGGCTTAACCTCTTATTCAGAGGGTGAATTGAAAGTAATTTCATTCTTAAATAGCCTATCAGCACAGGGATAGTACCTCTATTTATATTCATAAACAGAGTGTTTCATATATACACAAATCTGACAATCATACACCAGGGGAGATTTCATGGCACCCATTGACAGGTGCCATTGCATAACTCATTACCCTCTCTTGGTTTGAACCGTGTTTGGAGGTATGCACATTCAAACTGCATGTTCAAATGAAATTCAGTTTAAAGTCACCAACAATCTCACAACAAGTGTTGCTTGATGTGTATGTGATTTTATGTTCAACTCAAGTGGAAAACTTGAAGCATGCAAACCTGAACTGATACCAAAACAACCACAGTTCTGATTTCATCATTCTTTTGAAAATTTGCTTTCTTCTTGATTGTTTTATTTCAAAGAAGTATCTTTTTTTAACTTTTTTGAGGCAAAAAAGAACTTAAATATAATGTGCTTTTTTTGAATGGAATGAATTCACAATCTTCTGTTTTTGAGGTGCCGCAATTCATTGTAGTTGGTCCCGCATATTGAAGGAATTTTAAAATCTGAAGAATTGGGTGTTTACCTACCCCCTTTGTACACTTTTTGGCTCAGACCAAACTTTCCAGCAAGCAATCATTTGGATTTGCAACAAAGGTGTCCCATTTTAACCATTTTTTGGTCAAAACAGCAAAAACCACCTTTACAACCTTTCACACACCTGTAAATCACTGTGAAATATGAATTCGTACTCTGGTGTACGGGAGTACAGCAGCATAAAAATTCAAATGTCACAATAATGTAATGAGCGTACACCAAGCACCACAAAAAAAGCAAAAAAGCGACCGATGGGAGTTGGTCTTTGGAAACTATGGCACAACTTTTGACCCAACTTTTTTAAAAAAAAAATCAGCTATTACACATGTTCAATGCACAGTCACTGTGCAAAATGCACAGTGACTGCGCAAAAATGATCTTTGAAAATATTCAAGTCAAAATTTTATTTAAAGGGGATTATTACAAAGGCCAACTATCATCAGGTGTACTTTTCATTTTTTGGAAAAGGGTAAAAATTCAGATGTCTTGGATAAAAATTGTATGATATACTTTTTCTGATGGAAATTTAATTCTTTTTGGTAAACTTAGGACTTCATGAAATCTCAAAACCAGGGGACATATGTAATCGTGTATAAAACTTTCAAAAATTCAACTTCTAAAGAAAATTAGAGCTCTAAATTTAGCTCCAAATGTACTCAATATGGTTTGAATCCTTTTTATGAATATTTTTTCATCATCTATAAGGTTATAGAAAAGATTTTCTTAAGAGGTTTAGATTGAAAATTAGTTAGGCACTGCAAAGAAATAATAAATGATAGTTGATAAAGACTTGTTAATCAGAATGATTCTCCAAATGTCAATGAATGGAAATATTGATGTATTAATATCAAAGAAGAATTATTTAAAGATGGACCAATACTGATTGGAGCATTCAAGAACTCAGAAAATCATAAGATTGACTTGAGTTCAGCTTGGGTTCTAAATGATTTGTGGATTCATTCCTTATAAAGTTACAATTTTGATCATTTGAATATCAGCTTGCTTTGTGGTTCACTTCAGAAGATGTTCTACAAATAACTTGACCCACATCACCATGATTTCAAGTCCTATGGAGCCAAACATGTACAATCATTGGGCAGGGGTTCAAGTAAGAACACATGCAGTGGCACTGGCATGCCAGTGCCATAAATTCTCCCCTGGTGATACTATCTTACTGATTATAATCATTCCGAATCATATCCAATCTTTGATTGGGAAAACATGCCTCTAGATTATCAGCATATAACTTCACTGGATAGTGCCCATCAAATAAAATATTTGTTACAAAGTGTTAAGACAGCAAAACCATTTCTAGGTGCAATTACCAAGGGGAAAGACTATGTGACTAATTTATATTATAAACTTGATTATCACAGAATAAACTTGATTAAACATTATCTCAAGCTGGTGGAAAAAGATGGAAGTTTCACTGATTTACCTGAAGAAATTTTCAAAATTCAACAAGAGGGCTACCTAGATTTTCTCTATTCTTCATTAAAGCTTTCTTCTGCCAACATCACCCCTTACTTTTATTTGTGGAATGATATGGATATGTATTATGTACAAATAGGACAACACCGCTTTGAAATCCACAACTCTAAGCACTTCAGCTGACTCTATTATCAGGCAAAACTTTGACATTTTAAGAAAACCAATGTTTATTCCCAAAATTGGTTGGCTTCATCTGAAATTTCTCGTTACCATGGAAAAAACTCAGCTCCCACTGCCAGCAATGCAGGCTCAGATGGTTGCATCCAATTTTATATTGGATACCGCCATCTGATTCAAAATTGGGCACCGCACCTCTGAGTGAATCAAGAACCAATTCAAACCCTCCTCCGCAGGTAGGTACAGTGTTGTATCAGCCAGCCAAGGAAGGTAGATTCCTCCTTGGCCGGCCGGTGTGGAGTGCACCAGTCCGCTCAGTAGGAATCATCCTTGGCCGGCTGGTTCAACTTGTCTTTGAAAGAGACCCTGACCACCCAACACCTACATATTTGACTTCTGCCCACAGCACCAAACTGTCCACAGAACCCTCTTGACACAAGCCAAGAAAAAGAAGATCCAATGTGACTGGAATCAACCTCACCAGCTCCTGAAGAAACCCAACGCACATTCACTGATTTGCCTGTTTCAGAAGAATTGAAGCAAGTCAAAATTTTGATGAAAAATCTATGATAAGTGGAGTTTTGACCAAAAAAATCTCTGGTCTCAAACCAAAGAAAAATCCAGATTTTTCATTGGCTTGGGACCGGAAGAGCAGGTGAGCTGGGTGAGCTGCTAGGAGATGCAGCTCATCCAGCTCTATTAAGCTGGATGAGCTGGATGAGCTGCCAGCTCATCCAGCTCCATAAAAACATATGCACATAGAAAGTTGTAAATGCATAATATCATGTCAGATATGGCAAAAACTGGTCATAAACTGGTTATTTCCACAAAAAAGCAGCTTCTGACAGGTTTTTGCCATTTCTGACATCATTCCATGCATATGTATCTGGCCCATTTTGTTGAAGTCTAGTAGACCAACCAACATACTTCAAGTCACAAGTCCTGGTTCAGGGGTACAAAATGGGTTCAAAAGAATGAATCTGAAAAAATAAATCAAAATGAAAACAATTTGAAATTTATAAAAATGATTTCAATTATTGCAGATTTTCAAAAACCTTTAATATTGTTTGAAAAAATCTGACAAAATTAGAGGCCACAGCTGGACATCTGAAAAGAATGAAAATAAATGAAAAAAATTGAAAAAATTACTGCTAGGTTTTGTACAGTGGCCGGAAGAAAAAAACCATTAATACAAAAAAAATTATTGACCAAAAAGGAGAGACTTTTGAGAAAAAAAACACAGGTGTAGTCGTAGAGAACAAGCATGAAATGGTGATTCCAACAAGATACTAGACATCGCATGGTTTGTTTGTTTGATTTTTATATATTTGTTTATTTTTCAGTTTTTGTAATCTTTGTTGTGAGGTTACAAAACAAAAAAAGGCATGCCGATGAAGCTGACGTTTGTAGGATTGGTACTAGCAGAAAAAACCAGGAATCAGTCGATGTTTTGAAATCTCAATGACCGTTTTGTTTGTTGGTTGTGAAGTAATTTTGTAGTTGGGCTTGCGGGCAAAAAATGGAATTTCAGTGATGTCACGAGTTTCATCTTCCGGGCACTGTACATACTGTGGAGTGAGGCATCCAGGAGTCCCAAAAGGGGTTAAGGCACTGAATTTCCAATTTTGTCCCTGTTTTGCTGACCACTGTGATCCAATATTTCATTTGGGCAAAATTTTTTTCATTTATGATCATTTCCCTCACATCTCAGGCTATACTCTCCAAATTGTTTCAGATTTTTTCAAACAATATTAAAGGTTTTTGAAAATCTGCAATAAATGAAATCAATTGTATAAATTGCAAATAGTTTTCAATTTGATTAATTTTTTCAGATTTATTCTTTTGAACCCATTTTGCACCCTTGAACCAAGACTTGTGACTTGAAGCATGTTGGTTGGTCTACTAGATTTCAACAAAATGCGCCAGATCTTTCTGGCGAGGCACTGTACAACACCGCAAGTGAGAGGAGCATTAAATGAAGCCTTCATCCAATCTACATTCCAGGAGAGTGAGAGTATCCAAATCCTGGAAGTCTTCCAAGCCGACTCCATCCGGCTCATGCACCCCACCGCCAGGAAGATTGACGGTATGCAGCGCGCCAGTTTTGCGGCGGGGTGGTCTGCACAGTTTGCCGACGGCTCTCTGGATTGCGCTGGTCAGCTTCTCGAATTCCCTGTTCATTCGCTGCAGCTCACGCAACGCGTCCTTCGGGCTCTGATCCGCCAGCATGGTCGGTGGGAGGGCCAGAGAGCTATCGGCGAGATACGTGATGCCCAGTGTCGACGTGTGCTGCGAGTGCTCTTGACCACCCTCCCCCTCCTGCTCATCTCCGCCAGAAATCATCGACGCGTCATGGTGTATTATATGTCGGCTCTCTTCTTCAATCAACGTGTACTGCTCATTCTCCATCCGTCGTTTCCTCCGCTCCATCTGCCGCCGCCTCCTCTCGTTGTCCAGGGCGTACTTCTCATTCACCTCTGAAACTAACTGGATCGTATTCGCCTGTCTGTTGAAACTCGTCCACACTTCGTGCGATCGCGTGCAGAGCTGCAACACTTGGATGATCAACCCGTTCAGCGACTCGCACTAAATCAATAATAAGTTCCACCAGGAATAGCACATGGAAGGGAAAATTCAGCGTTTCTTTTTTTAATGGGGGAGACATGGCCACGTGTTATGCAGGGTCTGAAGGAAAAGAAGCCGACCTGCTCAGAGAGGAACAGTAATCCAGCGAGGCGAGTCAACCATCGTCTGGTATGACTGATGGTCTGACTAAGGTCGCCACGATAAAGATCGAGGGCTTCCAGGAACCGCGTCCTCCAATTAGAGATGACCAAGTTCCACGAGTAATCAGAAATGAGGTTGACGAACCAAGCCAGGCGGTTCTTCAGTCTGTAAAACTCTTTCGATTCTGCGCGGCGTTCGAACTCTTTGGTCGATTTGAATGTGCTCAGCGGTATCGTGGGCTTGACCCAGATTATGCTGTCCAGCGTCCATGCCGCCCGCGCCAACTGAGACAAGAATACAAAACAGCGATTGTACGTGCCAATCACGTGCGCATTGTCGACCACATAGTGAAGCGGACTCGGAATGGTCAAGCTAATTTGGATAAATTCCAAACACTTCAGAGGGTCCGACTCGGCACGAATCGATGGCGAGATTTTGATTTTCGGTAAACAGGAGGAAATGATAGGCGATGGGGCGTATTCAAAAGCCTTCGAGAGGTTCCGATCCATCGCTTGTTCATCCCACCAACGGGTCGTACTTAGAAGGGTGTTGTGGGTAGAAATCAGACTAGATTTTGAAGAGTCATTTGCATCCTCAAAGACTTTTTTGAGAAAGTGGATACTGACTTTACTTCCCAAGAGGAAGAATTCGTTGAGCTTGGTCAGATAGGTGCTCAGTTTCAGATGTGAAGAAAACTGAGTGCAGAGGTGGCAGTGGTTTTTTGCAACCAGCGGCGAAAGATGTTGGTCGAGATGAGAATGAAGGTGGATGTCAAAGCTGGGCTTAGGACCGTCCACTTCTTGAACAGAAGAAGCCTGCGGAACCGTTTTGGTGCGGCAACCCGAGGAGAATGCGCGGTGTCGAAGATGTGCCTTTAAAACATTAGTCGGCTCAGGATCAGCCGGCGGGTTCAAAGGTGGGACGAGAGGCGATGATGCCAGCGTCACCAGATCATCAAGCTTCGGCCATGGTGAGAGTTGAGCATCAGAGAAAATGTCCAATATTCGGCAGAGCGCGGTGGCTTTGCCTGCCTGCAAAATGTCGGCCACAAAATCGCCCAAAAAAACTGGTACGGCTGGTTCGTTGAGCACGTAATGATCGTCCCACCAATTTCCCGCTGGATCCGAATCTCCCGGCGTAGTGACAAAGAACTCTTCAATCGGGGCCCATTCTCCAGTGACTGTGGATTCAGGAAGCCTGCCATGCACAATCCAATCACCGATCCAGGCCCAGACCGGCCCGCAAGTCCTAAAAAAGATCAATTTGATTCTTTCGACTGCAGTGATCGAATTACAATGGGAATCAAATTGACAAGTGATTGTGTAAAGATCATCGAGAAGTCCTTTTGTTGAAGCGTGCTGGTTGTCAAGATCGTGTGCGGATGATGAATCTGGGACAATATTCGCAAGAGCGGCGAAGAGCTCAATCCAGCCATTCTGCTCCAGTCGATGGTGAAGCCGCATGAGACTCATCACAGACTCAGAAGCAATTTCAGTTCGCTCGTTCGCAGTATGACCGCCGGGTAAGTTGAGCAGTTGAAGTTCGATCGAAGTCAAAAAAATATCAAAATCGCAGAGCAGAGCAAGAACAGATGCTGCGAAAGCCTCTTCGGTCTGGGTTTTCTGCCTCGGCTGATGATCATTGGGTTCAGCTAACAGCCTTAATTTCTTCAAGCTGCAGAGGGTCGGCAGGAAGGATGACAGCAATGATAGACTTGTCGTTCGAGATTGGTTGAGTAGAGTAGGTACATGAGCTGAGAGTGTTGTGGTTGTATCGTTTGGGGTACTGGAAGCGGTATAGATCAGCGCGCCACCCAGATTGAGCAATGCCGCTAGAACCTCGCGTATGGCGATGAGTTCGGGAAGTGGATCAATCCCAACATCAGGTTTGAGCGAGTAGGGGTGGCACATGAATTCTTGTAGTTTCTCAAAGCCCAGATGTGAGGTGTTTCGGTCTTGAGGGTTGATCTCTTGCGGCGTTTCAAAGGACACTCTAGGTGCGTTTTCCTGCGTATGAGATTGCGAGGTGAGGTGCTGAGGCTCTGCAGGCGGGTTGGAGTTTCGATCCGAGCTATCCGAGTCCCAATCGCTGGATGGAGTAGAGTCTGATAAGGAGGATGAAGAGCCCGCGTAGATGTCGGTTTGCCAATGGTCGCCAACTAGAGGCTCCGAATCCATGATAGTTCGGTAGAGCCTGAGATCCATCTCGGCTTGCGTTTCGACTTGAAGCTATCTCCTAGCAAGTCCGATTGTTAACATTCTTGTTGTGATATATATACGAAGGAAAGACTCGGCGCCCAAATCTTTTGTGACTCACCTGTTTGTTTTCTGCGCGTTGAAATTCCACTGCGCGGTTATAGCACTCGAGACTTGGTGGGGAATGCAGCTCGAGCAGGAATGCGCGGATACTATCGAGGTTTTTCCACTGAATCGATCAAAAGGGTGTGTCTCAGAAGTGACTTATACTCGTGGCAGCAGGGTGGGTAACCTACTAGTGGACTGTCGTCCTTGTCGGCCATCTGGAGCAGTTCTGCATGGCGCTTTTCGATTTCCCGCGAGACGATCTCCTGGTTCTCGATTCTGAGGCGTTCCAAGACGCGGTTCCACCGGTCATGTGTTTCTCGGTAGGATGGCTCCAGCTGGGGAGGGAAGGCGATGAGCGCGTGCAGGGTCTTCTTGAGCGAGGGCCTGATTCCCTGTCTTCGTTCACTGCGGTCGACGGTCAACTGGATGAGCCGGTTCAGGCTGAGACTCGCTGGGGTGGGCGCCATGGAGGAGGATGGAGAGGGCAGTGCACTGCTGTCTGGCTCTGGGTGGGTGCATATATGAGGTGGATGTATGCGATGACGTCATTCACTCCAAATTTGATTCTCAGCGGAGTCCGGGGACCCTCGCAGGGGCACATGTCACATGTGCTGCTTGAGGTGTCGCGACTCGCAGTGCTCGAACTTAACACAAGTCCCTCGCCTGCCGGAGGGGCGCGAAACCTTCCGTCAGGGAGGGACTTGCATGGTAAAACCTGTATTCAGCGTGAGCACCTGAGGAAGATCAGCGTGTATTCCCTTTTTTTTTATGTTTTCCTCTTTTTGATACTCTGCTTGTCACACCTTTCTCTCGCTGTTCAGCATGCATAATCTGCGCAATGCTGCCTTTCTTCTGATCCAAGAATGGCCTTGTAGCATCAGATATAAGGCCCCGTCTGGCCGTCTGAAGTCTGCAGACACTGATCATTTCAGAAGACGGAATAAGCCCGATATAAAAAGTATTGCTGGAAGTCCATAATACAGCCTGGACAGATTGCGACAACAATGTATGATCCATTACCCATGCTTTCCAGTAACTACATGTTTGTCCTTGGTAAATTTGCTGGCTCGATGTAACAACCGTCTGTCAGGAAGGACATATTGCAAGTGCCAAGGACTCGCTACTTGTTCTCATCACTTTACATTATTGCAAAATGGCTCAAGATAATCAACACAATCAATGCAGCGCAACTGGCGTAACTCTCCTCAAGAAAATGGTTGAAAAGCCTAACGGATCGCTATCCACTGCTATAGGTCACCATGCACTGAGCCGCTACTCTGTTCCCCCCAAACCGTTGCAGATCGATACCGTTGTAAACCTCGCACGTGGGAGGAACGTCATACTACTCGCTTGAACGGGATTTGGTAAATCTCAAATAGCCGAGATGTACCATGATCTTGTTCCCAAACTCACCAAGGGGGTTGTATTAGTGCTCAATCCCCTTGACGCGCTGGGAAACAATCAAGTCTCCGAGAAGATCACATCCGGTTTCACGTCTATCAACCTCACCAAGCTTACCTTCAATCACGCTGAGGCCTGCAAAATTCGCCGTGCCGAGTACAGTTTTGTGTACCTCAGCCCGGAAATCTATCTCAACAGCAAGTTATTTGCGTCTGTCTACTTTAGTGCGGAGTTTCAATCTCGCATAGCCCTGGTGGTAGTGGACGAGGCACACCTCATCTACCACTGGGGGATAGTGAAATCGACTCAAGGGAAGAAGAAAACATCTGCACTAGGTTGGTACTACGAGGACCGTGGTACCTTTCGACCATCATACGGAAATCTTTACAACCGTCTCCTTGCTCGCAATGGAGCTCCAATACTCCTTTTGTCAGCAAGCTGTCCTCCCAAGCCGCTGAGAGCAATACAATGTAATTTGAAGATGGATTCATCAAAATTGGTGATCTTGCGAGGGGAACTCAC
Source organism: Puccinia coronata f. sp. avenae (assembly GCA_002873125.1). Classification (NCBI taxonomy): domain Eukaryota; kingdom Fungi; phylum Basidiomycota; class Pucciniomycetes; order Pucciniales; family Pucciniaceae; genus Puccinia; species Puccinia coronata. Next base: position 200,890 of record PGCI01000029.1, read on the forward strand.
GCGTACTGAAATCAGGATTGTTCGGGTGTTCATGAAGGGCTCGATGACATCATTTTCTGACCTTGCAGATCTATATACCCCTTTCTCGGTCTCTGATATACCAAATGAAAAGGTTGTTCCCTCATTCATGATCTACTGCAATACCCGGAGGAGAACCGGACAAGTCCTGGAGGTGCTCGCAACTGCTCGTGGGACACCCAAGGAGGCTTCTGAATCTCGATCTCTTTTTGCTCGTCGCTACCACTCGTGTACTGGTGATCAAGACAAACAAGATGTTGTGAAGGACTTTGGCGAAGGGGTTTTCCCCATAGTAAGCTGTACTATGGCACTAGGCCTAGGTCAGAACTGGACTCGAGTGCGATCTGTGGTCCACATGGGTCAAGGTGATCCTTCAGCCATATGCCAAATGATTGGGCGCTGTGGGGGGGACGGAAAGCCCGGATTGGCCATACTTTTTGTGGAGAAGACTTGCACTAACGGAAAGAATGCGACCTCATAATGCAAAGCTGGTGTGGAACAATCGGACAACGATTGTATGGATGCACTGGCAGTCACCCCTGTGTGTCTGCGCATTGCCTTTGCTGTGGACAACTTGTGAGTTGAGCGCAAGCTGAACAACATGTTTGATTTGACGTGAGAGTTTTACCAAATTTTGTATTATTCCCTTGCAGATATGGATACATCCCTTTGTCATCACAGGATGACGCGTACCAGGCCGCCCGCGAGAAATCTCAGGGATTTCCTAACTGCCGATGCTCAAACTGTCTACCCACCAAAGCAGCTCTTCTGATGAAACGGATTGGAAATGTGAACATCGACGTCTTTGATGATGTGGTTCTCCATGACCTCCACCCTGATGGCCCTTTGATTGAGAACCGTAAATCATCACCACATCGACGAAGCAATGAGGAGCCAATGACCGCTGAGGATACGCGTGAGCTTTGAATGGAGCTGATAAACACTGTGACCTCTTGGATATCTCCCAGACTTGGTGAACACGCATTTTTTTGTGTGGAAGACTCATTCGGAATGGAAGAAATTGATTCTATAATTGAAAAATTTGCCGAGTTGGAAGTTGAAGAGGACTTGAGAGTGGTGGTGGGAGGTCATTATTTCACTGGACCTGGCTCTGATGGGCTTGTTAGTCAACTGCTTCCGGTAATCCAAAAATTCAAGACAGATGTAATCTACCTGGCATACCAAGCTCGGCTCAATTCTATACTCGAGGACAAGTACGTCAAGAAGACTGCATTTAAACACCTGAATGAGACTCAAAAGAATCGGAAAAGGGAACTCAAAAAGATTGAAGATGAAAACAAAATGAAAAAACAAAGGTTGACGCAGTCTACAACTCCCTGACCGGTACAATTTACATCTCAGGCCCATTATCTTCCTCCTTGTTATCTCCCCCTTCTTCATCATTTTGTATCACATCCGGCGCTGACTTGGGGAAGTGTAACTTCAACCGTCCAAGTGATGCATCTTTGTTCCGGATCTCACTGCAAAAGTTCTTGATTCCCTGTAAATACACATTGACTGTCTTGGTTTTGTTCTCGCTTGCTTCTGGTTCTAAAAGACCTAGGATGTCCCGGTTATTTGCCATTCGGCAGAACATCTGCAATGACTGATAATTAGCTAGTGTTTTGCGATTCTGGTGGATCTTCTTCTTGCCAGAATCCACTCAAAGAGAGTGAAACATTGATCGCAGCTACAATTTGAATGATGCTGTTAGCTATCTGAGCCAGAATGAAGACCAATAGGTGTGCTTACCAGGAAGATGTTCATTGAGAACAATTTTTTGAGGTGGTCAACCTGAGTTCCAATTCCTCCGCTGTTGAAAAAAGACTCCAACCAAAAGTTTTGATGTTCCATGAAATGATCTTTTGCCATGAACTGGTCAGGGTGCCCGCTAGGTGACATGAGGATGTTGTGCCTCAGAAGTTTGCTTTGCGACGGCGAGAGGGCTTTGGTCAATAAGGATATCAACCTTGGTAGATAAGCTGAGTAATTCTTCAGGCTCTTGATAGCCTGAGAAATCACTGCCCACATTTTCCAAACATTCATCAGGCGGCCTATATCTCCTGCTTGCATGGCATTGTTCCCCTCAATGATTATAGAGAAATCATTCAGGCGGACAAGGACATTGTGCAACCTTGATGACTTGTCCTGAGCTGCCTCCCTGCGCGCTTGGGGTGAGCAAAATTTAGTGTAGCACTCTTTGATGATTAAGTTCCACTTTTCAGTCGGAATTGTCCACTCCTCAACCGTTGATTTCCGCTCGGGATCAGACATTTTGGTTGGTTTTTTCTGTGGTTTGAGAACCGATTTATCCTTGTGCATTTTCATCACAACCCTGCCAATCAACCCTAAATCAACAAACTACACATTGAAACCACTGTTAACATCAGAGATCTTACCTTATAAAGTGAAGCAATTTATCTTTGTGTACTAGCTCTATCTGACGCAACATGAGTGTGAAATCTTTTTTCTGGATAACCTTTTCATGGGGTATCCCCAACGCTTCAAAGTACTTCCAAACGACCAAGTCCTTTTTTCTTGATGGATTGCCCAAGTGGACCATCAGGATTGCTTGCGCAATATTCCACAGCGTATGTGCTCCACCAAGCTGGAAAGCTATGTTATCCAAGCTATGCTCCGGATAGCTGCTTGGGTATCAGAGATCTCTCAAGGCGTTGAAGTTTTGAATGGTAGCAAGATCACCGTCCATTGGTTGTAGCCAAGATGCAAATTCGGATGGAGTCAGTCCAGTCTGTCGTTGAATGCTCTCCAAGACCTGGCCAATACCCTTGGCGGAGTTGTCGGACTCATCCATCAACCTTAGCATGAAGACAGTGGGTACTTTGGCCAATATTTGCTCCAGCATGGGTGGATTGGTTCTGATGACCCCCTCCTTGTTTGACAGGAATCCTACGCACTCGTCCATCACTTGCACGATCTGAATTTTCATCACAAGAGAGTAGTGTTGCTCATCGTTGTGGGATGGCAGAAACACACTTGGATTGATTTGCATGTTTGGTACATCTTGGATGGCCTTTTTATAAGCGCCTAAGTTGAGTTCTGATTTGTCTATAGATTCTAGGAGCGCCTTACTGGGTAGCTGTACGTATCCCCAAGTTCCATGAAACATCATGGAATGATTGGTAATAGAGGCCATGTAAACTTTTTCTTCAATATCCAAGTTATCTATACACAAGAACGGGCCGAGGTCCGGAGAATGATCCAGCAACATTACTGCTTTTATATCCTCTGCAGCATGGGCTGATAGCGTCTTGAGGGCCTCAATTTCAGTCAGTCGTGAGCTCGTTAATCCCAGCATGTGTAGATATTCATTGACACGCTCCAAGACTCCACACGGGAGGAATCTGATAGCATTGTGAAGCTGGAGCCCATTGTGGCGCCTATTGCGAGAGAATAAAAGCTGAGCACAAATAGTAGCTGCCAGCTATAAGCAAACCATGCGGTGAGAGGATTGGTCAGCTGTAAGCGTACAATTTCAGAGCACTAGCATGTTTTGGAACTGGCAGTTAGGTCCGTAGCTCACATGATGCCGTCTACAAGACACTTCGTCCCAATCTCCAGGATTGGATACATAAGTAATCCCGTCGCGCTCCAGTAACCAAGCCTCGTATGTGTCATTGGGTACACTAATTGGCTCATCGGGTGTATGTGTCATTGACTCATCCACATCTGCAGAAGGGGGATCTGGCTCATTGCCATTGTTCAGCATTCCCATGAGGATACCATAAAGGAAGGGCATTTCCTCATGTACGACTTTCTCCTCTTGCCTTGCCTTAGCTGCCTTGGAGAAGAAATCTGGCTTGACCAAATTTGCGCTTTCAAAGTGTCCTGTGGAGGACCGTGAAAGTTGGTGGTTGTTGCGTACTAAGATCCTGATGGCCTGGAAGGGTGTCAGCCAGCAGCATGTAATGAATCATCACTATGGACAGCAATAGCTTACCTCTTGCTGGATAAATTCCTCCCACCAACCTTGACCGTCTGCCGATGCCTCAAAAGTACCCCGGATACACTCGACGAGACTCAGTGTGCTCTTATATCCGGTGTTTGTTGCCCAGAAACGTTGACAAGTAGCCAATTCAATGTGCTTTCCTGTTAAGAAGGTAGTTACAAATTCTTTAATTGGCATTTTCATGTCTTTTAGCTCCTGGCATATTTTCAATGTGTCCCTAATAGCGGCACTGATTTCAGTCATGATGGCAAAGCAGAGTGAGGAGAAGATTGAATGGATGGGCTCAATTGGTGTCAAATTGCATCTACATAATAAAAGTGATGGACTTGGTCAGTTCTCACACATGTTTTGTCCACTCGCAAACTTGCCAGAACTTGCCGATGTTAAGTGTGACAAGTTTGTTATGGCTGTCGAAATGATTAACCCATGAAACATGGATATTTTCGTAAATACAGCTGCAACACATGATACAAGACAAATGTATGTCAGTAGCTTGGAAGGTTGGAATGTTGGCTATAAAATACAGACAAATCAGAAATTCCGAGTCTCAGAAATACAGCTAACAAGGGAAAGGATGCGGATTCGCGAGCCAGAAAATCTGGCCGCACCGCTACTTCAGCCACACAGGCTGTATTCTTCTTTCCTTCCACATTCTTCGCCTACAGACAACCGCCCCCCCCCCCCGACCCGACCCCAAACCGCAATTCCTCTGCCCCCCATCCGAGACCACCAGGACAAAAATCACCAGGACAAAAAACTTGACGCTAAAAACTACCGCAGGTCATTTGTTAAGCCATGTTGATTCCTTTCTTCCTCATGATGAAACATGTTACTGACCCCCCTGTTTCTTCTTGACCTGGCGAACAGAATTTCAGATAACCAAAAAAAAATTCCTTACCAGCACATCAAACAAAAGGCTCTCGTAAGCTCTCCTTTCCCTTCCTATTTTCCCCTTTCACTACAAACATTTGTAATTTTACCCAAAGAAAAAACAACTGTTTGGGTTAGGCAAAATGTTAATTTTTTTCAACAAAATGGCTCAGTAATAAAAATTGAGCAAAACTGAGCATGCTCAGCAAAATCCCCTAAAGTTGCCAGAATGAATAAAAATGATTTCTGCTCAGTTTGTAAAAAAAAAAAAAAAATGCTGAGCATGCTCAGTATAGCTTATTTTTCACTTCTGACCATTTTTTGTAAAATTGGGTATATGTTTTGCCCATCCCAAGTTTACATTTTCCTTCTGGGTAGAATTGCAAATGTTTTTAGTGTTTCCTGGTGGTGCATGTTGATTTTGCTGACCCATTTTGATTGGATGGCAGGAACAGCATGGGTTTTGTGAAGTACGAACGCGACCTCAAAGTCATTGCCGTCAAGATGAGCAGGCGCGGCATGACCTTGGCAGAAATCAATGCCGCCATCGACAAACAAATATCCCCTGACTTCCTCTCTTGATGGAATCGACTGTACGAGCAGACTCGTGACGTCGTGCGCGATCCGGCGCTTTATCTTCCCCGGGGCCAGCCTCTTGCATTCACCACCAAACAACGCAAATTTGTACTGGCCGCTTTAGAAGCAGAGCCAGAGCTCTATGTCAACGAAATCCAGTCTCACATTGTGGCGATGACTGGCGTTCGACACCCACTTCGTACAATATTAGACGAGCTGAAGATTCGACTACAGCTCACAAAAAAGGTTGCACGCACAGTGCACCCGGCGCAATGTGAAGTACGTCGGGCAGCTTATATAGACGAGGTAGGCATCTATCCGTCGACTTTTTTTGTCTTCCTTGGTAAGCCGTGGTCCCTTTTCTTTTATGCAAGCACATTCATCTGACCGTGTCTCAACTTCCTCAATGGTCAGATGAATGTGCTGTCAGCAAGGCCACCCATAGCCGTGATCGAGCTTGGGCACGGCACGGTCGACGTACGGCTCAATTACCACGGCCCATGAGGAACACGGGCCGCATCAGCGTGTTACCCGCGGTCTCGCTCAATGGGACCCTGACAGTTGCCGCCCAACCGGGCTCATTCCTACGAATCAATATGGAATATTTTCTTGAGGAGGGACTATTGAGTCTCCTGTTGCGTCTTCTCATCCATAACCATCAGAGGAATCTGCGACTGACCTCTATGCATTCATTTGCAGATTCATCTGATGAACCCCTTCCCAGCACCAAGGAGCATTTTGGTTATGGACAATGCCCCAATCCACCACGGTGGCAGGATTGAGGAAATATGTGCAGCTGCAGGTGTTCTGCTTGTTTACCTCCCGCCTTACTCGCCAGACATGAACCCAATCAAGAAGCTCTTCTCGGTCTTGAAGAGCCAACTGAGGAGGTGACAGATCTTGACCGACAGCAACAATGATCCAATCCTCATTAAGCGGCTGGTTTATGAAATAGGTACACCTCGTTTGATGAGCCGACTATTCCTGGGGAGTGGGTACTCTGTCTGATGGTTCTTTTATTATCAGTTGACTGTCCAATGGTTCTTCTTCTTTCACTTTACTTGTTTTTGTCGCTTCTTAACTCTCTTTTAAGTTTTTTATTGTTTCTCGACTCTTGTTGTGGCTGGATTCCCCCCTGTTGCCCCATAACATTTGGCCGTTATTCTTTTTTTTATGTTTTTGACTTATTGTGCCAATCTAGCAGTGTAATGCTGGTTGTTACCAGCGTACTGAATCTTCTTTGCCACAAAGGTTCATCCGAGCAACCCTTGAGATAGCTGATGAGTCTCCAATGTACTCAACAACAACCTTGTATTTACCACATGGACGGTGTCTGTGGGGGACATGATAGCAGTCGCTTTGAGTTTGTGTGGGGCATGGCATATTGTCATTAAGGCTTTGAGAGAGGCTATGACACTTCATTACTTTTGCGCAAATTTCTAGATTGATGAATAAAATAGTATCCAAGAAGAGTGAGGGAGGCGTAGCTTAAACAAAGTAACGTGTGGAATAATGAAACAAGTGTGTAGCATATTCAAACAAGTGGGTGAAAGGAGAAGGGGGCATAGGTTAAACAAGAGTGAGGACGCAAGCAGGCTTCCAGGAAGGCAGGCAGGTAGATCAAAGGAGGGGGGGCATAGGGCAAGCAAACAATGTCTAAGAGGACAATGGCACTTGGGTGAGGGAGATCAGAAGATAATTCAGATCAGCCCCAGTGAAAATTAAGCCAGATTATTGCTGTGCATCAGTACACTCACGCAATCTAGATTTCTGGGGAGCAGGGCACACCATCAGGGTAAGGAGACGAAACTCGGGATTCTTGGGGTCAGGAACATCGGATGAAGCTTGAGTGAATCGATGCTCCAAAGAAAGGGCTCCGTCAAGAAGCTGCATGGCTGTGGGCAATGGAAATCCCCTGCGCCTCAACTGACCCAGAGACGCCCGCCGGAAGAAGCCCCAGTGTTCAATGTGGTTGAATGACATCAACACTGGTAGGGCCGTGTTGGTGTCTTTGAACCCAACCAACCGCAAGAAGTCGGCCATTGAGAGTGCGAGCCCCATCTCATTGAGGGGTGGAAGGGTGCGCTCTGTGTTGATAGCGGCCTTGGGTGACTCGGGACCGCCGGAGACAGAGGCAATGGAAGAAAGAGTATTGTTGCTAAAAGGGTTGGCAGCCAATGATTGCTTGGACCCTGGGCGCTTACGCATAGGCGAGACGGAACGGGCACGCTGGTTCCCTTTGTTGTGGTTGACATGCAGTCGTCGGAGTGCAGAGTCCACACCAGAGGCTTGGCTGCGGCGTTATTTCCAACCCGGGGAGCGTTTGATGTTAGCATCTGGTTCCGGCGGCGGGACACATTCAACATCAGAATCGGAGCCAAGGAGCCCCTCTTTGCGGGGCATTGAGGTTTTGGTGGTCTTCCCAGAGGGTTTGGTGGTGCGTAAACTTGTCTTATGGGCAGGCTTGGTGCCAGGAATGTTTGGAAGCTCTCCAACCGCCAAGGGGTCCACATCATCCAACACGTCTGCTTGATGTAAGGACCCTGAGTTGCTGGCACTGTCATCGTTGTCCCAAGCATTGTCAGAGGGATCAATATCTTTGTCAGGGCTTGCATCCCGGCGTGATTTTTGCTTCAGAGGACTGGGAGCTGGCATAGCGTCATCAGAGTCGGGTACCTCTGGCGGATTGAACGTGCGTGGATGAACCCAACGGCCAGAAGGGGTACGCCGAACTGGTGCAAATTGTTTTGGAGCTGCAGCCCTCTCGGCAAGCTTCCACGCTCTTTTGGGTTCAGAAATAAATTCTTTGCCTTGAGGAGGGCGGTTCAAGTCGACACCATTGGCACCGTGCATGAGCGCTTGAGACCAGATGGTCAAACAGGTACCGTCAATCCGGATAGATCGGTTGCGATCTGCCGGGTCCCTTATGCGCAACGATTCCGCATTACATCCATATTTGCCTATGATGTGCGCGGTAATTTCCTGGATCTTCCTCACACGGGCGTTAGCATCTAAGTCAGCTTTTGGCTGTTTTTCCAAAAAGCAAAAGGATCAGCTGCTCAACTAGAGGGGTCAACATGAGAGGAGGAAGCCTAGACCATACATTGAGCGCTGTTCAAGCTGCAGACCTCTCCAATGCAGCACGCGCATCCTCAGGGCCGTAACTGATTGCCAGACGTTGGTTCTGAGCGCGCTCCTGAAAAAAAGGGGGGCCAGCAAACATTTGATTAACAAGACAACAATCAAAGAGAGACAGGGTTAAAACATACCGCCTTGAGTTTCTTTGCTTGGACAACCGGGTCTTCCATGACCAGCTTGATCACAATCTTGCTTGTTGGGCTCATCCTAATCGCTTCCAGAAAGGGGTGGAATTCGGTGTCGCTGGTAACCGTACGATCCGACTTAACTCCGTAGACACGATGCTGAACAAGGATGCACTTCCACTTGAGAAGGTTGGCCTTCTCAAGGGTAATGATGTGATCGCCAATGTGGTCCCGATCCTTGGTGAGAGTATTGATCACCTCCACTTGGAATTTGGACCAGGTCCACATGATGATGGGAGTCTTCCATACAATGTCCGATGTGGGGGTTAACTTGTCCCAATCTTTTGCAGCAAGAGTCAATCGAGATCTTGAGGGTTCTGGGGTCGCAACTGCCCTGTTGAACACCACATAATCAATGTGGATAGCCTTCAGGGTCTTGCAGATTATTTCAGGAGGAACCGGACGCCTCGAAACAAGCGGAGTACTGGGCGGGTTGTTTCCGACCACACCATGGCCATTGCCATCTGCAGTGTTGTTGGTCGTGGACGAGGGGATTGCGCTGGTTTGGGTGGTTGGTTGGGTTGGCTCAAAAAACAGGCGGAAGGACCCTTGATTGGAATTAAGGGTCTGAGAGGGGCCTAACCAGGTCTCCTGAGAACCCTCGTCGGCGTTTGGAAATGGGAGAGGGGGAATTCCGCCAAAAGGGTAATTCAGTTGAGCCATTGGTGTCTGCCAATCAGGATGAGGAACCAGTATGATGAGCAACAAGAAAACACCAAGAGAGGGGTAAGTTGAAAGAGGACATACTGATGTAACCGTGACGGATAGGATCAGCCTGTTTGTGACAAGATTGGTGAAGGGTTGAGTGGACTTCTTCTTTTTTGTTCTTTTTGGGTGGAAATGGAAGCGATTAACGGTTTTTTTTTTTCTTTTTTTTGCGTTTGGGTGGGTTTTTTGGGGAGGGGGCAATGTGGCTGATGTGGACGGTGGGGAATGGCTGGTTGGCATTGGTCCAGCCGTCAGGGGGCCGGTGGTCTGTAGGCGAAGAATGTGGAAGGAAAGAAGAATACAGCCTGTGTGGCTGAAGTCAAATGTGGCTGAAGTAGCGGTGCGGCCAGATTTTCTGGCTCGCAAATCCGCATCCTTTCCCTCGTTAGCTGTAGGCCAACTTCAAATGCCCCTGGAGGATGTGAAACCAATGGAAATTTGATGCTACTGGCGCCAAATTGAAGGGGAGATTGGGGCGCTTCCAACGGTGCAAGGGGCGAACTTTTGGCTACTCTATAGGTTGGTGTTTCATGTTGGGACATAGGTATGCATATACCTACGCCCAGTAGAGGTCAACTGCGGTGCACCACTTGTTGTACATAATATACATAGTTGTTGTTCTTCGCCTCACATATGGAATGAATCCTTATCTGTTCGTCTACATTACAACAGGTTATGATACCTTAAAAACTCTTGCTTACACAGCCGATTCACCATACTCATAATTCCATCGACTATATCGTCCGTAAAACGCTTATATTGGTCAGTAGCAACGTGAAGGTTGCGAGGTACCAACAGGATTGAAAACTTGTCGCAAGTCAGAAAACATTCCATCCATTGGCACAGACAAGATTAAAAACTTTTCCTGGCCAGTTAAGCATTTTTCTTTGTACAGGCCGATTGATGGTCTGGAGTACTTTCTTGCTTCTCTGTTTCTCCTGATATCAGTACGAGGTAACCAAGACGTTCACGACTGAGTTATTGTTTTACATTGATCTGTCTTACCTCCCAATAACTATCCATCACATATCTTTTGAATATCCATCAAACCTTCCGTTCCTGATTCCACTCTTATCCATTTCTATAACTATGTCTGGTGATAAATCCCTGCCTCAATCAAACACTCCTAATATCCGTGCTCAGACGGGATTATCCACTCCCGAGCTGATCAAAGCCCAGCAACAGCACAATGACGCTGCTGTCCCGTTTCTCACTGATGGCACCACTCCCTCTACCTCCGACAACCGCAAAGATAAATATAAAACTCCCAATCCCCATTCCTTTCTGCAAATCCAACAACTTCCCCCCCAGACTAACATTCCCCAGCAACAACATATCCCCACTCCCGCTACTTCCGCCTCATCCATTCCCCCTCACATGCATCACACACATCTCCCACCCAACGTTTCTTTTTCCTCCTCCAATCCTACCATTCAACCACCTCCTAACTTCTCTCCTATGACCAATGTGAACGATCTTCCCAAAATCCCGTGTTTCTGCATTCCTGCAAACCACCCCATGTTCATAGAATACTTCAACAAAAACTCCACGCCTGAAACCCCTTCCCCTGAGTCCCGTATACCACAAAATCAAACCACGTACCAACGTCAGCCACAGCTCCATAAGGTTCTTGACAAGAACAAATTCTGTCGACAAGGTGATGAGGACCGCTAGAACACGGCCACCACCATAAACGCTGCTGTCCACCAGATAAGGGACCAAGATTGTCTCCTTGCAGATGGATCCAAATTCCGCAAATGGACCCGCCGTTTCCGTGAACTAGCACACCAGTTTCTCTACAATCCGGACTTCTTCACCAAACGCTGTGCCAACATACACAGCGAGAAAGTCGGCTGCGCAATTCTCATCAGCTCTGTTGACCCATCTCTGGAAGACGAGCTTTCCCTATTCACCACCTGTGTCAAAATCTTCTACAACATTTCTACCCGTTTTTCCTCCATCTGTTGATCTGCCCAGATAGCCCTATTCATGAAACTTCTACACCTTGACCCGGACTTCTTCCCTACAGTCTTGGCTTTTGCGACCGAGATCAGAGACACCATTGCCGAACTTAATTCTCTCAACCTCACCATCAATGACAACAGCATCATGGGACTTGTGATGCAGATGAATCTCCATGACGGCCCAGTGAAGGAAGACTTTGTCAAGAAAGTTGAACAAAAACATGTATACCAACCCGCTCCACAAGACACCCCGTTTTGATGATCTCCTCAAGATCCTCTACGTCAGTAAACGACAGGTATCCCTTTTCAATCCTGAAATCCCCATCTCTTCTATCATTCCGTCCCCACCTTCACCACACCATCTTGCCGTCACTATACCACCTTCTGAGACCCCTGAGCTTCATGACTCCATCAAACCGATCGATGCCAAATCTGCTAAAAGCAGCAACTGTCACATCTGTCAACAACCGGGGCATTGGTTGGCCAAATGCCCTCACCGCAAGAGACCGGTGCCCCCACGGGCTCAAAAACCACCAGGCCAACGTTTTAACCTTCCCCCCAACTTATATAATCAGGCCAATGGGTACCAACCTTACTGCCCCATTGTTGTTTCACCTAACTTCCTACCTTATGGCGCTCTGTACCCTTTTCCTCACAACCCTTATCATGCAAACCCCTATCCTCCGTCATTGTCTCCCCAACAACAAGCAACCCCACGCCAACAAATCACCCAACAAAGACCCAATAACCCCAATGATCATCCATACAAGTCCTACAAACCTAATTATAACAAGAGGCCTAACCAAATTGCCGCTTGTAATGTCAACGTGGGTACTGTTGAGGACAAGATTGCCGAGCTCCAAATTGCCGGAGAGGCTACAGCTGACGCTCTCAGCATGGGTACCAAAATCATTTCGGACACCGGGGCGTCCAGCCACTTAACTGGGGACAGGTCTTCTCTTTTCGAATTTAAAGACCTGAGAAATCCCATTCGCCTTTGAGTCGCAACTGACGGTTGCAATGACTTCATTACAGGGACAGGGACCATGGTTTTTCCTGTCAAGAATGGAACAACCGTCTCCGTTGAAGGAGTGATGTTCTGTAAGAACGCCCGGTCCACTCTCATCTCTCCAGCTGCTCTTAGGAGGGCCAAGCTGATAATTGACTATGATTCCAATACAGACACATTCTTTTTCAAATCTGCGTTGGGCGAGACACTCATTGAAAGCCCAATTGACTCAAAACAACGGTCGTGGACGTTTCCACAACCTTTCCGTCATGGAGATATCACCTTTCCAACAACATCACATTCATTCATTTCTACTCCCAATCAAGTTTCTGTTCCTGCTCCTTCTGCACTTGTCTCAAAACCAAAGATTCCTACCTCCAACTCCGAACCTCTCTTTAAATTCCCTGTTTCCAAATACAATTTTGACTGGCATGCCACTGATCTATCCCAAGATGAAATAAAACTCCTTTTCTGGCACCGCTTATTTGGCCACGCTGGTCTGCGTTGCATCAGAAAGATGATCAATCTCAAGCTTGGTATTGGGCTTCCGGACCAGATTCCAAAAGGGGACATCAAATGCCCCTTGTGCATGATTGCCAAAGGCACACGGACTAATAATCTTATTCCATCCTACCAACCAGTAGAGACACTGGATATCATAGCTTGCAATCTTATGGGGCCCTTTGAGATCCCGACTTTTGATGAGGGTAAATATGTACTCAGTATCCGAGATCTGTCAATCTCCTATAGTGAAGTCAAAATCATGAAATCCAAAGATGAAACCACTAAACTACTGATAGATTTTATCACCCGATTTGAGACAGCAACAGGGAGAACAATCAAATGCATTTGCTCTGACAACGGTGGCAAGTTCAAAAGCAAAAAACTGGCGGACTTCATCGCCTCCAAGGGGATCAGAATGGAACGTTCTCTTCCTTATCACCACTTCCAGAATGGGGCGATTGAAAGGTACAACCAATCGGTAGCTGAAATCGGGAGGTCCGTCCTGACTGAAAGCAATTTACCCCGCGGTTTCTGGGGCTTTGCTTTCCTGTGGGCCAACTACACGCTCAATAGGCTACCAAAAAAGGTCAGTGGGCATAAGACCCCATTCAAAGCTTTCAATGGGTATAAACCCAGTGTGGACCATCTCCGTGTGTTTGGCAGTAGAGCATTTATACTAATCCCCCCAGAAAAAAGAAAGAAATTAAATGATTGCGCAGTTGAAGCCCACGTTATAGGCTACATCGACGGCAGCAAGGGGTGGATGTTTTGGATTCCAAAGGGTAATTGAATTGAATGTTTGGCTTGGGCTCAATTTGCAGACAATCCACTTAAGCTTACCACAGGAAAACAGGCCAAAAACCCTAAAGTTGATCCTAACCTCTCCGGTTCCGACACAAAAGACATTGATCCGGCATTACTTCAACCTCAAGCACTACGTTTTGTGATGGCGGTACAACTGGGGGATTTCCAAGACGAAGTCACTGTTGAGAAGCAGGAACAGCAACAAGACAAACTTGATCACATCACCAAAAGTCCCGCACCCATTCCCAAGAAGTACATGGACATACTCCAACATCCTGACAAAGAAGTGTGGCTGAAGGCAATTCAAGAAGAGCTAGAGACCTTATATCAACACAAGATATGGACAATTGAACTGGTCCCAACAGGCAAGCGGGTGATGTTTGAATTTCAGGCGAAAACTAAAGGTAATATTTCAGATAAATCACTCGAGAGAACACACAAGAGAACAAGGATCCGAGAAAAGAAAAGAAACAGAAAAGTACCTAAAGGACCGATGATGTTCTAAGAAGGAAGAAGACTGATAACCACAGGGACAACACGACCACACACACACACACTCACACGCACAATACTATCAGACAAACAGAGACTGGAAACACACAGGGTCAGTGAACTGAGAGGAACATGAGAGGAGGAAAGGAGAAGACGAGGTGACCGAGGAAGTTACCGAGACCCTGATTGCTGGCAGTGAGTGATCTCGAGATCGACGACAAGGATTGACGAAGGTCTTGTCAGAGTCGATGCTGGATGGGAGGATTTGGGATGGTTCCGCTCGAGATGAGGAAAAAGGAGCGGGGCGGGTCGGAGCTGAGATTTGTTCTCACGGAGATGGAGCACGCGGGCAGGCGCACACAGAGCGCACGCGCGCTGGAGCTGAGACGAAATTCTGACACACCCCCATGCTCATTGACCTTTGGGCGATGAGCACAGGAGTTGGAGGCTTTGAAACGCGCGTCGAATTGAGGTTTTACCGACTGCCTTGGTGAGGAAGTCGGCCAACATGAGGTGAGTTGGCACATACTGCAGAATGATTGACTTGATCTTGATCTCACGCCGAATGAAGTGATGGCGCAGAGACATGTGCTTTGTCTTGAAGTTTGAGTGATTTTCCTCGTTGTTAGCGAGGGAGATGGCGCCTTGGTTGTCCTCGTAGATTGGTGTGGGCCCAGGTATTTTGAGGTTGAAGACCTTCTTGAGGAGAGTTTTGACCCACATCACCTCTTTGGTGATGTCACCAAGTGATTTGTATTCCGCTTCGGTGGAGGACAGGGACAATGTCGGTTGTTTCTTAGACTTCCATGAGATGACATTGCCGTTGAGCAGGATGAGGTTTCCTGAGACTGATCTGCGAGATTCGGGACACGAAGCCCAGTCAGCATCGGCATACCCAACGAGACTGTCTTCGGAGTCCTGGGAACACTGAAACTTCAGACCAATGTCTTTGGTTCCTTTGAGATAGCGCAGGACTTGAATGCCGGCGTCCCAATGGGCAGATCCTGGTTCCGTCAGAAACTGTGATAATGAGCTTACGGCAAATGTGATGTCTGGTCGGGTAGTGACGCTGAGGTAATTCAGCGCGCCGATTAGAGATCGGAAGTTGTTGCCAGACTCCAGATGAGTCTCGCGCTCGACTCTTGAGGCCTTGACAAGGTGACTATTTGGCTTCAAGGGAGTAGACGCAGGGTACAAGTCCTGACAATGAAATCTTTCCAGCTGAGTATCGATGTAGTGGCTTTGAGTAAGAGTGATTGAGTTTGATTCTTGGATAACATTCATGCCTAGGAGGAGACTTGATTCTCCAAGGTCTTTGATATTGAAACGAGACCGAACTTCTTCTTTAAATTCTTCGGGATTTTTGCTGAAGATTGCGAGGTCATCGACATGGAGGTACAGAAACGTTCCCTTCCTCCAGAACACACACGGTTCTGCGTCACAGCGCTTGAAGCCTATTTGGGCAAGCCACTCTGTGAGAGTGCGATGCCAGGCATTCGGAGCCTGTTTAAGGCCGTACATCGCCTTCTTGAGCTTAAGTACATGATTGTCCGGAACGTCGACGCCTGGAGGGGGATTGAGAAAAATGTCCTCGTTCAAGGGAGCATTCAGGAATGCGCTCTTGATGTCAATTTGGTGAAAGGCAAGGTTTCTCTTAAGGGCAAAGACAATAAGGATGCGCAGAGATACCAATTTTCCTGTGGGGGCGTACGTTTCCCAGTAGTCCATGCCTTTGATTTGCTGGAAACCTTTTGCGCACAATCGAGCTTTGTATTCGATTGGGATATTGAGTTGGTCCTTTTTGACCTTGAAAACCCAAGTGCAATTGATTCTTTTTTGATCGCCCTGTTTTTGAACAATAACCCACACATCATGCTCGTACATGTTTGTGATCTCTTTTTCAATGGCTTTCTTCCAGAAGGAAGAGTTCTCTGAGTTGATGGCTTGAATGTACGAGGTGGGAGTGTCGCACTCGACTCTTTCGGTGAGGTAGACAAGCACCTGATTTCCTCTTCGGTCAACGTTCAGAATGTTGTCCGTTGAGATTTTGCTGCTGATGTCCTTTGGCGCCCGAATGACCGGGGAAGCGGGATTGCCAGATTCAGAAGAGTCTTCTGCGGTAGAGCTGTTGACACCCTCCGGGTTCAGGCTTGAGTGTAAATTGCTGGTGATGGCGACTGAGGCTGTTTTCTGAGGGGTATCGAAGACGTCTGACATGTCCAAGTTATCCTGGTCTTTCAGGCCGGGAAAGGTGGCTTCATCAGAGGTGATGTTGCGTACTCTGACCACCTTGCGCTTGTTTATTTTGAAGACTCGGTAAGATGAGAAATCGTTTTCGTACCCAAGAAATATGCCTTTCTCCGCTGTCGGAGCTAGTTTGAACGTCCTCCGCTCCTTTGGAATGAGCGAGTAGGTGAGACAACCAAATGGACGAAGTACTCCAAGATTGGCCTTCCTCCCCATCCAGGTTTCATAGGGTATACGCATGTTTCGGGTGACGGAGGGAGCAGGATTTGAAAGTTGAGTGGCTGTGTTGACTGCTTCGGCCCAGAAGGTTTTTGGGAGTTTTGACTGCACCAACAGACATTGAGCCTTGACCAGTATGGTTTGATTTGCTCGTTCCGCCATTCCGTTGTTTTGTGGGGCGTATGCTGGTGAGACATGGTGGACGATTCCTTCGGATGCACAGAAGGATCTAAATTCTTCGTTGATGAATTCCCCTCCACCGTCGGAGACAAGCATGCGAAGAACACGACCGGTTTGCTTTTCGGATTCTGCTTTGAAGTCCTTGAAGCGTCCAAAGGCGTCGGACTTGCTTCGGAGGAATTTCACGGAGCGGTAGCCACTGAATTGATCGATGAGAGTAAGAAAATAGAGATAACCGGAGCGCGATTGAGTTGGAAATGGACCGACGAGGTCCATATGGATGGCATCCAGCACTGCGTCCACCTTTTTGAAGTGACTGTTGAACGGTAGAGCTTTTAGCTTACATTCTTTACAGATGCTACACTCGCTACTCACTGAGCCTGGAATCAGGTGTTGTTGGTACTTGGCGCTGGGATGTCCGAGTCGGGCATGCCAGTCAGGAGAGACTGGACTTGAGAGGTAGCAGGATAACAAGGATTCATTTGCATTGGAAAGGAAATGAGCATCTAACAATTCTAATAGATGGTGTTTGACAGTTCCGTTGAGAAGATAACCCTTGTCTATATCCACGACAACACCCCCGTTCTTGTATTTGGTGACTTGAAAGGTGTGATTGAACAATCGAGGAATCGAGATAAGTGATCTGTTGAGATTGGGTACCAACAGGACGTTCTCAAGAATGAGTTGATCGCCGTTGTGATTCACAAGTACTGCAGAACCAATGGCGGTGGCGTTTAGAAAATTGCTGTGGCCGCCAGTGGAGATTCGAATATTGGTCTCACCCGAGCGTTTGAAAACAGAAGGGTCATTGATCATGTGGTGTGTGGCCCCCGTGTCCAACACAATAGGTTTGGACACCAATTCGGTAAGGAGAGCAGAGATGTCCGATTCGTGACCCTCGTCGCCTTCGACGAGCTGAGTTGTGGGTTGTCCTACATTTCGACGGGCAAGATATTCGTCGCGCAGCTTAGGATGGATTTGCCAACATTGGTCAGCGGTGTGTGATTTGACCTCCTCGTTGTGCTTTCCATTCTCGCAGATCGGACCGCCCCGTCTGTTTTTCTTCTTTCCCTTTTTGGCGGATTCGTTGAGAAGGGCAGAGGCTGATTCAGCAGATGGTTCTTCGACAGCTTTTGAGGCAGGAGTGGCGGTGGATTTCTTCGCTTTTCTGGATTCTTCCAAGTGCACGATCTCTTGAAGTTTGGTGAGAGTGGCGGCAGGACTTTCGCAGATGACTTCGTTCATAATGATGTTGTCGACTATGTTGTACATATCCTCGCTGAGTTTGGAGAGAATAGAGAAACTGAGGATGTTTTCAGGAACGCCGAGCTTACACACAGCGATTTCGGTGAGCATTTTGTGCATATCGGCTATATAGGCGGCTAGATCTCCTTTGTACTCGTAGCGCATGAACTTGAGCCAGACGCGGCCCTTATTGTTGACGGAGGTCGAGGCGAATCGAGAGACAATGTTTGCCCAGATACCATGAGGGTTATCCTCGTTGTCGGGAGTGATGACAGATTCGAAGACCGTTTCCGTCATGTAGTTCATTAGAATATCCACGGTTTCATTATGCTTCTTTGCAACGGCGTCGGCGGCGGCACCTCCAAGAGAAGTAGGGGGCTCGAGGACATATTTGAGAAGTCCACGATGCCTAAGGTGTGCCTTCATTCTCATCGACCAATGGAGAAAATTTTTCTCATCGAGTCGTGGGATGTTAACTTTGCCGGCGGCGCTCTCGTTGTCTGCCATCTCGGTCCTTCAGTTGTTTTCGTCGCTGCGAGACTGTAAATCTGTTTGAATTTCAGGCGAAAACTAAAGGTAATATTTCAGATAAATCACTCGAGAGAACACACAAGAGAACAAGGATCCGAGAAAAGAAAAGAAACAGAAAAGTACCTAAAGGACCGATGATGTTCTAAGAAGGAAGAAGACTGATAACCACAGGGACAACACGACCACACACACACACACTCACACGCACAATACTATCAGACAAACAGAGACTGGAAACACACAGGGTCAGTGAACTGAGAGGAACATGAGAGGAGGAAAGGAGAAGACGAGGTGACCGAGGAAGTTACCGAGACCCTGATTGCTGGCAGTGAGTGATCTCGAGATCGACGACAAGGATTGACGAAGGTCTTGTCAGAGTCGATGCTGGATGGGAGGATTTGGGATGGTTCCGCTCGAGATGAGGAAAAAGGAGCGGGGCGGGTCGGAGCTGAGATTTGTTCTCACGGAGATGGAGCACGCGGGCAGGCGCACACAGAGCGCACGCGCGCTGGAGCTGAGACGAAATTCTGACAGGTGATGGGTGCGCAATGGGTGTTTGTTGAAAAAAGGACCGCGGATGGCAAGTTGATCAAGCTGAAAGCCCAATACGTAGCAAAAGGGTACGTGCAGATTGCTGGGGTAGAGTTTTTTGACACATTTGCTCCCACAGCCACATTTGTATTGTTGAGACTTCTACTAATGGTAGCAGCCAAGTGCAACTGGCCGGTCTACTCTTTTGATTTCGTCGCAGCCTATCTACACTCACCTATAGACAAGGAGGTATATATGGGTATGCCCCCCTGAAGGACTCAATGTTCCAAAAGGACACGCGTGCAAGCTTCAAAAAGTGCTATATGGGACCAAACAGGCCGCTTGGTGTTGGTGGAAACATCTTCAGGGTAAACTAAAAGAACTTGGATACTCACCTAGCCAATTTGACAGCTTGTTATACATTCTTCAGCACCAGTCACAGCAAGGCGCTATATGGGTTCATGTTGACAACGGTGTTGTGACTGGATCAAGCAATGAAATCTCGAAACAACTGGAACAGGATCTGAAAGATTGCCTCAAGATCAAATGGCAAAAGGGCGTCAAAACAATTTTGGGCGTTGAAGTCCAGAGAAACAATGCAGGTTACACGCTGCAGCAGAAGAAGCTGATCAAAAAACTGCTTGAAGACCACTGGGACTGGAGGACCATGGCAAAAACCCCTCTTCCCTCCAATTTCTCGGCTTTGACTGACACTGACGGCAAAGGAGACCCGTTGAATTACACCAAATATCTCTCCCTTGTAGGAATCCTTAGCTACCTAGCTGTGGGCACGAGGCCAGATATCTCGTTTGCAGTGAACTACATGGCACGATTCAGCGCAAGTCCTACACATGAACACTGGAAAGGCCTTCGCAACATTGTGAATTATATAGCAGGCACCAAAACAAGGTATCTTCACATAAAACCTAAGGAGACTGACATACCTTTGAAGTGCCTAGGAGAATTCCAGCGGTCATCCTATGGAATATTCATATCTTTCTATTGGGTACCAATATTGTGGATTGCTCAAAGACTCCATACAGTGGCAGCGTCTACCTGCCAGGCAGAGTATATGGCTCTTGGTATGGCTACAAGACAACTCATCTGGGTCCAACAACTGATAGAGGATATTCTAGGTCACAAATTTGTAGGTCAACTCATATGCAATAATTAGGCAGCAATCAAGGTGGGAAAAGATGATAGCTCAAATAAAAGGACCAGACACACTGAACAGGAATTCTATATTACTAACCAAGCATTATTTGAGAACAAAGCAACATTGACTTAGGTAGCAACGGACAAACAACTTGCCGATATCTTGACAAAGGCTTTAGCTCCAGAACAACATGGGCTACTAGCCAAGCAGATACAAGGCAAAGAGTAGTTCTATCCGCCTAGTCAACAGGGGGGGTGTTGGGACATAGGTATGCATATACCTACGCCCAGTAGAGGTCGACTGCGGCACACCACTTTTTGTACATAATATATATAGTTGTTGTTCTTCGCCTCACATATGGAATGAATCCTTATCTGTTTGTCTACATTACAACATTTCAGGCCCTCAAAGCTGGGCACCTGCAAAAACAAGCAACCTGTAATCAGGTGCTCACGCTGAATACAGGTTTTACCATGCAAGTCCCTCCCTGATGGGAGGTCGCGCTTGCGCCCCTGCCTCCAGCGGGCGAGGGACTTGTGTTAAGTTTGGGATGAAACTGGACTGGTGACAGCTGGTGACCCGCAAATCCATGCATCTTTCATCTGGCTCGTGCTACATACACTTGGTATCATGATACATGAATGATACAGCTAACGCAAGAAAGCTTGGCCTTTCGCCAGCCTGAAAATCCTTGCCCAACTCAACTTCAGCCACAATCGACTTCAGCCACTCGACCTGTATTCTTCTATTTCTTCCTACCCATTTGCCACCAGACTCACCCCCCGCCAACCGCCCCAATACCACCAAAAAACCAAATCCCCAGCCGGAATTTGCCCCCCAAAAAATCCGTCTGCCACCGCCCTCACAAACTAGCCGATTGTTAAGCTGCCACTGATCCAATCCCTGCTCTATGCGTGCAAAATTTTGCTGACCCCTCATTTCATCTTTTTGTGGCAAGCAGATTGAAAAAAAGGAAACCAAAAAAAAACCCCAGCGGACAAAAATAACGTTTCATATCATTGATTGTAAGCTCTCCTTTCCCTCCTATCCTCCCCTTCCCTGGTGGTTTGTCATAGATTTTTCTGACACTAACCTTTTTGTTTTTGATTCCAGGAACAGAATGTTTTATTTGAAATATGACCGCGACCTCAAAATCATTGCCGTCAAGATGAGCAGGCGTGGCATGAGCCTGGCAGAAATCAATGCCGCCATCAAGAAAGACATATCGGCGCACTCTCTCTCTTGATGGAATCGTCTGTACGAGCAGACTCGGGACGTTGTGCGCAACCTGGCGTTTTATCTTCCCCGTGGCCAACCTCTTGCCTTCACCTCCGAACAACAAGAGTTTGTCCTTGCAGCTTTAGAAGCAGAGCCAACGCTCTACGTCAACGAGATTCAATCTCATATTCAAGCAATGACCGGTGTCCGACACCCCCTTTGGACAATTCTGGATGAGCTGAAGATTTGACTACAGCTCACCAAGAAGGTTGCACAAACAGTTCACCCAGCGCAATGTGAATTACGCCGGGCACAGTATGTTGCCGAGATAGGCATGTATCCGTCCAATTATTTTGTCTTCCTAGGTGAGTCACTTTCTGTGTCCTTCAATCCATTCTCTGCAGTAGGTCTGATTGTATCTCATCTGCTCTCAATGGACAGATGAGTGTGCGGTCAGCCAGGCAACTCATAGCCGTGATTGAGCCTGGGCACGGCGCGGTTGTCGAACTTGTCAAATACCAAGGCCCATGAGAAACACAGGCCGTATCAGTGTGTTACCCGGGTGTCGCTTGATGGAACTTTGACAGTTGCAGCCCAACCCGGCTCATTTCTACAGATCAATATTGAGTACTTCCTTGAGGAGGGACTGGTGAGCCCCCTCTTTCTACTGACCCGGGCGCCTTACACACATGCAATCTGACATTGTTTGCTCCTTTGCCATACCAGATGCCTCTTATGGAGTCTTTCCCAAGACCCCGGAGTATTCTTGTGATGGATAATGCCCCGGTCCACCACGGCGGGAGGATCAAGCAAATCTGTGCCAAGGCAGGTGTGCTTCTAATATATCTCCCACCTTACTCGCCGGAAATGAATCCAATTGAAAAGTTCTTCTTGGTCTTGAAGAGCCAGCTCAAGCGTTGTCAAATCTTAAATGGCGGCGCAGAGGATCCGCACCTCATTAAAAGGCTTGTCTATGAAATAGGAAGCCCTCAAATCATGAGCCAATTGTACCTGGGTATTGGTTACTCTGCCTGATCAAAATCTGGCCGCCCGCGCTGGAGGTTGATTGGGGGCTTCCGTTGTTTTCTCTTAGTGGTTTGTTATGCCTTGTTCTTCATTTGACTTAGCACCCAAATTCTTCTCTCTTTTCTTTAGCTCGGCCTTGAGGGCTTTTTCTGTTCAATTCTTCATTTGAGTTTTTTTCATCTCTCTTATCTTGAGCAACTCCTTTCTCTTGCATCATAAATCAGGGCGTGACTGCGTGCTCAATCAAAGATGCTGGGGCATCTTCAAAGAGATCCATTTTGCTGGCTTAGCAGGCAGTGATCTTGAGTGTGCCATTTAGAAGACTGAGCGCCTCAAGGGAATGCTCCTAAGGGTTTATCTCGCAGGGACTTAAAGCTCCTATTGGTTCCTTGCATGCCACAAAACATCTTATAGGATGTATTCATGTTTCATTTCAAGTGCTCATCATTTGTCATGGGTAACAAGCAAGAAAAATGGAAGAACAAGAGAGGCATAGAGTAAACAAGTGTTTGAAAAAGGGGAGGGGGCATATAGTAAATGAGTGTACAGAAGCAGGTATGCCAAAGACGGCGGGGGCATACTTTAAATGAGTGGTGTGGAAGGAGATAGATCAAAGATGGGGGATACCGTAAACAAGCATTGTCCCAGAACTAGTACTCAGGCAAACAGGGGACGCGGACCCTGTCTGGAGAAGGGGATCTAGCGCGGATGTTGGCCGATGCGGATGGAGCTGGGATGTTGGTCAAAGGTGATCTGGCTTGAACAAATCGGTGCTTCACCGCCCGGGCCCCATCAATCAGCTGACCCGCAATGGGGAAAGGGAATCCCCTGCGCCTCAACTGGTTCACTGTGGCCCGGCGGAAGAAGCCCCAGTGGTAAATGTGGTTGAGCTCAAACAACGCCCAAACGACCCTATTGCCGGCGCCCAAACCGATTAATCCCAAAAACTCTGTCAAAGAGAGGGAAAGCCCCTTTTCATTAAGGGGTTTGAGGGCGCAAGTCGTGTCCATTGGGGGCTCAGGTGAATCAGCACGGCCAATGGAGGAGGAAAAGGAAGAAAGCAAATCATCTGCCCCCGGGTGGCGGGCAGATGATTGCTTTGACTTGGGGCGCTTGCGCTGAGGCAAGATTGATCTGGTGCACTCGTGTCCGTCAGAGCCGTTGACATTGAGTTGACGCAAAGCGTTGTCCCCCCCAGTGCCTCGGTGGTGGCGGTACTTGCGGCCCGGCGAGGGGCGAGTGTTGGTTACTGGGGCAGGCGGGGGGACGCACTCGACGTCAGAATCCGAGCAGAGCGGGTTTTTATTGGTCAAAGGCCGGGCTTTGGACGTATTATCCGCAGCCTTTGAAGCTTTGGATTTTTTACTGGCGGAGGTCAAAGTGACAGCGGTGGCTTTGGCTATGACACCAGCGGAACTTAGTAGTTTGGCAGAGGGCTTGGGATTGGTCGCAGGGTCCTTGGGAGTGCAACCGGCAGGTTTGGTCGCAAGAATGTTGGGAAGCTCACCGGCCGCCAACAATGCCTCGTAATCAGACAGCTCCGCATCATTGAGGGCCCCTATGTTGCTGGGGTATTTGTCTTCCATCCCAGCCTCTCCGGAGGACAAATCAGCCTCTTGCGTGGGGGTTGCTTTGGGCAAGAGGGTGCCAGCTTGAGGGGATCCTATCCCAGAAGCTTGGAAGGCCTTCAAAGTGAGGGGACTGGGTGCATCAGCGGAGAGTGTGGGAGGGTTGAATTTTCGTGGGTACACCCAACGACCGGAGGGGGTACGACGAACCGGAGCAAATTGTTTCGGAACGGCTTGCCTTTCCTTTTCGGTAAATACCTTTTTTGGCTTGGAAGGGAAGTCGCCTCAAGGGGGGGTGTTGAAGTCTACCCCCTCAGCCCCATGCATAAGTGCACGGGACCAGACAAGCAGTTGAGGCTTGGTGATCCTAATGCACCGCTCGGGGTCTGCCGGGTCCCGTATGCGCAGAGATTTGGTGTTGCAGCCATACGTGTCCATGATGTGCATGGTCAGCTGGTGCACCATGTCCACACACTCACTAGCACCTTGGTTGGCTTGGGGCTGATGGATGCACAAAGAGGTTCAGGTTAGCACTTTCAAAACAGACAGAGAGAAATGACAGTGAGACAAGCCAGTACGTACATTAAGTGCTGATCGGACCATGGCCCTTTCCAACCCAGCGCGCTCTTCCTCAGGGCCATAGCTGAGGGCCAGACTTTGATTCTGAGCCTTCTCCTGCAAGAGAAAATCGGAATCAGCATCTCATTGGTTTTCAGGATGCTGATGATGATCAAAATTGGACGTACCACCTCAAGTTTCTTTGCTTGAATGACCGGGTCCTCCATGACAAGCCGGATCAGAATCTTGCTGGTTGGGCTGAGCCTAATTGCTTCCAGGAACGCATGGAATTTGGCATTGCTAGTGGGAATATAATCGGCCTTCACCCCGTAGGTTTGATGCTGCACCAGCGCGCATTTCCACTTGAGGAGGTTGTCCTTCTCAAGGACCCTGATTTGCTCGCCAATGTGGTTGCGGGCTTTATCAAGGGTTTGGATGAACTCTAATTGAAAGTCAGCCCAGGCCCACTTGAAGATGGGCGTCTTCCAAACAATCTCCAATGGGGGGGTGAGCTTATCCCACTCTATTGGACCATTTTTTGATCGAGATTTTGACGGCGCCGGAGTTGAGACAGCGTGCTTAAAGACTGTATAATTGATGTGGATGGCCTTCGGGGTCTCGTAGATGACCTCGAGAGGCACTGGATGCCCCAGGACCGGCTCTCCAGAGGTGTTGCCGTTGCTGGTGTGGTTTCCAACCCAGTGAGTGTGGTTGCCATCAACCATGCCAGTGGCATTGGCTGATGGGATCCCTGCGCGGCCGTTGGTTGGTTGTTGGGTTGGCTCGTAAAACAACCGGAACAAGCCTTGCTGCTGCGTCTGGGATGGGCCTAACCACAACTCCTGTGAACCATTGGGAGCGTTCGCAAACGGGAGGGGAGGGATGCTGCCAAAAAAATGCATCTGCTCGGACATGATGTCACTGCTGTTCAAAAAAGCAAGAAACATCATTATCAATCAAGAATGACCAAAGAAAGAGAGAGAGAAGTGAAACTTACAACCTACATTTGTAGACCAGCTGGATTGGGGTGGCTGGTGACGAGAAGGGTGTAGGTAAGGGAATTTTTTTTGTTTTGGATTGGAATGAAGCGTTTGACAGGGTTTTTTGCAGGGGGTTTTCCTTTTGGGGGGGTTTTTTTTGAGAGGACGGTATGGCTGGATTTGGATGGATGGACAAACCATTGGGGCGGTTGGCGGGGGGTGGGTCTGGTGGCGAATGGGTAGGAAGAAATAGAAGAATACAGGTTGAGTGGCTGAAGTTGAGTTGGGCGAGGATTTTCAGGCTGGCGAAAGGCCAAGCTTTCTTGCGTTAGCTGTAATTAGTATTGATCCTTTTCCCATACGCCATCCGGCGCTCCCCGGCCAAAATTGATCAATGGATTGCAGTCTTCTCAATTGCAAACGATACAAAATCTGAGCACGCGTGGTATACAGAAGGAGGTGGAGCTCTGAAGTCTTGGCCTCCTTTGGTGAAACAAGGGGGGGGGAAGTATGCAAAATCAAATCTTACAGTCATTTTGGCATCTTGCGGGGTGGATAGTGAGAGGCACATAAGCAAGCCTCCATGTAGCATGCCTCGTAGTTGTTCCTCACTCCCCTCAAAAACTAAAAAACCAAGGAACTAGCGTTGAATAACAATCCAGGACATCAGTTGCATAAGTTTAACGTACCGTAATCATCTTGAAGCAGATTCAAGGACCTTCGCGAACCCAGGCATTATAAGCGAGTTTTGTACACTCGTGGGCAGTTAGAATGAACATTGCACGGGTACAGCAGAGAGCATGTCTCTTAGTATTGATCTTGATGGCCCTCCAGACTTATTTGATTATGTGACCTATTTCCAATACCTCTCCATCAGATGCAACTTTTGCTTGGGGTGATAGAATGGGTATGCCTTTTCTGCCAACACTCTGAAAGTGCACTTACCGGTGTTGATTACATCACCCTTGATGCTCAAAAGGAAAGCTGATGCACCATGAAAAAACAATTGTCACTTGATATCAAGTGACATTACTCAACTTTGGTTACAGCTTCAAAGCTACTCCATTCCTACTTTTAATTTAATTTTGGTCTTCTTGATGTCCGTTTTGAAAAAATTCAGTAAAAAATTAGCATCAGCTCAGCTCTCACTGCAGTTAAGCTCAGCCTGCTCAGCAGTTCAGCTCATAGCCAACTTTGGTGCAGTTCAGGGCTCAGGGTGGCCAGGAGCTTGGCATTTACTGTGGCATTGATCAGCTCCCATTGTACCAAAGTTCAGGGATCCCCATGAAATAGATCAGTTATCATTGAAACTGAGCAGAATTCATTCTATATAGTTTTAGGAAAAGAAAAGGTCTGGATAGATTGTGGATAGCTGGCTGGAGTTGGCGGGATGTCACTTGATATCAAGTGACAATTGTTTTTTTCATGGTGATGGCTCATCTCCTCCTCTGAATATTTTGCATGCACAGTTGAAGATGTGCAAGATGTTACGAGTAAATTCAAACGTGACAAAGTTATCTCTGATAAGAAAAATGTAGAAATAATTTAACTGATGGGCATCTATTTAGGAAACACAAGGAATTTGATTCCCCATCAAAGTAGCGGTGCCAAAAGCATAACACCAGCACCAACCAACCAAAAAGATTCAGGCAAGAACAAGAGCCTTCTTGCATCCACCAATAAACAACCATCAGGTCAGAAATATGTCTTGTTTAAATTAAAACAATGTTCTTCCCAACATGAATACTTATGTGGCTTTCTAAAATTCTAAAATTCTTTTGGCTCCCAAAGGTGGTGCAAACTATTTCGGGCTTCTTCTGGAACACTTTTCTCAAACAAGAAAGAAGTTTGTTCATGCAACTTCCCTTATCCTTGTGACTCACATCTCCCCTTTTTCAAACTCATTTGTTTTATTTCTTGCCACAGAGATAAAAGAAATAAAGCAGAGCCACGCAGCATTGTCTGAAAAATTCAAGATCCTTGATGAAGAATTTGAAAAGATAAAGGGAAGTTTTCCAGAAGATGGTCAGCAATTTAAATCTCACATGTCTGATTGGAAGCTATCCGCAGGGATTTTGTATGCCACAAAAGTGAACCAACTAAATAATGGCCGCTTTCTTGACTATATGAGGCCGGGGGTATTGCCCAATGATGCCTGGGATGAAGTGTACATAAAGAAAACAAATCACTTCTTTTTGTCATTTTCAAATTTGGTCCAGACTGGTGATCATTATGGGAAAGAGGTGGACAATGAAGCAAGGTTATTGATGGCACGTTGGAGCAACCTGATGTTGGATTTCTTCCTTGATTTGAAAGAACTTGAAGGACTTCATAAACCAATTGCAGAAAAGTACCCAAGTGAATATGCAGGAAAATTTGTTTTGAGCTATGTTCTGGGAAAGTATCCCCCATTTGATGTTGCAACTACTTATCTGAACTTTGACCTCAGAAAAAGTATTCTTGGAGACTGTAACAACAAAAGAATCCGGGAAATAGCCAAAGGTTAGTTCTGGTTTGGTTGGGAATCCACGCTGAGGAATGGTTTCTGACAATCTCCTTCCTTCATTTGAACTCTCTTTCTGTTTTCATCCTATTGAATAAGAATTCAATGACACCACTTGGAAAAAAATAGAGTTTAAATTTCTTGAGGCTCAGCTGAAAAAAGAGAAGGCTTCTGTTTTTTCATCAGAGTTTGATCCCCTCATGGAAGAATTCCTTAAAATAGACTTTGAAGATCCAGCACATGATGTTATTCAAATTCAGAATCTTTTTGGAGATATAATCTCATACATCCCAACAGCCAATTTTAATGTATCACAGCATCATCACAAGGAGTTACTTGTCCATTTCAAGTTGGTATATGACATTCTCATCTTTGTTTACCAACACAATCCAAAAGTAATTTCACCACAATTCAAGCAATCAATTACCTTCCAACAGCTCCTTACATTTGAGCAATGTATTTTATTTATATCAAGTCTACAAGAGCTTGAATATGGAGCATCTAGGTTGCTAATTCAGAATCTCAGGGAGGAAGACACCCTCAATGACCTTGCTTATCATGTACAAAATTTCATGTTGGGTCAAGTCCAACCAGTCAATTTCCCTGAAGAAATAAGGGTGTTCAAATATGATTTTTAAACCAGATTTTACATAAATTCATAAGTTCCAAGTATTCACACCTTCATTCATAGGGAAATTGATCCTTTCCTTCATTTGGAACACTTCTTGAAGAAGTGATAAAGTTTATGATTTTATGTAGAATCATGTTTAAAAATCATATTTGAACACCCTAAATCAAAGAGAAATTGAGGGGATCTTTTTATATTACTGATTCCAACCATTACCAAGCATTCTCACCCTTTAATATGGAAAATAAATATGAAGGATATCAGATTATTGCTCCAATGAATTACATCTTTAATTTGCAATATTTCTTGGGGACTATTATCAAAGCAACCCCATACCTAGATGCAATTACCAAAGGGCATAAGCACATGCTTCATTTGTGTGGCAAAATTAAGTGCCACACACACCATGAAAAAACAATTGTCACTTGATATCAAGTGACATCTGGCCAACTCCAGCCAGCTATCCACAATCTATCCAGACCTTTTCTTTTCCTAAAACTATGTAGAATGAATTTTGCTCAGTATCAATGAGAAGTGAGCTATTTAATGGGTATCCCTGAGCTTTTGTACAATGGGAGCTGAGCAAAGCCACAGTAAATGCTGAGCTCCTGGCCACCCTGAGCCCTGAGTTGCACCAAAGTTGACTATGAGCTGAACTGCTGAGCAGGCTGAGATTTACTGCATTAAGCACTGAGCTGATGCTCATTTTTTGCTGAATTTTTTCAAAATTAAAATCAAGAAAACCAAAATTAAATTGAGAGTAGGAATGGAGTAGCTTTGAAGCTGCAACCGAAGTTGGGTAATGTCACTTGATATCAAGTGACAATTGTTTTTTCATGGTGACACTACTTTTTGAATGTCATTGTATACGGCTAAGTCTGATAGATGGGAGTCCTTTTGTTCAAAAAATTTCCAAAATGTTTAACACAGGCCATGAAAATTTTCTGATTTCTTCAAAAAAACTTTATGATGACAGTATCCTACCTTACAAGAATCATTGGGAACATATGATTTAGACATAAAGCACTCAAGGGTTTTTTTTAGAAAATATCAAATGGCAAAATATTTGAAATCACAAATGGATAACAAATATTGCCCCCCATCATCTGTCTCATTTCCATTTTCTCCAACACCATCCAATGGCAAGACTCAGAAAATCTTGAAGTTCATGTTCAATTCCCACATTTCCAAATAAAATTGAAAAATCAATTTAAACACAATTTCTTCCCTTTCTGTCATTCCTTCCTCCTGACTCCCAATTTTTCCCATTCTGTTGCCCTGTCTCTCTCCCTCCTCTTTTGATTTTTTCTCTCTTCCTCTTCTTCAAAAATGGTCTGAAAATCAAACCCAAAAACTAACCTCTAAGAGCACCTCCACTGCAGGCTGATAATTTTTTGAGGACCACAAATATAGCCCATCTGCAGTCCAAAGTGTGCCGCACACATTGGTAGTCCTTAAAAATGGTTTGATTGATCTTGCGGTTGTGGGCGGCAAAAAGGAAGTTTTTCCAAAGTTTTCACTTGTGAAAGTTGGATTCAAGGGCAGACAAATGAGTGATGAGTCCCTAGAGGTTCCTACATCTACAGATGCAACCATGATATTTTATTATTTAGGGTTGGTCGTAAGATGGGGACCCAGGGGTTGTTGAACTTAGTTCAGGGTACATTTTCACCTTGCTGCGGCATGTGGAGAAGTAGCCGTGTGAGATGATCAAATGTCAAAACCTAATCTCAAACCATTGGATGTATATAGTCTATCAATGCTTCATCATTGTATTTCCTTTCTTCATCCAATTGTTTGATTTCTCATTTGTCACTCACTTGCCTCAATCTCTTTCCGTGACGTGCTCAGGTCTGTATTTCTCATCCATTTCCATTCATCAGTCTCGTCTCATTTCCTTTCATCCTCTTGTTTTTCTTTAGGTTTTCATCCTCTGCTCACTCGTGTCGTTAGCCACTTAGTTGTGTCCTAACCACCTTGGTTGGAAAACCAAAGGTTAGAAATTCATTGATCTGATTGTTTGATTTCTCATTTGTCACTCACTTGCCTCAATCTCTTTCCGTGCCGTGCTCAGGTTCGCATCCTCTGCTCACTCGTGTCGTTAGCCACTTAGTCGTGTCCTAACCACCTTGGTTGGAAAACCAAAGGTTTGCATCCTCTGCTCACTTGTGTTGTTAGCCACTTAGTCGTGTCCTAACCACCTTGGTTGGAAAACCAAAGGTTTTGAGTTCATTAGGTTATGAGCCCAGAAGTGCTTTAACTGCCATCTACGTAACCAAACCAAGCCAATAATAATAAAAAAATGACCGACTCAAACTTGAATCCAAATCTTCCTGCCCTCACTAACCTCAACTGGGTTATGTGGAAGATCTCGATCAAGGGCTATATGAAGCAACAAGAATTGTATTCTTTCATATCTACGACCGAAGCAGTCCCAACTGATGCTACCGAGGCCAAATCATTTGAGATTCGGAAGATGAAAGCCTCCGGTGTACTCCAACAGTATATGGGAATGGTTAATTACCAGAAATTTGCGACCGAATCTACCAAAGATGATCCTTGGGCCATGTGGTTGAAACTTGAAAGTCACTATCAATCCAGGGCAATAGCTAATCAAGCTAAATTCTACAATGACTTTCTTGCGATGAAATTCAAAGGCACCGACATTGAGCAATTCATCACCGACATAAATTCCCACATCAGCAATCTTAGAGCTGTCGGGTTGCGGTTTGGAATTCCTACGGATTTTGAAATCCATGGAAATTTATTCTGCGAGTCTATTCTCGACAAAATCCCTGCCTCTCTAGTTCACACTCGAGAAGTCTTAATTCAAAAAAGACCTCTAACCATTGATTCCATAACAACCGCTCTCGAGAACCGAAGCCGTGATGACATGACAATTCAAATCAAATCTGAGGAATCCGCGATGAAGGCCATCTCCAAATCTTCAGAAGCCAAATGTACCCCTACTTGGCACAATCCAGATGCAACGCATATCAAGGCTCACTGTTTTGAACTCTACCCCAATCAGAAAGCCAAGATGAACGAGCGCCGGGAGAAGGGGAGAGCTAAAGCAAAGAAGGCCTCAACATCCAAAGACGAACCTCCAACATCAGCGAATAGTGTAGCATGGCACAGTGTGAGACAGGCTCAAACTGAAAAACTCCCTTCTCACACCGCTTACCTCGATAGTGGAGCATCTCATCATATGATAGCCGACAAGAGTGCGTTCACTACATACTTGACAGACTCGAAGTGCAAAATCAAACTAGCCAATGGTCAAACCACAGTCTCTCCCGGTAAAGGCTATGTCTACGTCAAGACGGAGTCCGGTGATAATATTAAACTCGAATGTCTTCATGTTCCTCAATTGGTTGGAAATCTTATTTCCCAGGGACGTCTTTGGCGCAATGGGTGCAACATGGTTTGAACTGGTCCAAACTCTGCGAACTTAGTCAACGAGGGGACTCCATTATTCAAAGTCAAGCTATCCGACTCTGACGTGTTTCTCATCAAGCTGGAAATAGTCAAAGGCAAGTCCAAACTGTCCACCGTCAAACTCTCGTCAAAAACTCAATCTGACATAGAGAAGCTTCACAGACGCGCTGGACACCCAAGCAACAAATCCCTAAAGAAGATGTTCAATCTTCCAAAATTTGAACTATCGTGCGAGGCTTGTTCCATTTCTAAATCTCATCAACTCCCTTATCAGTTGTCACTCCCGGAAACGTCTCATTGTCTTGAATCTGTTCACTTCGACTTGAGCGGTCGTATTGATCCACCCACCTCTGAGGGATATGAATACTATTTCAAGATCACCGACCTATACTCCTCTTATAAATTTGTTTACCTTCTAAAAAAGAAATCCGAAGTGTTTGGCTGTTTTGAAAAATTTCATGCCCTTGTAACCAACTTGCACTCTTGCCCAATCAAAAAAATTACAACGGATGGCGGAGAGGAGTTTAATTCAACAGAATTCAAGTCATTTCTAGCGTCCAAAGGCATTACTCCTCACATCACTGCCCCATACACGCCTCAGCAAAACCCAGTAGCTGAACGGGGCAATCGCACAACCACCGAAAAAGCAAGGACCATGCTCAATCAGGCAAGTCTTCCCCTCAAGTACTGGGGGCATGCGGTGGGAACAGCCGTCTTCCTTGAGAATGTCACCCCAACTCGTAAGAAGAATTGGAAATCAGCATACAAGATTTGGTTTCATCGGCAGTTTGAATACGCCCGTCTTCGGCCGTTTGGTTGTCAAGCCTATGTCAATCTTCCAAAAAGTAAGAGGGGCACAAAATTTGAAAAGACTGCGACAAAAGGAGTAATGTTAGGCTATCAGCTAGGGATGCACAACTGGCGCATCCTGAGAGAGGATGAACGTGTAGAGTTGAGTAACGACGTCACATTTGACGAGTCTCTGTATCCAGGAATCTCTACGTTTGATCCCGCTGGCCTACTCAATCCCCCGTTGGTGGAATTGTTCGACAAGCAAGAACCCCTAACTCCAGAAACCCCTCCACCTGCAGCGGAATCTCACCAGTCAACTGATGATGACAACAAGTTTGAACGTAACCTTTGCTTTGAAGAACTCCCCGACGACTCCAAAGAACCAGCTCAATCCACCTCCTCGTCCAGGATATGACATGGTGTTGCAGCCAATCCATCAAAAGGCTCCTCGAGACATCTTGTCTAACATCGATGAGAGCAATATTCTCCAGTTGAAGTGTCGTGCTCACTTGGCCATTGTTGACAACAACATGGACTTTCACATCCAGTGTTTCATGGCTGGCGTTCAATTTTTTGATCAAACGACTGACGCTCCCAAAACCTACGCGAAAGCTATGAAGGATCCGGACGCAGAAAGCTGGACCGAAGCCATAGGAGCTGAACTCTCAGCAATGGAACGTCTGGGTGTGTGGGAGATAGTTGACATACCGGCGGGCTTTGAGCTTCTCAACACTGTTTGGATTTTTTCAAAAAGTTTGATCAAAATGGTTGTCTGTCCAAATTCAAGGCTCGGTTGTGTGCAGCCGGCAACTTTCAAGTTGAAGGAATCAATTACGCTGAGACTTATGCTCCCACCGGCAGGCCAACGTCTCTCCGAGCTCTCCTTTCAATGGGAGTGGTGAATGGTCTTGATATCCATCAGATGGATGTGAAGAACGCCTTCTTGAACGGTAAACTCGATGAATCAATATATCTTTGGGCACCTGCAGGCTTGTCGGTTCCAAAAGGAAAATGTCTACATTTGCTAAAATCAATTTACGGACTTAAGCAGGCACCTCGCGTTTGGCATCATGAGCTCTCGACGTTCTTCTTGTCCATATCATTCTCCTCATCTCCAGCTGATCCGTGTCTTTTTGTATCTGACAATCCCAATTGGCAATGCTGGGTACATGTCTATGTAGACGACATGGTGATTGTTAGCAAAGATGTCAACCGCTTCAAGAGGCTAATCAATGCTAAATATCTCATGGAGGACCTGGGACCACTCAAACACTTACTAGGAATGAAAATAGACATGGTAGGGTGATCTCTGCATCTTTCTCAACCGGCTTACCTCCAGAAGATTCTTGCGTCATACAACATGGTCGAGGCACGAACGGTTGAAACCCCTCTGGTTCCAAATACCAGGCTTCTACCTGCAACACCAGCAGATAGAGAAGATTTTCTTAAGCTTGGGATCAATTACCACAGGGCTATAGGCCTTCTGAACTATCTAGCCGTGTTGACCAGACCAGACATATCCTTTGCAATGTCACAGTTGTCTCAATACCTCAAACACCCCGGCAAGACACATTGGGACGCGTGCATTCACTTACTTTGTTATCTAGCGGGCACTCCAACTCAAGGGTTGAATCTCGGGAACACTCTCTCTCCAGTACAGATATACACCGACGCGGACTACGCCAACGACAAAATTAATTCGTATTCCTACTTTGGGTACATTGTCATGATGGGTACTAGCGTTATATCATGGAAAGCCAAGAAGCATCTGTCGGTCTCTTTGTCGACCTTGGAAGCAGAATACGTGGGTCTGTACAAAGGGGGTCGAGAAGCCGTCTGGCTAAGGTTGCTCCTCAACTCTCTAGCTATTCCTCATCAAGGTCCTATCCCTCTTATGTGCGACAATCAAGCCGCTATCAATATCGCAAAGAATACGTTGTTTGCCGACCGCATTAAGCATTGGCGAGTTCACCTCCACTGGATTCGCGAGCCCGTGGCCAAAAATGACGTCTCCACTCACTACATCTCAACTCACTCTAATCTTGCGGATTTTCTGACCAAATCGTTGAGCAGAGTCAAACACAGCAAGTGTATTGAAGGCATTAACTTGACGGGTTGAAAATGTGGGGGGGTGTTGAACTTAGTTCAGGGTACATTTTCACCTTGCTGCGGCATGTGGAGAAGTAGCCGTGTGAGATGATCAAATGTCGAAACCTAATCTCAAACCATTGGATGTATATAGTCTATCAATGCTTCATCATTGTATTTCCTTTCTTCATCCGATTGTTTGATTTCTCATTTGTCACTCACTCGCCTCAATCTCTTTCCGTGCCGTGCTCAGGTCTGTATTTCTCATCCATTTCCATTCATCAGTCTCGTCTCATTTCCTTTCATCCTCTTGTTTTTCTTTAGGTTCGCATCCTCTGCTCACTCGTGTCGTTAGCCACTTAGTCGTGTCCTAACCACCTTGGTTGGAAAACCAAAGGTTAGAAATTCATTGATCCAATTGTTTGATTTCTCATTTGTCACTCACTCGCCTCAATCTCTTTCCGTGCCGTGCTCAGGTTCGCATCCTCTGCTCACTCGTGTTGTTAGCCACTTAGTCGTGTCCTAACCACCTCAGTTGGAAAACCAAAGGTTCGCATCCTCTGCTCACTCGTGTCGTTAGCCACTTGGTCGTGTCCTAACCACCTCGGTTGGAAAACCAAAGGTTTTGAGTTCATTAGGGGTCTGGGATTTTTGATTTGTGTCTTTAAACTTGGGAAAGGGACCTCCATTAGGGTCCACGGTGGAGATGCTCTAACCCATCCCTGGAATTTAATCCTGATCTATAAGATCAAATTTCTTGACAAAAATCATCGTCTGTCCTTCCTTGGATCCAACAAGCTGTGCTTGGGTTTTTGGATCAAGAACTTCAAGAAAAAGCATAAATTCTTGAGATTTTCATGCCATATTGTTAAATACAACCTTCATTACTGCTGCAAGTTCCCCAGACTGTTTGGTATGGCAGTTGACTGATATCCAAAGGCGGATTTGATTAGGCCGTTCATCAAGGAAGCTTCTAGGAAAGGTTTCTGCTTGTCTATGTAAATACCTTAAATTTTCGAAAGTCAGAAAGAGAGACATTGTCCTCTCATCAAAGTTAAACCACACCAGATCAGAATCTTGATCATCTTGTAAATTCAGGACTTGCATTGATTCTTTTGTTTGCTGTGAGCCTGTTAAATTTTCACTAGAGTAAAAGGTGGCTGCGCCGCCCACTCCTCTCATGGGACATGCTTCATGATCAGGTGGAAACCCTATTTAATTTTACACACCTCAAAAATTCCCCATCTTTTGTTACTTTTCTCCAAGAGGTTATTTCAAGTAGTTATAGCTGCCAAATGATCTGGGGAAGCATTAATGGCTATCTGTTTGCCAATGGCAAGAGGTAAAGGGACGTAGGTAGCTAATTGTTTGCCAACAAGTTGTGTGTACCTGGTAGACAGCTACCTACTCGCAACGTCTTGGGATGATGGCCGACAGGTCTCGGAGCACAGATAACTAGCTAGCTGCTCGCCGAGAGGTCTCGGGGCACAGGTAGCTAGCTAACTGCTCGCCAAGCCTCTCGGGAAGCAGGTAGCTAGCTGCTAACTGCTCGCCGAGACTCTCGGGAAACAGGTAGCTAGCCACCTGATCTCCGAGAGGTCTGGTAAGCAAGTAGACCTGCTTGCCCAGAGGTCCCGGAAAACAGGCCGCTGGCTACCAGGTCGCCAATAGGGCTCAGGAAGTAGCCAGCTAGCTATTGGCTCGCCGATGAGGCTTGGGAAGCAGGAAGCTAACTACCACTTCGCCAATAGGGCTGGGGGCAGGTAGCTAGTGCAGCTACCTGCTCACCGTGACTTGAGGCCCCCCCCCTCCTGCACTGAAAAGCACTGCCAGTTGTCCCGGACGGGCCGGGGCCGGCGGAAACTGGCCAGAGAAGCTGTGACACTCAATGAACATCCCAGCCTCATAAACCCAGCACACGCCACAACTTGCGATGGGAAAAGCAAATGGTGAGTTGCCTTTCTTCCTCCCTTTTCTCCT
Organism: Puccinia coronata f. sp. avenae; assembly: GCA_002873125.1. Lineage (NCBI taxonomy): Eukaryota > Fungi > Basidiomycota > Pucciniomycetes > Pucciniales > Pucciniaceae > Puccinia > Puccinia coronata. The sequence continues at coordinate 238,016 of PGCI01000029.1, forward strand.
TCCACTGATTCCTGCCGCAGGAACATAGTGCTGACGCCAAGCCAACCAATGTTTGCGTAGGCTAACACAACTGCCAAAGGCGCACTGTCAATCCACGGCACCAATCCTCAGTTCTTGATCGACAAAGTCTTAAGGTCACGGATATATGAGTCGGAGTATTGGAAAGAGTCATGCTTCGGATTGACAGCCGAATCGATCATCGACAAGACCGTCTACGATCTCAACTATCTCGGCTCCACCTTTACAGCCAACCTCAGACCAACCACTTTTATATGTCTCCTACTCAAGCTCTTACAACTCCAGCCTGAAAAGGAAATCATACTCGAATATCTACGCGCCGAAGAATTCAAGTTTGTTCCTCCTGTTGATTTTTGATTAGTCTTCTATATCACTTTGTCAGAGGAAAACCATCACGCTGAAACGTAACCACTTTGTCTTGTTTTCTTTAAGATACCTCAGGGCATTGGCTGCATTTTATGTCAGATTAACGTTTACTCCGATCAATGTATATCAAACGCTGGAACCTATGCTACAAGATTATCGAAAACTGAGAATACGCGAGCTGGATGGATCATATGGATTGACAACCTTCGATGAATTCATTGATAACTTGTTAACAGAGACCATCGTCTTCGAAATCGTATTACCACGACTCACCTCTAGAAAAGTTCTCGAAGAACTCGAATCTCTACCACCTAGGAAGTCCACCTTGGCAGCTGCTCTTGGTTTCTACTCCGACTCCGACAACGAAGAAAACACTAAGGCGAGAGACGAAGAAGTGGATGAAGATTCCGATGATAGTCATATTAGTGACAACAATATCCGTTTCGTATCCCGCTCCCCCACACCAGCCGACGACAATCACCCTGACCAAAAACTTCAATCAGAACAATCTCCCAGATCGACAAGTGATCGCTTCATCTCTCGCTCGCCTTCTCTGGAGCGATTCGTCAGCCGTAGTCCTACCCCTGAACCTGAAAAGATAGAGGGAGATGTATGAGCTTCATTCCCCAAATTGGACCTCTTCTGTCTGAATATTAATACACAGATATGGCCGACCGCGATCCTTCCACAGCTACTTCAAATTACTCAAGGTGAACAGCGATACGAAAAAACTGGGAATTTTGCAGACACGTTGATGCTTGATGAGAATCTATGTAATGATCCCAGGAGTTCATGAGTTGACAATTGCCTGCTGATTAATCAACAGCAAAACCGGCTTAAAATAGACTTTTAGTTCTGCCGAACCCCGTAATGTGCGAAACGGTGACGCAGACCTCTTAGTGCTCAAGCTTATACTACTCCAGAAGTTCTGAAATCATTGACACTTTTTTTGGCGGTGGCCGTATGTATTTACACTAAACTGTTGCACTGAGCAAATTACAGCTAACTTAACACAAGTCTCTCCAATCAGAGGGCCTTGGATCCTAGCGCGGGGTGCTCATCGCCGCGAATCTGCGACCTCTGAAGTCTGCTACGGAGAACCCTCCGGGTGGGGTCCCCTGGACCCTGCATTTAAGGGGCTTTGTTAAGCTAGCAATTGCATTCACGGAGCAAATTGCACAGTCATGAGCAAATTGCACAGCCACTCAGCAAATTGTACAGTCATTACGTAAATTGCTCAGTCATTGCGCAGATTGCACAATGACTTTTCTGTTCAGAGTAATTGATCTTGTAGTAAGGTTCAAGTTTTACCCAAATATTTTTTGTTTCTGCAAACAGCAAAGAGTGTGTATGAAGGCTATTGATTCCGTGATTTATTATTAAGAAGTTTTGGTTAGGGTGATTTGGTGGTTATAGATGGGGGCTGACTCTGCAATCTGCTCAGTGACTTGACAAAGACTTCCTAGTGGTCTTTTCACAGAGTAAGAAAACCCATTTTTTGCACTGATTTTTGTATTACCCATCAGCGCAGCCTGAACGATCCTGAACTACTTTTTTTGTTCAACGGTCCCAGGGACACACGTAATTTGTCATTTGTGCGATAAAAAAACCTGTGGCCTAAATATATCTTACTCGCCAAGTGATTAATCTGGAAGGAGAACAGATAAAATGCTTTTTGCATAATAAAATTGAGAGAAATCAACAATTAATTTTTCTGAAACAGAATATCTTCGAACAAGCAGAAAATCAAAGAGTTTCTGATGGGCTGTTTAGCAAGGATCAAGAAATTCAATGAATGTGTTTTTAAAGAAAAAAGAAAAGAATAAGCCGTGGTAGGCTACGGGAAACTGGCATCTACCCGCCCATGTTCCTTGAGGAAATTGAAGGAGCGTCACCACCATCCAGCTCTGAACTCTTGCTGAAGACAATTTCCTCTGAAATGGAAAACCGATGTCGAGGGAGCCACGTTCGATTTCCCAGTTGCCAATTCAGTCGCAAGTTCGCGGAAAAGTCAGGTTTGCTCTGAGTTCTCAAGTCCAGAACAACAGCAAACGCAAAGCTATAAATAATCCCATCTCCAGCTAACAATATATCAAGAGCGTAAAAAAAGTTAATGATTGCAATCTTGAAGCGTTGAAAATCAGTTTGTCTTACCACGACTTTCGGACAGCGAGATAGTAAGCTTGGATGTGGCAACTCCGGCTGCCGTCAAGCTGGAATTTGACGCAGATTTGATCTCGGTCGACTTTTCCAAACCAAGATTCGCGCTCACGTTCGCAGCAATCGGAGTGGCAGTTCCAACCAAGAAATTCATATTCTTTTTTGCATTGGACACAAGGTCACAAGAGGGGCCGGTTGACCAGCGTTGATTAGGATTGGGAAAGATGTTCTATACAGAGGAAGATAAGAGGTTTTTAACTAAATTCTCTAGTTTAGAGTGGGGTCACGGACTTACGAGGATCATAGGTTGCTGCTTGCTGCCAGGTATGGGGAGGAATGCCATCGAGATCTCTGCCGCGCGAAAACGATCTTGACTTGGTTGGAAGACTATGTTGAACGCGAGAAAACAGCGGCTGGATGACTCCCGATAGCTGACAGAGTTTCAAGTCTCAGTTTCTAATATATTAATATGTATAATATTTTGCTAGATTGACTGACAGGGTATGTGTACGAGTCAAAATCACCCGTGCACCACTGAGCTCGATATCCCGAATGACGCTAAACGGAAACTGCTGTTCGTCTGAAGCTTCATCCGCAATATTGTGAATAGGAAGTTCCGGGATATCATGCATCTCTCCATTCAAAGAGGTAGGGCTAAGGGGCTCTTGTGGGGAGAACGCCGAAAAGTATGCCGGTGTAGGGGTACCTGGCGGCGATTGTAGTACCATAGGCTGAGTTGGAGTGGGGGAAAATCTCAGTGGTGGCGGTGGGTTTCTTAAGAGCTGGATTCGTTTTATCTCGTAGAAGTCGGTGTAAGGACTCTTGGGTGAGTTAACTGAGTAGGAAGGATGAACAGGATGTTTGTATTAGCAACCAATTCCAACAATTACAGGTGGAACATTGAAGACCTGGCCTGCTGAACTGCTTCGACTGTTTCAACAAAGTTTGGACACGAGGCTCGTCTAAAATGAAATATAATTGTCAGAGTGCGCCTGAAAAATAGTATAAATGATCCAGTGTAATGCTTGCCCAAACGAAGAAGCATTCTGCCAGTAGGGTCCGCGCCCATCAGGATGACAACACCAGCAAGGAGCGCTGAGGCATCAGCAGCAGTAAGAAAGCGAAGAAATCGACCAGGATTTTGTTTGTCAGGGTCAGGAAAAGAAAACTCGTTTAGTTGGCGCTCGCTCAATAGTTCATGGAAGGCAAGTTTCCGCAGAATTGTTTCTAGTCGGCAATCCTCCTCCAAGAAGAGCAGAATCTGGTCGTAATTTTTGAACGCTTCCGCCAGGGAGAGATGAACTATGTACACAATAAATCATAAGTTAATGGGTTCCCAATACGTTTGACATTGTGAGCAATGAGCGCTCACCTGCAAGGGGGTCATGCGGCCTTTTTCTTCTCTGGGGACTTCCGTCTGCAGCCAAGAAACTATTAACTCCTTTTCCGATATCAGAGAAATCAAACCTATGACAGCAACTTACTGAAATTTTCAGGTGTAAGAGTAGGAAAATCCCATGGTTCGCCAGTATTCGCCTCCAGGTCTGTCTCGCGGGGTGGGTCTGCAAGGGCCATCGACCGAAGTCCTTAGATTGAGAGATGAAGGTCAAGCTCGAGGTTGCTGACGAAAGAAAACAAATGCAAAAATCTCAAACTTTGAATTGTCGGGTTTCTTGAGGCGGCCAAACAGCAACTGCCTTTTTTTAATACGTGCGAATGAGCTGGTATGAGAGTTAGAAGTCCGTGCAGCAATATGTATCACGGACCAAAGGAGAAGGAGACGAGTGGTGCTCGGGATTGAGGCTAATCATGAGGTTCAGCGGAGTCCAAGCCCGCTAAGCTCCAAGCCAATATTTTCTGGCTGGAGATGTTCTCATGGCTCATATGAGGTTTTTTTCTCATGTTGTTGACGATGTGCTCGCCTCTACGGCTTAAAAAGACACTGGTGCATCCCAAAAAGTTTCCCCAATTGCATTCATCTGAGGAACATCTCATGCCAATCAGGCCATCTTTTATGTTCTTGAATGGGCTTCCTATGTTACATACAAAATTGTCTCGTTATTTTCTAAATACAATCCAAATGGTTTTACACTCCAAGTCAATTGGGTAATTGATAAAATGTGCAAGACGAAACTATCGGAGACCGTCTTCGCAGAGAGAATTTTGGAAGAAAGTGCAGCAAGAAGAAACGAAAGCTGTAGTGAAGAATACGATGCAAGATCCAGGGTGAAGAGGATAAATTTGAACGACGTTAATGAGGATAAATAAGTTGATTCGACGGCTTTCGGTTACAGTTCAAGTTTATCAGCTTTTGCGTTCAGCCACCTACGTAACGAGTCCCGCATGAGAAGCACTCATCATGAACCATTGATCCAATGGTGATGAGTGGGAGACGAAAAAAAAGCTAATTTTGACAGAGCCCCGGAGAGATGAATGAGCTTCAAGAGTTGAAGTGGGCCATAAAAGAGTAATCGGCGCGATGAAGAGTGTTGGAATATCATGGAGCGTGGAACGGCTTGGCTTTTGGATGCGTTTTGTCGGAGTAGATGTAATAATTGAAGGTTGGTTTCTTAGTTTGGGTTCTTAGTCGCTCTTCCCGAATGGAATAACCTTTGGGCTTATTGGGACAGCGTCTGATAGAGTCGATTAACCATTTGATTGAAACGATAAGAAAAGCAAGCGACATCAAACAGATTGAGTACCTCCAATGTGGACTCAAAGTCCAAGCTCCCCACCTTTCCGCACTGATGCTTTGAATGGAGATTATTGTCATTAATTCAATTTCTAACTCATGGAGATAAACTTGGCTCACCAGTATATTTGAGTTAAGCTCATGTCTTGAGAAGCCCCAGTGAACATGTTGCGTTGTGTAAAGTAGACCAGGGGAGTGAGGTTACAGTGTGATTCAGTGAGTTCCGCGTTGGGCCCTTGTTTTGCTTGCCAGGCGCGTGGTGAAAAGTTGACGGAAGCAATTTTTGGCTAGTACGAAGGGTCAATTAAGGTATCGTAGAGCTTCTGTCGCCTCAGGTTCAAAAGTAGGGATATGGTAATATTCAAATCAAGGGGAGCTGTTTTATCTAGTCCAGCAAGGGCATCCAGCTCGTCGTAGGCTTGAATAGACCTTTTCCGGCACGTTGCCATTGACATCGGCCAGTCTGAGCAGGGTCAAAGCGTAGCCAGACGAAGTGCAATCAATTTGGGGCAATGCTTCAAGTTCATAGACCAGACCCGGGTCTCTTGGAAATTGATGCGACGGAGTATGTCAACCGAGAGGAATTAAGTCTAGCCAGTGCCTGGGCCGTGGGGTTAGCAACTCTGGTTGTGACCATCCACTCGCGCAATCGACAGCAGCTCATTAGCAGCTGTTCCCTGGTAAGCGCTTTCAAGCATGATGTGTAGGCGTCTGACTGAGTTCAGTTATTGAAAAGGTAATCCCCAGCTATCCCCAGCTCATTGGTTGAAGTAGATATTACTCTTGGGATCCGAAAACTCCACCATGTAACAGCATATAACCCGACAGCAAGGCAATTAATGACATGGTTGTGCAGGATTAAGGGGGCTGCAGAATAGGTGTCGCACTCGCGAATGAGGATTCTAATTTCCTGATGCAAACAAAAGAGAGGAACAGTTGACTGCAAAAAAAGCATCATAATGGATCATGGGACAAAACTTCAAAAGCTACAAACAACAGAAGTTGGGCGCCATAGCACATGCAATAACATTCGTGATCCCAGCGTCTGTCTACGGTTGATCAAAACAAAACTTGGGGGGCAGTATGCTACTATCATGTAACCCTCTCCTTCTGTGTTCAACGTCATGTCCTCAAATCCTCTGATCTTCGTCTTGGGCCTCCACATGCCGCCCATGCTTTGATCTTTGCACCTACGCGCCCGGTCCCCGGGGGGGACTTGAGTTAAGTTCGGACTCGGCTATACATGGTGTATCATGAAGCGCGGTTGGGCACCCGCCAAAGTGATTCGAGCCCGCTTGAACGCGGGGGAACTGCGCCAAGCGGGACTTGGGCATGTGCCCAGACCAGCTTGATACACCATATCAAAAGAGCAACATGGTCCTTTATGATGAGTGTTGTAGCTTATAACCATTTGTTGAGATTGGTCGCTGTTTGCTGATGCTCATTTATGACAACGTTCTCTGCAGTTGCCAAGCCGCCTACTTACATGGTCAACTTCCCTTTGTCCGCCGGAGCCGACAGTGAGCGAAAGTGCCACACATGATTGTGTACACACTGTATTTCCACCAGATGCTGATGCGCTATCAAAAGTTCACCTCAGCCGATGGTCGGCTAGAGACCAGCAGAGACCAGCCAGCTATTCTTGAATCCTTGACAATGACGATGCAAATGTTTGATCATTCAGCGAATCAATGGATACATGTTATTCAATAATATCCATTGGTGCAACCCCTCAAGTCAGCTTGTGTACGTTCGCTAATACGTTTCCCTGTCACCCGGCAGTTTATACAGACGTCTGATGATAAAGCCCACGACTCACCCAACGACCGGAGAATAGAGTTGATGGATACGATATGGCATCCAATCCTGATCAGAGGCGACTTGAATTTGTATGTAGCTTGCCTGCCCTAGACTCGGCAGCTCACAACCGTCCCAACCGATCCCCTACCTAAACAAAAATTAAACAAATTAAACCCAATATCAAGTTTCTTGGTTGCTTTTTGTTCGGAGGCCGAGGACTGCAGCGCCAAATTCAATCGCATGCATAGCAGATCATAGTCATACATGTAGCTTTGCCTTGGCGCTGGTCCATGAATATTCTCCCACCTCCCTGATCTTCGTGTATGTATTAAGTGGCACACCTGATTTTTAAGCCTGAGCGAAATGGCTGATTCCACTTGACTCATCCGCAGACAGAATTCTCTTGGAAACTGTGCAGACGGGCTTGAATACACTCCCTCTGAAGTCCGATTCAAGACTCATCCCATCCTCAACAGGAGCCTGTTTGGAATACCAACCTTGAATTGTCACCCCTTCAAGAGGCCTACCCACGCAGTACGCCGTCTCCTCTACCACTGAGAGCTTCACATCTCTGGGCCCTTGTTACTCCCCTTCAGACAGTCATAGTTACAAGCCGAATATCCAGTCCTACCTGACATCGGATCTCCCTCTCAACGATCTTACCCCAACCACCAATCCCTCAGGTCATTTTTAACTTCCTGTCTCACTCGATACAAAATTCCCTGCCTTCCAAGTCTCTGGTTTCCTTTCCCTCCCTCTTTTGGAGCTGGTAGTTGGCTGCATACAATTTCAATCATATCCCAATTCTTGTTCGGCACCCGCCACCGACTCTGAATCCCCAAATCCAAGCACTACTCAAGTTCACCTCTATCAAAACCTGGGTCGTTATTTTAGCGAAGGAAAACTATCGATTAACAATCAAATCATACACGTCCACGTTTCCAGTTGTAAGTTTGTACGGCCCTAGTTTTTGGATTCAAGCAATGCTGACCTGTTCATGTCGATGGTCTCATTCTCATCTTGATTCATACATTCTTTACGTTAGTAGTGGACTTCCGCCGCGCGCCTGACAGTCAGAAAAAGAAAGTTTTTTTTCGGCAATTCTGTCACTCCAGGAGAGCGATCCAACTCAACCCGAACGACCAAACAGCACAAAGGAATAAAAGAGAGGGGAAATGGTCCGAAGACGAGCCTCAGCACCTTCAGCATTGATGCTTCTACCAGCCACCGTTCCGTTAGTGAGAGGCCAGCCCAAGTTCATCTTGCCCTCACCTCCCTCCGAATACGCTACCATCTACTTGGCCGACCATCGCAAGTTGTCGGATAACTATCAGAAGTACAGACTCGCCCCGATCAAAGAGCTGCCTCGATTGAAAGATTTCCAGCTCGAATATATCAAGTGCTAACAGAACTTATCACGTTGCTCTTCATCTGACCTCGCACTCTTCTCCCGCTGTTTCCTTTCCTGGACCCGCTGTTTCCATTTCTGGATGAACGCTAGAGTTTCTTATTCTTTCAAAAAGAAAGCGTATATCGCTTGAAGCACTGATGATGCTATGTTGATCAATTCACCTCATATGTAAATGTAAATCAGGGTTATTATAGCACACAAAATGTTGACCAGATGTCATGCACCATATCTTTATGTCTTTTTCTTGATAAGAATGCTATCTTTGCCCTGTAAATTAATATGTGTTTTCCTCGTTGTCAGATCTTCAAAATCACATTCCTGGGAGTATCATTTTGGTTCTAAACCATTGTACACCTGGTGTATGAAACATTGATCCATTTCCCCACATCCTTTATCCAATTTTATTCATCAGAGCTAAAATGACTCAACAATGTAATATTAACTAATGCCACAGGGCGATCAGGTCATGTGTAAATCATAATATTTTTTCTATTTGCCAGTACCTTCCCCAAGATGTGAGATCTTTGACTTGGTGCAAATCTGTGTCACTCAACTTCTCAACTCTGATTCCAGAGTTGTGCAATTGGTATCTCTGTTTCAGCTGTGGAGAAGCTCAATAATCTTTGAAGAAGAAATAGGATCAAATCAAACACTGTCCAGCATTGCCCAATTTCCAACTTCTCATTCATTTGGAAAATCCCAGACACACTTCATTCAGTATGGAAATCTCTCTTAAGTCTTATCATATGCCTTCCTGAGTGCTGGATTCCAGCATCAATCCTTCCCCCTCCATATTTTGAACATTTGCCTGTAAGTTTGAACCTATAGACCACTTTCACTTTTCAATTTTGACATTTTGTATTGCCTTAGGCTTAGGAATGGTCAAGAAGCCCATTTTCTGGTCAAGTAGTCCAATAGCCCTTCCTTTTGAATTAGCACACTGTAAATTGGAAATTGAGGTTTTTGTGGATTGGTCAAAAACTAATTGACATGCTTGATCCAGTCAAATAAGCTAAAGGTCACATTTGACAATGTCAGTTGCCCATTTACAGTACACATAAATTACCATTTAACCTAAATTATATGAGTCTAAAAAAGTGCAAGTTGAGTAAATTTTTCCATTGTATGCCATGTGGCATTCTGGCCTTGAAATTTTTCAAACAATTTCTTTCAAGTTGACTACCCTTTGTTATAAAAATTTCTTTCACAAACCACTCTCTTGAAGTTATCCTTTAACATACAAAAATTACTTTTCAGCATGGTGGCTTTAGATTTCCAACATCCCAACCATTCTTTCTAATTCTAGGACGCAACAAATGGGTTATCACATCTAAAATTTTGGGAAGGCTTAAAATTAAATTCGACCCTTTCTATGTTTACATCTATAGTTACTTAAGGCCCCCCAAAAATATGCCTTGACTCTATAAATTTCCCCATGACAATCAGTCTTAGCAATCCCTTCCACTACTGGAAGACTTGCCTCCGACTCTGTAGCCCCCTACAGAGTCAGATTTATTTTTTTAAAAAGTAGATTTACAGCCCCCTGTAAAACTGCATTCCCGTCGCATCTGGCCACCAGTTCTAGTCAGGCCAACCAAACAGCTGTATATCGCACAACCACAACCATCCAAGTTCAGTTTCTCCTTCCAATTAGCTCATTGATTTGGTTCATCATACTAACCCACTTATATTGAATAAACAGGAATGAATAACTTGACAAGCCTTCACCAGGAAGAGGATGATGAAGCTGTTATCATAATTGTTGCCTTGGCATTATTAGGAAAATGGGTGCCAATCCGGACAATGCGAACGTACCTTACAATGCCAGACCTGACTGGTAATCCAAGAGGAACTAGTGCCTGGAATCACTTGCGAGCAGTTGGGAATGACCAGGCGTTCATAACAGTCATGGGCGTGGATGTCCAAACATCTGAAGCTCTACTTGTCCCCTTCAGCATTGCATGGGATTCAACTACAATCACTCGATCGGACGTCACCCCAAACGGTGAACCCCAACCAGCTCGTCGATCTCTGGATGCTTCAGGTGGCCTTGCACTGCTGTTGCATTGGCTCAGTTCGAGTATGGCCGCATACACCCTCCAACAAATTTTTTCTATCACCGCCGCAGTGTGCACCCGCAATCTTCAACATGCCCGCGCCTGCCTTCTTGCTGTACTTCGGGACCTGAAGATTGGAAGGATATCTTGGCCTTCGCGCAAAGAGAACTGCCAATACTACAGTAGCTTAATTGAGCGAAAGTACCCGCTTCTGGTGAAGTGCTTTGGATTTATTGATGGACTAAATTTGCCAGTAAATGTTGCTGACAATGAAGAGTGCGTACTTTGCCTTTTTTTTTGTTCACCTGATGGGCTGACTATCTTTTTCGTCAGGTTACAGAATGCCTACTATAATGTATGGACATGCTCGCATTACTGCAGCAACATCCTTACTTTTTGCCCCCAATGGCACAGCGATCCATACCATATTGAATGCTCCAGGATCGTGGCATGACTCCAACATTGCTGAGAGGCTTTACGGTCAGCTCATGAACAATACTTCGCCCGGATACCGAGTAATCAGCGACACTGCCTTCCCACGGTGCACCGACCGACTGGATTATCGTATCTTGGCACCAATGAAGAGAGGTGATTGTCTTCCCAAATGCCCGATTGAATTTGCTTGGCTCAAGGTCCTAAAAGAACAGCTGGTTTTGGCCCGACAGGCAGCCGAATGGGGTATGCGAGCCATTCAAAGCTCATTTAGCAGGTTGAAGCTACCTCTTCCCGCCAGTGATCATGAGTTCCGAGCAGAAGTCCTCGAACTTTGTGTGCGCTTACATCAGGTCCGGTGTCGGTTGGTTCACATCAATCAGACACAAATCGTATATCAATCAGTTGAAGATGAGCACGTCATTCTTGCAAGATCTTTCCATGAGATGCTGTTTCCTGATATTCAGAAAAGGTGTCGCATCAGCAGATATTACCATGGGTGGTTGTCAAGGTCTTATCATTCATTCTCTTTTTTAACTTCTTTTGCTCTCTCTTAGATCAATAGATCAATAATCACAAGTTGATTTTTTCTTCGGCTCACTATCTTATTTTATCTAATTTCTTGGCATATCTGGACATATGTGATAAACAAAAAGACCTGACAGGATATTTTTGAGAGAATGGAGAGACAAAATCAAGGGTTTTTTCCCATGTGTATGTCGACCGGATATTTGTGAGAGAATGGAGACAGGATAGAGTCTTTTTTTCATGTGGATTTAGAGGCTTGGGGAAAAAGAGCAATGACGAGCCAAAGAAACACATGAGAATAGAAAAAGGAGCTCCATGTCAATGAGAGATAGATGGAAAGAAAGAAATCCCAGAGGTCATATTGTGTTTCTCAAATATGTTGGACATCCATGGACTTGTCTTTTTCCTCTCAAAGCCCAGTTTAATACTTTGAGGACTGGAAAATGGTTACAACCATTGAAATCTTGGCCTATCAATCCACTAGGTTACCCAATACCCCATAACTATGACTAGTAAAAGCTGGAGCAAAAATCATTTTCCAGAAATGTGTCCAAGCTTTTTGAGAAATACAATAGATTGATTGTTTGAAGTTGATCCCAGTTGTTGTAGGTGGTTGTATTGGACTTGAACCAAGCAAGCATTGAGCAATTGATTCCAGCAAATCTGAGGCCTAGTCAAGAATGTTGAACACCACTTGTTCACCACCAGGACGCGCTTGTTCACCGGCAGTAGCCCCAGGAACGTGTGCGAAAGGATGTTGGGCATTGTTTCCTTGGTAGTTGACATGGCCAAACAGGAGCGGCTGGGAGTTGAACTGATGGTTGCTGGAGGAAGCCATCTCAATCTTCATCTGCAACAACTCCAACTTTGCCTTGAGCAAAGAATTTTCGATCTCGAGCTCGGTAAGCTTCTCCTTGAGCTTGTTTGCTTTACTCTGATCTTCCAAACGCAAGCGGTTGTTCTCGTCTTGAAGATTCTCTATTGTCTTCCCGGCATCTTGGAGTTGGTTCGCGTAGAATTGTGTCATGCTATTTGCCATCTCGCGCTTCTGTCGGGCCGCTGGATCGAGCCAAGCAGTCAGGTATTTCTCCAAGGTACCTGCAGGTGAAGCAGAAGAAGTGCAAGATCGGTTGGTAGATTTGATGGGGCTGCTTTGGCTTGCGGCTCAAGAGCCTCCCCTTTGGTGGGGCCCAGTTTGTGGCGCAGCGGAATTGAATTCATTAATGGTTGATGATTGGGAGCCCACTGGTTTGTTGGGTCTGGGAACCCAGGACGAAAAGGTTGACATAACTGGCAAGTTTGGTAATGGGTTTGATTGAGTGCTGTTGTTCACATTGTTGGCTGGCACTGCTGGGACGTCTCCAGACTGCTCATCTTCATCCATCAATTCCAACTCTTCACCCTGAACTCGTTGGGATTGAGTGGCGCTCCAACTAGTTGCGGACCATTGGCTCTGGGTGTTCTGTTGAGTGGGCTCAGCCGACATTGGGATAGGTGCTCCGACACCATTTCTAAACATAAAACCTTGGGATTAGCAACTTGAATGAGTGTACCGGAAGAGGAAGGAAAAACCACTTACTGGTCATCGTCACTTTCAGAATCATCATTACATGCAACAAGATGAGCTCGGTTATCCATGGCTTTCTGGGTCAATTTGGCCTCTCGGACATGGGAAGGACAACTCGGATCGCCAGTCGGCTTGGCGTGCTTCACTAAAGCTTGGAACTTGTATTTTATGGAATCTTGTTTGCAAATAGCACGTTCGTTATCGTTAGCATAAGTGTTGTACCACTCGAGAACATATCCCCACTCCTGAGATCCCAGGGGGAGGTATTCTTTGACCGCCTCGACAAGTGCCATGCAGTCCTCAGTACTATATCCTTGTGAGCCTTTGGCACGACCGGGGCGCCTTTGTGAGTTGTCACTTGGAGCTGGGGTCTGAGTTCGCGGAGTTGCTGAGGCCTGAGTTCGTTGAGTTGAAGCAGGGGTGGATTGTTTTGGTGGCATCTTTCTTGATTTTTGAGATTCAGGAGGGATTGGTCGTTTTGTATTATGGTTGGTATATGGTTCATGTTGAAAAATCTGTAGGTTGAGGAATAATATTAAAAAGTTCCTGTAAATCAATTCTGGTTTCTAGACTTTCAAATCTGACTCTGTAGGGGGCTACAGAGTCAAAGGGAAGTCTTCCACTATTCAATTGAGCAGGTCATATTATTAGTCAAAGTAGTTTCATCTTCATTTCATCCATTTCTTTTTATCACATAGTCAAGCCAGATTCATCTTTATTTCATCCATTTCTTTACTCACACAATGCCTTCACTGGCAATGTGGTTCCATAAATCTGTACTGAGAGACCCAGAGCGAAAAGACAATCAAATAGTCTTCTCAAATGCTTCTCAGAATGATGCCTTAAGGATTTGATTCTAGTGGAAGTGTCATGAAAGTCATGTTTGAGTATGAAAGCTGTATACATGAAATAAGAGCAGCAGCTTCGTCAGTGATTCTCAGATGATGCTTTCCATTATCTTCAAGGTTTTTTGAGACTTATAATGAGGAAAAAATCTGCCAGCCGCCTGACGACAGGACACCTGAGCTGACTGATTTTGGTCAGGTAACCTCCAATACATATTCGGTCAGGCAACTCGACAATTCATCTTTTGAACCTGCAGGGGTCGGGCAAGTCACCCGGAAGCACATCATGCGGTCCACCGATCGGAAAGCATCGCCTGCAGCGTCCATATCGATTTGGGGTTGCGCACGATGGGGCGGGGGGCGCGTTGGTTTTCAGCGCCAGTATTCAATTCAATTTGATATGCATCCTTCGCCCAAGTTGGGTATTCAAAAAGACCACAAATATTCTTGAACCAGACAGAAGTGCGCGCAACTTTAACCATCGGCATGCCTCCCACTCGCTCCACAAAAGCTACTAAAGCTGCAGTCAGTGCAGATGCCTTAGAAGATACTCAGTTCTCTCTCGATGGCCCAGGACAACAGGTCGATGGACAGACCGACAATGAGCCACCCAAGAAAAGAAGAAAGAAGGCACCCGCAAAGAATAAGAAAGTCAAAAAGGAGGCCGACGACTCAGCATCTGCGCCCATTGATACAAAAGCGACTCCAGATGAAAACTCAGCCACACAAACTAAAATTGAAAACACGTCGAAAGAGGAGCAGCCACTTCCCACCAAGATACCCAAGAAGGATTCCTCCAGAGGAACCAAACGTACTTACACGGATGCTGAGAGTGAAGAACTGAAGCAAAAGAAAAGGGAAAAAACCCGAGCTAAGCAAAAATCCAAGAAGGAGAAAGCTAAAACAGTGCAATGCTCAAAAGAGGCGGAAGTAAGTTTTTAAAATCAATCTACACCCTAGATGCACATTGTGTCCGGCATACCCCGCTTTACTTTGTGACACATTCTTTTTTTTTTTTTTTTTGGTTTAGTGTCTTCATCTACACCCCGCTTCGGAGTCAACCAATGAATCAAGTTCGATTGGACTCCAGCCGCCGGATCTCCAAATAAACTATCTCAAAGATCAGCAGAAACGAGCCCTGCCGCTTCTCTCGGACCTGGAATTCGAAAGTTTACCCTTGGAGAAATCATGGTTGCTGGACGTCAGTGACAAGCCATTGAGGGCTCATCTCGGTGCATGGCTTGAAACTGGAGGTAGGCTCAACGACTTGACGCGCAAATTAAAACCTTCATTATCACTTATTTATCTGTTTGTCTCTTATCTCCAGCCGTCCCGGGGATGCAGGAAGCTGTCAAGGAGACTCCCGATACAGTCGGTGCGCCAGTCGCTCTAGTCATTTCTAGCTCCGCTCTACGTGCTGTTGACTTGTGCAGGTAAGAGTCCCGCCTTGAAATCTCGTGAACTTTTGCTTTGTTTTGTTTGATGAGCGAGTCTCATTTATCTGATGAAACTGTTATTTACCAATTCACAGGGAGGTGAAGCGGTTGATAAACGACCCCAAAGAATCAGGAGAAATCACCAAGTTGTTCGCAAGACATTTCAAGCTACCAGATCACGCGAATCACCTGAAGGAAACAAAGGTTTCGATTGGAGTAGGCACGCCAGACCGGATCTTCAAACTATTGACGCACGATAAAGACGAACCATTAAAGTTGGACCGCTTGAAATTCCTCATCTTGGATGTGACCTGGCTGGATAGCAAAGGATTCAACCTGACCGAATTACCCGAACCAGTTGTCAAGACTGCACTTTGGAAGTCCCTCCTAGGTTTTCCCAAGATGCTTGAACGATTGCAGTCTGGCAAGACCAAAATTGTCCTTTTTTGATATGTGATATCTACTTTCTATCACGTTTTTTTTTTCCTCTACCGTATCATTCTGTCTTTTCCCGTAGTTCTTCGCTTCTTTTTCTGAGTAATACCTGTTGCTATACCAACCAGGTTTAAAATTTGCTTTGGAGCTCATGTCCTCAGTTATTAGTCGTTGCCAACTTCATTTCTACTATCCCCTGCCAATCAAGTTACGATTAAGTCAATTCTCGACCATTAATTTTACATGCATTCGCCAGACACTAACTAACAGAGTGCACCAGCGTGTTATTTCTTGCAAGATTTCTTGTAAGACTCTATATGGACCACTCAGAGATAGATGAAGCTCTGTTGAAGATTCTTTTCTCAACAAAAAAACAAAAACAAAAAACAAATTGAGGTTGAAAAGATTGATTAAAATGCCGTTGAAGTGATCAGAATGGGTCCAAGTTATCCATCTTGGAGAGTGCCATGGCATTCAATCCATTCATTCATGTGAGCAGTGGAACCAGCCACAAGAGCAAGTAGTATGTACTGCTTCTGTAGAGCCGGTGAGCACAGCACTCTTTCCCAGTACTGCACCACTCTGTTTTCCATGTATGTATGTATGCATATGACGTCATGGCCCAATAATTGGTTTATGTAGTTAACCCCAACTGACTTCCCTCCACAAACCCATTCGCATTCCCTCCGCAGACCATCCCCCGTGAGTTTCTCTAGTCGGTTTCTCTCCTCCCTCATCCCCTTCAACCGTGTCCTTCTTACCATCCTTGCTGACCACGGTGCCTTCCCATTCTCTTGCAGCTCACCCCGACGCTCGAAGGCATGGATTCGCTCGATCTCAATGTGCATTCGGCCATCTTGACCTCATTAGCCCAGTGCTATGCTACCTCCTCAGCAGATGATGAGCCCGTCGCCATCCTCGCTAAACTGTCCGCATTGAGTTTGTCTGATCAGACCAGGAAAGAGGTAAGAGTGTCGAGATTTGGTTTCATGGCCACCCCTCCAGGCTCCTTCAACGCTGATTTCATCTGATGATTATTTTCTAGCATGAATCTAGTGACCTCTCTCATCAACCTCCTGAAATCTCCAACTCAACTTCATCCTCACCTGTAGAAATAAATATCACAGACTCTCAAGCTCATTACATCATTGCGTATGCTGCATATATCTCCCATTCAGCTGTCGCTCGGGTCTCTGTTTCTTCTGCAGAAATCCAACGGTTATGCGACATGATTGGGAATATCATCTCGTGGTCCATTCAACTCAATTTCCATACGGAGAACGCTGCAGAATGGCCCATAGTCGACGAAATCACGTATCGCTTGGTTCTGGCTCTATTGGAAATCGGATTACTATCTACGCCTTCAGATAGAGACAAGCTCGTCAGTGCATTAGGCACTTTCATCACCCAGCTCCGCCTTGGATTGCTCAACGGTTCACCCATCCGGATCGTCACCCACTTCCTTCCGTCTTTGTCTGGCTTAAGACGCGCCCTTGGCTCAGCCTTTTTCCCATTCAACGTAGCTCATCTCGATCTGCTTTTCTCTCCGACCTCCAACTCGCCAATCTTCTCACTCTCGGCTCAATCGAGGGAAAACATCGAATCCGCTCTTACGGCTTCTTCTGACAGTAACCTGACCGATCATCATCGTCATCAAATCGATAACTTCAAGGCTCGTTATTTCATTATTGGATTTCCCCTTTCATCCAGCATTGTCGTCTTTGCCGGATTGCAGCAGTGTCGGAATTGCCTCGAGCAGTGTCTTGTCAATGTTGATCTAACATCAGCACCTCGGGATTCGGAGATAGAATCTAATGATAGCGGATGGGCCCATCTCAAACAATCAGCCAATGGGAAAACGGGGATTGGCCTCAGCTCGGATACGATTCACGAAATAAATTCTAAAATGAAAGTATTATTCGAAGAATACTACAGTATACATCAGCAAGAATTAGACACTGGGAGTCCTGACGATTATACTGTCAAGATTATTTGTGAAATCATCAAGCTTTCTACCGTTTGTGCTGTTATCCTGAACGATGTTTCTGACCAAGTGTTCGATCAAATGTTGATGTTACACACCGAAGAAGCAATCATCATCCACCCCGCGGTACAAATTGCAGCATCCGAGTCGCTCATCGTCCTAGCACACAACTTTCCAAACTTGATCGAAAGAATCACGGAAACCTTACGCACTTACGTTGCTTCCACGACTCCTCCGATTGATAGTGATGAAAGCCAGGGGGATGAGGCTTCCCAGTCGGTGCTCGCGGCTGCACACGCACTGGCCGTGTGTCTGGAGCTCAAACACTCACCAGACTTCACCCAAGCTGTCATTTACGCTCTCGTTAATCACGTCACTACCACACAGGTTGATCATAACTTGAACAAGCTTAAAAACGTGCAGAACACGCCACCCCTTCAGACTTCCCCTAAAGAGCAGGCGGAATCTGTTTCCCTCGAAACTCGACAGCGTGTCTCAGTAAACGCCCTCAGTACATTGCGGATTCTATTGGAAAAAATCGATCAACTCGACTTGAATCCGACCATAGCTCCCATGCTCCTGCTTGGGCTCAAAG
Source organism: Puccinia coronata f. sp. avenae (assembly GCA_002873125.1). NCBI lineage: Eukaryota > Fungi > Basidiomycota > Pucciniomycetes > Pucciniales > Pucciniaceae > Puccinia > Puccinia coronata. Next base: position 256,342 of record PGCI01000029.1, read on the forward strand.
GTGCCTCGCCAAGCTTGGAAGCTGCCATCTTACTCCTCGTGGCTGATTTGGCTGTCCATGTCAACCAGCAAACATTTGAAGATATGATTTCCACTTTCACATCCCTCACGAAGAGCGCTGGCGTGGGACTCACTGCAACTGATTCAACAGAAATCTTCCAACTTGGAATTTTCCGCGCACAGGCAAAGCTATCTAAGAACTTGGGTGAAAAAGAAGACCTAAGTGAGATTTACTTGATGGAGCTTTTGACAATGTTTATTGACAAAGGCCAAGCAATTCAGGTCACAAATACAGCTCTTCCCAGCTTTAATCATCTTATCAATCATCTTGGTGTACTAGTACCCATGATAGCAAATTTGCTTCACCCCGACAGTACTTATAATCCGAGGAAAACCCCATCGCTAAAATTGTCAGAGTTATTCCGCAACTTTTGGTATGTTTGCGTCCTGTTCGGCTTTCTCTCGTCGCCCAACCCCTCCTGGCAGTCCACCGGCAATGCACCAATACCTCCGGATTGGCTGATTGAAAGTCTACGGCAAATCGCGTCGAAATCGCCCACATTGACTCACCTAACCTCTATGAATTATTTGACTACTGAGCTCGATTACAATCCGATTTTAAAATTTCCCGATCCACTGCTTTCCGTCACACCATCCAAGAAACACAACCACGCCAACGTTCCCAGTCCTCAACAGGTAGCGTTGGATCAAGCCAAGAAGCAAGAGCTGGCCGGTTTGATTCCAACTCACTCCGGACAAATCAAAAGCTTGAACTTTATACAGACGATCTTCCTTTTGACCACCGCTCGACTTGAAATATTCCGTGCCGACGATTGTAGAGCTTCGAACATATTAGAATATTTCAGTCACGTTAGTCCCGATGAGGTGGATGCTCACAACCTATTTGGCTATCTGGTCACAATATCTGAGAAAGTAAGCCTGACCAAAACCGGAAAAAAAATAGAAAAAAACGCTTTGAATTAATGCTCTGGTTCTGACAAATCAAATGTTCTGTAGGTTCTTGGAACATTTATTGCCTCTTTTCAGCAGCACGCCATTCGACACACAGAGGTTCCCCATGTCCATGACCAAATCCCCGAGATCTTGAAGTTCACGTGCCACCATTCAACTCGCATTCGAGGAATCGCCTTGAGATACTGTCAAGACATGATCATCGCATTTCCTAGTCTTGTTTGCGACTTTGATACCGTACTTGTCATGCTCGAGTTGATCACTTTACTGAGAGTTTCGTGCGAAGGCGAATATGAGGATGAGGTAATTCCTGTTCTATTCTGTCTCTTATTATTAAATCCGCTTTCCCTGTTTCCGTCATCTCACCACCTCTTATCTATTTCTGAGCAACAGTACTCTCCCAAATATCATTTCTACTCCGAGCGGGCCGATCTCACTATTGAACTGATAGACGATTACGCCGTTCGTCAACAAATATTGAATGATCTCTGTCGGTCTGTTAAGAACTGGCTTTCTATTGCCTTGGCTCGAACACCACTGGAAATGAAGAGCATATTCCTGAGGTACTTGGATGCTGTTACGTCTCCTATCTCAATGAATCCCATAGGCAACATAGAGATGGGCAAGTCGATTGCACTAGAAATGGCCAAAATGATACCGTCCAATTCGCAATTGGCACATCTGCCGTCATGGGGAAACTGGTCGCCCGATTTATCGAACGATCTTGCCCGTTCGTTTTCCAATAGGATGTTCTATAATGGTCAAGCCATACACCTTTCTTCGCTTCCGGATCGTGAATGCCAAGATCGCTTGGAGGGATGTCGAACCGAATTAAAACAGATTATGAAACAAATCACATCTGGCGGCAAGAAGACTTCGATAGCTCAACTATCGAGTGCGTTATATCAAGCTGGTTCACATGTTATCGCCAGTCCCAATCCGGATCTCGAGCTCTTACAGCGCTTGGTTTCGCTGCCCATCAGATTGTTTACGCCCATGTCAGTCTCACTAGGGTTGGAAGTTTGGACTTGGTTGATTGATGTCAAGCCCGAGGTAGAAATCAAGCTGATAACTGAGGTCATGACTATGTGGAATTGGACTCACCGTCGGCGGAAAGGCCTTTTTTCTAATGCTTTAGATTCAGTGAACCCTTTGAATCAAAGTATTCAATTCAACGCTACCGATCGAGATGAAATCCACCATCATCTCAACTCAATCAAAAGGATGCTCAACCCTCATAGTATTCTACTCGACTTCCTTTCCAGCAGGTTCCAAGCAGCGCGTTACAAGAATCGTAACTTGGTGATGGCCACTATGCGATTCTTACGGAAATCATTCGAGAACATTTCGGATTGGTGTAAACATCCCCTGAGCAGGGAGTTGAGGATTCGATTGTTAATTTTTGGTTTTAGTATATGCCAGGGGAGTCGAATGGAAGAAAATGTGGAACATCTTTTGCGAGATTTAAGTTATCATGCCGCGTTTGATTGGTTTAGCCTGAGTAGCACCTTTGGGTTCGGGTCCAATCGTTTACAACATGAATCAGAGCTCCGTCTCCTCCAAGAATTATTGGAGATGGTCAAGGTGGACGTGCCTGTCAACGCTTACCAGCTTTCCAGTATTGATTCGAACGCCAATCTCCGTTTACTTCCAGGTATGCATCCCGTCCGATCAGCTTGCGTCCAAAACATATGCCACCCATGTACTGACTTGCCCTGCCCTTTGTGGAAACAAAAGGCCGTTTAACTCCGTCGGCGGCGTCCCTAGCTCATACCGATCGCAATCGATTACTCCAACTTTTCTTGGAGAATGAGATTCTCCGCTTAATGGTTTGGCATAACCCTTTGAATGATCCGAAGAAGGGAAAGGACACAGAAGCCAATCTTTCGAAATTGAAGGGAGAGGTCAGTTTGTTACTTGAGGAATCTCGATTTGCATCACCTCCGTGCTGACGCTCCCGTTTCTTTTTATCACGGTGCACACGAAACCAGGTGGAAGTGAAACTGATGGTTCAGACGGCGTGGTCCATTCATCCGTCTCTAGCGTTGAGGCTGGCTGAGCGATTCAAAAACGCTTACATCGAAGAAGAAACGCGTTCTCTCGTTAGGAAATTCTCACACCAAGCTCGCAAGGTTCCGGAAGCTTTAGAGTACTTCGCTCAGCAGTTCGACCCATTGATAATTCCTAATATGCATGTCGGTCTCTCCCTAAGTTCATTTTTTTTTCTCGCAGTGATTTTACTCGGCCTCGACCTGATGACATGTGTTGTTTTTTTACATTGAATCGGGTTGAGTAACACAGCAAATACTGTACTGGAAAAAAACGCCGGTGATGACTGCGCTTACTTATTTCTTGCCTCAATATGACAACGATCCGATCTTGTTGCAATATGCTATGAGGGTCCTCGAAGAGCACCCCGTGGATGTCACCTTCTTTTACATTCCTCAAGTTGTCCAGGCTTTACGCACGGATACTTTAGGTAAGCATAAAAACTTACGGAAATCCATTTCCTCAGAACAGAATCTTGACCTTGATGCAATTTTTTGAATTGCTTATAGGATATGTTGAAAGGTTCATTTGCGAGGCTGCTAAGGTTTCCCAGCTTTTCTGCCACCAGATCATCTGGAACATGAAAGCTAACACTTACAAAGGAGACGATGCTACCGAGGTGAGACCTGGGTCTAAGACTCCGTCCGGTTCTCCCTTTTGTCTTCTTTCAGGTATCGTGCCCAAGATACTGAAATCTTTTTCCCAGCCTGATTCTTTAAAACCTACTTTAGATAGGATCATGGAATCAATTATTAGCTCATTGTCAGGCGAGGCCAAAACGTTTTACGAAACTGAATTCAAATTTTTTGATGAAGTGACTGGCATCTCTAAAACCTTGAAAGACTATCTCAAGAAAGATAAAGCCGAAAAGAAAGTAAGTCGCGTCTTGGAAAGAAGAAGATGTTTTTGTAAAACTTGTGGAAAACTCATCATAATGTCCTCTTCATAGGCAAAAATCGCTGAAGAGTTGGCCAAGATCAAATTGCTCAAGGGCGTCTATTTGCCCAGTAATCCCGACGGCACAGTCGTTGATATCGATCGTAACTCTGGTCGTCCTCTTCAAAGTCATGCTAAGGTTTTTTCTTTCCTTTCACCTGATCAATACACCTAAGCGCATGCCAGAGGAGCGCTAAGAATTTGATATCTGATTTGATTTCAGACACCATTCATGGCCACGTTCAAAGTTCACAGGGAAAAAAAGGTGCATCTAGATGATGATGGGAACGATGTCGAAGAAAGTCAAGATGTGACCAAGGCTGTAGATACTTGGCAGGCCGCCATCTTCAAAGTGGGCGATGATTGCCGCCAAGATGTCTTGGCACTTCAACTCATTGCAATCCATAAAACGATTTATGAGAATATGTGCGTCGATCTCCATCTCGTTCCTTACCGAGTTACTGCGACGGCACCGGGAGTAAGTCTTTTCCCCCTCTCTCCAATTATTATGGACATGGGATTTTGATTTTTGTTGTCATTGATATCCACGCGCTTCAGTGCGGAGTTATTGATGTCATACCCGATGCTACTTCGCGTGACGAGATGGGTCGAGCGAAAATCAACGATTTGACTTCCTTCTTCATTGGCAAGTTTGGCCCCGTGGATTCGATTGGATTTCAGACCGCGCGAATGAATTTTATACGTTCGATGGCAGCCTATTCAGTGATGTGCTACTTGATCCAGATCAAAGATCGACACAACGGAAACATTATGATTGATGGACACGGACACATTACGCACATCGACTTTGGATTTTTGTTTGACATTGGCCCCGGCGGAATCAAATTCGAGCCGAATTCGTTCAAACTGACGGGAGAAATGATCACCCTGATGGGCGGACAGAACTCGGCTGGCTTCCGCGCCTTCCAAGAATTAGTGGTCAAAGGATTCTTGATCTCGAGACCCTTTTGTAAGGAGATCGTGACCTGCGTCAAGTTGATGAGCGACACCCAGCTCCCCTCTTTTAAGGGTGAATCGACGATCACGAAATTCGTCGACCGCTTTAAACCTAACCTCTCCGATCGCGAGGCCGCCACCTTTATGCAGTCTGTCATCGCCAATGCTAAGCAGAACGGACTTTCTTTGTTATACGACGAGTGAGTATCCTAACCCCCTCTTTTTCTGTCTTAAAGAACAGAAATTTGAGTGTAGTTTAACTTGGCTTTTTTCACTGGTTGTAGATTCCAATGGGTTACCAATGAAATCCCGTATACTCAGAAGGATTGGATTTCGAGACCCAGTTAAGGAAACAGAAATCAAGTGATAAAAAAACACCTCAAGGAGTAAGGTAGCATAAATATCATAAAGCGGTTGACCGTTTTTCTCAGGTTTCCCCTTGGTATGTGTCGCATGCTCTTAGAGAGTTTGTATATGACTTTTGTTCAAGCCTTGATGAAGACTGTAGTGCCACGGCTCTTTATCTCTCTATCTCTTCGTGTTTATGTGTCTGGATTCAGCATTATTCGATCTTCACTTGTGTTGTTGTGGTTAGATTGTTCGGCTTTCGTGGTTTTTTATACGTCTCCATGCCGAAAGCACCATATAGCCTGCGATCTGCCATCAACCTCTGGTACCCGGGCATTTGGGATCTTGGGCTCTCAAGACAAGTGGTGTCCATTCTAGATACAACTACCACAAGTGCAAACAGCTATGCGCCACTCTCACAGGATCACTCCACGCCTCACAGTCACCGCTTAGCACAAGAGGGTGGAATTTTGTCGAGCTACATAGAATGACCCCTCACTCAATAAACTTTTCCATTGATCGTTTCATCATCTGCCAAACCAGTCGCAACTGGCTCGTACGGGTGTGTTAACCTCTGCGGTGGAGGTATCCTTGCAGGTCTCCACCATGAAGAGGCGTAGGCTGCGTGGAACGTATTGTGTAGACGGTAGATGTCTCAACTTCCTTGATGGCATCGGCCAAACGGGCATCGTGGGCCCCGCTGTTGCACTTTTACTGTGATGGTACAGTTTGATCAGCGTTCAGTTGTCTACATTGTAAGAAGCCCTGCAATGTCTGATTTGAAGTTGTGGGCTTTCCTCCTTCCGCGCCACGTATCTTAAACTCTTTTCGGAGCTTCTGATTTGCATTCATCACCAGTTGAAAACATCCTGAAGCTTCATCCTGTTGCCCATCAGAAGCAGTTGGTGACCCAACGAGCCTTGCCATTTTTTATCAAAAGAATATTGTGGATTTTCGTTTACAGAAACTTCTCCGCCCACCGTGTATCCAGATTTACTACCATCTCGTAGGGTTATCCGCTCTCTGCTTCTTGCGGCGAAGTCGCTGCGCTATTCCACTGGCAGATGGTGATTCTACTTCATCCATTCCCATAGTGTGGACCTTGTCAACAATAACGATGATTCCGATAACACGGCTATTCCCAGGGGTGTGTACTTTTCCAAGCTGTTACCAAATTCACTTTTCGAAAATGACCAACTATTCAACATATTAGAAAACCATCACTCATTTCTATTGGACAAGTCACTTTTAAAGACTGATCTAGAATCTTTTAAAAACCATAATATAAATTACTTTCAAACTCAAGAAATGCTTCAAAAACTCATTGGGGGTTTTCAAAAAGATTCAGATGATGAAAAAGCAAGGAAGGGCAGGATATCAGGCTTTTATAATGTTATAGATTTTTTGAAATTGACTTATGGCTTAGAGGTTATGGAGTTTGCCCAAGGTGAAAAATTGGAAGAAAAGATAAGTTTGATCTCCACAAGCTCCCAACTTCTGGATGAACTGTACAACATTTACTGTTATCTTTTTGATAAAACAGAATATGGAATGTATGATGGAGCTTTTCAACTGAAGGAAAAACTGGCCAACATTTATGAATACCTTCTCAAGAAAAAAGAACATAGATATGAGAGGAAAGAAAAACAAAAAAATCAAATTTGAGGAAGAAATCTTGATGATTTATAAATTTCAGTATATTCTTGTTTCCCAGAATGAACATCTTTTCTCCAATCCTGAAATGGTATTGTATTGTCAGACTGCCAGTCTCATGAAATACAAAGAAGCAACTGAAAAGATGATCAATAAGAAACTAAAATCTAAAAGATACTTCTTTTATCACAAATCATTTAAATCCAATGAAAGCACTATTGCTTGCCACACATTGAAAAGAAAAAAGATGAACATGAAAATATTGACAAAGAAAATCAGAAAAACCATGTGTTTGGAGAACACATCTTAATGATCTCAGGTTCCATCATGTTCTCTTTTCCAAGAATGAACAGCTGTTCTCCAATCCTGAAATCAAATCTTATGGTGAAACGCGTTAGGGACGTCAAAAATTAGCCGCTGGCATGGCGTCTTGAGAGAGCTGTTGGCTCTGGGATCAGGTGCCTCCTGAGACTGGCCTTTGAAGCCCATGGTGTCTTTGTTGGGCTTGTACTCCGCAGGTTGTTACAAAAATTGCGTTACATCTTGATCAATTCTTCTGAAACGGATAACGGTGACGAGCGGATTCCTCCTTGTAGTGCGACTCTGCAAACTATAAAAATCTTGGTACATTTTGTTTATTTTCTCATTTCGTTTTTGAAGCAATAAAACCCTCGCAAGGGTCCCTTTACTTGTCATGTGCAGCCAGAGTGCGTGCAAGCTCGTTATGTGAACCAGTTGTGCCCGTCGACGACTCATCTGGCATCAGGATTCATACAGCCCACCAGCGGGGTCACAGTAGCCCAGGATGCCACGTTTGCCGTGCGACGCAAAACTTTCTGGTTTGAGCGGACAGGTTGCATCGTGCCACGTCAGATGCTACACAATTGGGACCGCTTTGATTGATCCATCATGTACGTGGCAATGGCCCGGCTGAGGAAACGACATCATCCCCGGCTAGGCTTCAGGAGCCATGAGCAAGGCATTCTCCTCAGCTTGTGTCGCTGACGATGAAAGCGTGTAGAATGATTCTTCTCTTAGCGCCGGGGGGTAGAAGGACATCTGCCTCCTTCCAAGAGATATAAGAAGGCTAGGATTGGCCTCTCAATTTTTACAACAATCCTCAGCATCCTTCAATAACAGAAACCGAGTTTCATCTCTCTCCGCACAGTATATATATACAGTTTATAGTACCTTTTCTCATCAATCCCCATCAACCTCCAATCGACCTACCCAGTAAACATCATGAACTCGTCGATTGTCTGTATGGTCCTTTTATCTATCCTCTCTTTGAGCTCTTGTGCGGTTCTGCCAAGGCAGTCTGGAGGTGCCCCGTCGGCAGACACAGGAGTCAAAAGGTATGTTGCTTGAATTTACAAATGTTAAACAGTCTATATTCCGCTCCTGTGAATTGAGAATAGTGAGCATTTGGCTGACCTTCTGCTGGACATAACTTTGTGATATGAAGCGGCAAGGGCAGCGGCCGCGATCCCGCCAAAGCCGCAAGGATCCTAGACGCCGTCACCAACGGGTATGTGACCGACTCTTTCTAGATTCAGATGGATCAGGATCAGGATATCTTTCCTTACCTATGATGAAACCCATTGGCAAAGTATTAATCACACATTTTTCTGTTCCATCATCACCTTTCAGGCTTTCTATGAACGGGCTCCCCGGGGTTGGCAAAATCACAGGAAGCGTAGCCAGCGGCCTCAGAGGTGGTGGATCAGCATAAGTTATCAAGCATCAAACACGATTAGCCGTTTCTTCCTCACATCTATGTAAAATATATTTCGCCATGTGTAAATCCAAGATGCGTGCATCATGTAAATGTATAAATGAAATGTTTTTGTTAGCAACATACCATCATCTCACAATAACCACGGGTATCTGGGCTGAGCAGTTTCGTAGGGTCTGACCATTGAGGGAAGAGTAGGGACTACGGAATCGTTATAAATTCCCACTGAGAGATACCATTATTTAAGGATAATTGGCCAGAGAACGTAGCATCCAGCCAATCTCATGGTGCCAAGAGTAGTGCAGTTGCTCGCTGTTACAGCCTCCTGAAATGAAGCTGGACAGGGTGGAGAAGGGCGACCCCCGTGGCGGCCCCCCCCCCCGTTGAAGCCCCTAGCGCGGAGCTCGCGCTTCCAATGCTGCGGGCCGCTGCGGGTGGCCGCGCGACCGCAGTGGTTGAGTGTCTCACCAAGGTTAACCTAACCGGGTCCTTACACGCACAACCAGCCAGGCGTCGGTGTGCCCGCTGTCTGTCCCAAACCCAACCCCGCGTATTCCTCAAGCAACGACGAAGTTCCATCGGAAAGCCCAAGATGTCGAACAAGGGTCAGTCTCGATCCACTGAGCACCAGAGCATGTCCGTTCTGCAGGGCGAGAACCGCTGGCTGACCTCCCACTACGCATGAACCATAGCCAAGGCTAGCACCAAGTTCCGAATGACCCTCGCCCTCCCCGTCGGAGCCGTGGTCAACTGCGCCGACAACTCGGGTGCCAAGAACCTCTACGTCAGTCTCCCCGGTCACAGCGCACTCGAGTCTCTCTGTCCGGCCTACCCCGCCATTCTCATCACCCGTCAATAAATGCAAGGCTCACACCGTTTGACTTGTTTGGTACCTCTGCTCAGATTATCTCCGTCGTCGGTTTTGGTGCTCGGTTGAACAGACTTCCTGCTGCCTCGTGTGGTGACATGGTTATGGCAACCGTCAAGAAGGGTAAACCCGAATTGAGAAAGAAAGGTACATACGCCACACATTTTATTTTTCTTAATTCCACTGGACTAGGGCTGACGCTCTTGGTTATCATAATCCATACAGTTCATGCCGCAATTATTGTTCGTCAGCGGAAGCCGTGGCGCAGACGCGATGGGATCTTCTTATATTTTGAAGACAACGCAGGGGTGATTGTCAACCCCAAAGGTGAAATGAAGGGTTCTGCTATCGCCGGCCCAGTCGCTAAGGAGTGTGCAGGTCAGTATTGTATACGTGAGGTAGTATGTCATATATTTTTATCGTGAATCTTATCCCTCCTGCTATTGTTTGGTAGATCTCTGGCCTCGTATCGCATCAAACGCTGGAACGGTTGTTTGATTTCGACTTGTTTGTCTTGAGACTGAGACTCTGATCCACCTACTCAACTTCAGTTTCTACCACATGTATTCCCTGCACAACCAAAAACAAACGACGCTGCCCTTGCTACGTAATTCAAGGGCGATCATTCACCCCACGCTTTCTTTTTGCTCAAGTTCATCGATGGTATACCTATCCATCAGAGAAACCTTCCTATTGGAACACTCGACCCTCCTCTTGCCTCGGGACTGCATCTAGGCTTGTTCGACCTGCTTTTTGGAGTATCCCAACATCACTTGCTCAATCATCTTGGTACATGTGGAAAAACGCCCCCTTGAGATGAAGCTAAACATTTGTTGCCCGAAACCTCCGGTGATTCATGTTCTCATAACAATCCCCGTTTGTCGTTTACGTGAATCGGCTGGTGCTGCTTGAGTGGACAATCTGAAATAACTTGATTGGATGTGGGCAGTTGTCCGAAGTTCATGGCGGAGCCCCGAATGTCAACTTGATTCTGATGCTACATATCTTGTGCTGATCTACTAGTCTTGAGGCTAGTCATGGTGCTGGATAGATCTGGTCGAGAGATCGCACCGAATGTACCTCGACACTTCCCTCCATATTCAGCTTGTAAGCTTCAAGGATGGTGATTTAACATGGCAGGGTTTATGCACACACGGAGAGGTTCTCTCCAGGTGCTCTTGGCGTCTCAACATTTATCTCCCTCCAGAGTCCATTACTCTTGTTTTGTGCCTCTCTTCATGTTCAGAAATCTTCAATCAAATCAGGCTCCACGGATGGCCTATACCCAGGTTCCTCTTCTGTTTCCTCCTAGTTCGTCCATGCCTATGTATGTATGCGCACAGCGCACCGACGATAGCGTGCATTGGTGCGAATAGATTTGAACTTATTTCAACTTGTGCTTCCTTTTCTCAAATTTTCAGTGCTCAACACAAGAAATTCTTGGCAAAAACCAGAACAAGATACATGTACAGTACAATTAAGTGAAAGAAAATGAAAGACCGAGCAAAATGATTTTCACATCATCTGTTCACAAATAAAACAGACATGTAGAAAGCGAGTAATAGTGATGTTGCTGAAGAATCTATCTACATCTGATCAATAAGAAAGGGTGAAAAGACCAGATATCACAGAAGGGAAGAACAATCCAGAGAACGAGACAGATGATGAAAGAGAGTTTCTGTTCAGGAAAACTGAGACGGCAGACCAATGAGGAGGTTGACTAGGAAAGAGTTGAGAAAATTGCTGAGGTAGGTATTGCAAGTCCAGTTATCTTTTCCGGTGGGAGTTGGAATTGAGGTAATTGATTTGATTAAAATGGAAGGATTGCTTGATCTTGCAGATGGGCTTCGGTTGAAGTGAAGGAGTGTGAACCCAAGCGGCGAAGACGAGAGGAAACAAATGATAAATAATTGGAACCGCAGCGTGTGCAAGGAGTGTTGATATTGGACCGCATGCAGTCTTGGATGAAAGATATAGATCTGATTCAAGTGTGACGAGGAGGAGGTGCTAGTGTTATCAGTTGGTTGAGCTCAATTGGACTAAAACGCAGGAAAAGAAATGGGACTCACCTAGCTACAGAGAAAGAAGAACTCAACCCCGTTGAGAACAAGGAGGGAGAAAGAAAAAAGATCTGAGGTATGGGGGAGGGAAGAACAGATATCCGAAAACGAGTGAGTGATAAGGGAAAATCCCTCCGGAAAAACACAGTCAGGTTTGCTGGATGTGTCGAAGCGAGGATTGATATGTAAATTGTTTTTCTTCCGACGAATTAATAGGGGGGTGATTTAGTTTCGAGCATTATGGGGAATCGGTTCAAAAGCCTATCAAGAGATTCTTGATATTCATTCTGGGATCAACCTCGGCGAAGGAATCGGCGCGCCTGATGATGACAGAACTTTGTCTTGCCTGGCGACTACATGTACATGCATGCGGAGTATGACCAAGGACGATGAATCAGTTATCTCACTCCACTAGATGAATACATGCGTGGATAGTGACACTTACGCGGCTCGCTCTTGCTTGAGGATGTCGGAATGCTTCTTGAGGAGCTGCACGTTGAGTTTCCGCAGGGCCGAAATGAAGATGCAGATTTGGGAGATGATGTGGAATAATCTGAACATGGTTGGTTGTGCGTATTGCGTTTTGTTTATTCGCAGGCTATTGTTGGAAATCGGCGTAGATCCCCGGCAACACCCGAGTGATTCGGGATCGGCGCGGCACCCTCGGGAGTCGGACACCCTGGCCCCTGAACGGCGTGACCCAAAAAAACGAAATCAACTTCATCTTCCTGATGCTCATGGCCTTCAGAGTCCTTGGGGTATCTGTTGTTATCTTCACACAATTTTGCTTATCCATTGTTCCATAATGGGTTACAGTGAAAAGGGCACTACATAATTATCCTCGATGCGGCCCTTCAAACCTCATTTTAGTTACATAAAATTACATTGTTATACCTTGTTTGTTATTCGATTTCTCTATTGAGGAACCATAATCCTTGATTCCTCGCAAGGGTGCCAATGCAGCCATTTACCCTTCAGGAAACACCAAGCCTGCCATCCATCCGACAGGGTCCCTGAATAGCCCAGAATGCCTTGCTTGTCGCGCGGCACGGAAACTTCAGTTCTTAGTTTGAGCAGAAAAGTTGCACACGGCCACGCCAGGTCTTCATATGTATACAATTTGAACATTTTATTTGATCCTTCATTTACGTGGCGATGGCTCCGCTGAGGAAACGACATCACGCCCGCTTAGGAGCCATAGGCAAGGCATTCTCCTCAGCTTGTATTGCTGACGATGAACGCGTGTTGGATGATTCAGCTCTTAGTGCCCAGAGGAGAAGGACGTCTGCTTTCTTCCGAGGGATATAAGAAGGCTAGGCTTGGCCTCTCAATCTTCACAACAATTCTCAACATCCTTCAATAGCAGAAACCGAGTCCCGTCTCTCTCCACACCGTATATATAGTATATAGTACCTTTTCCCATCAATTCCCATCAACCTCCAATCAACGTACCCACTAAACATCATGAACTCGTCTATTCTCTGTATGGTCTTTTTGTCTATCCTCTCCTTGAGCTTTTGTGCGGTTTTGCCAAGGCAAATTGGAGGTTCCCCGTCGGCAGACACAGAAGTTAAAAGGTATGATGCTTTTAATGTCTTGAACAGTTTAGATAGGGTCTTTCCCAAAATAATCATACAGCTGACCATCTACTTGACATAAATTTTTGCTATGAAGCGGAAAGGGCAGCGGCCGCGATCCCGCCAAAGCCGCAAGGGTACTAGAAGCCATCACCAAAGGGTATGTGAACGACTCTTTCTAGGATTCTCAACAATCAGGATTGGGATTTCCCTCCTTACCTACGATATCACCAATTGGCTAATCCCATATTCTTGTTTTTCATCATCACCTTCCAGGTTTTCTGCAAACGGGCTCCCCGGGGTTGGCAAAATCACAGGGAGCGTAGCCAGTGGCCTCAGAGGTGGTGGATCAGCATAAGTGATCAAGAATTGAACACAATTGGCCATCTCTTCCTCATATCTATGTAAAATGTATTTCGCCATGTGTAAATCAAGATGCGTGCATCAATGTAAATGTAAGCATATAAGGTTTTGTTACAAACATACCATCATCCCACAATTTCCAAAGGGTACTTGGCATGGCCTCCGCATCCTGAATTGAGCAATCTTCACATCACCGCCCGGTCATTGGACTTGTATCACATACCATTTGTTTGGAGCAATGGGCCTTCCAGGTGAGAGTGAAACATGCGTGAGGATGGACGAAAGACACAAACTAGCCTGCTGGATTCAGATGGTTCAAAGTGAATCAATCCCCTCTTTTCAGGGGCTGGGGCACCGGCGCGCAGAGGGGGCCTCGCGAAGCGAGCCCCTCACTTTGCCAGAACCGAGGGGCTTGGGTTAAGCTGGAGCGGCAAGCCTCCCTAAGCTCTAGTGCACTTGAAATAGAAGAAAGAAGAATAACAATAAATGATCATGATAAAAATAGAAATGACAACAACAATAACAATGGCAAATATATTAATAATAACATAGTGATGACAATAACGATTCAATTCTGAAGCTTGACACAAATTGATTCTCAATATAGATAATTTTCTGGCTGGAATCAAGAGAGATTGCAAATAAAATGCATAAAACAGTTAAAATAAAGCATCTGAAATTAGATGAATATTCCTCATGAGGAAAGTATGATGATGCAAATGTTTCATACTAATGACTAAAAAAACATCAAAGAGTGCTTCCATTCACTCTTATACATTGAGGAATGATTTCTGTGTCTGACCCTGAGCAGCTGCATCCAGAGATATGCTCTTTTGTAACCCAGTTATGAGTAAATTTGAATCAGCTATGAAATTCTTAGGTGTTCAACCAAAAGAAAAAAAAACGTGAAAAAGCCACAAACTTCTTGATTTTTTCAGGAAGATTCTGTTGGGCTTTCTGATCTTGATTCAAATTCACCGTCATCTATTTTAGAAATAATATTTTTAAATTCAGGGTTGCTATCAAGACTGATTTTACTCTTTTTGAAGACAAAATTGGAGGATCTTCAGTGTTCTCTGTGATCAGTTTCACAATCACCTGGAGAAATAGAAATTGGCCTTCAATCATTAATCAATCAATGATTAAAAATCAAAAATCATTAGAGGATGGTTCTTTACAATTGATTAATCATTTGATCAAAGAAGGAATGGTTGAAGAAGTAATCTACCAGTTAGTTTAAGTACTTTGTTGCATATCTAAATAAGGAGGATAGGTTTTGAGCCTGTGCAGTATGACCCTTGCTCAAAGAGAAAAAAAAATCTCAAGTATCTACCTTCCCATTCTGAAGCTGTTGTCCCAGAGCTGTCTTAATTCCACCAGCTTTCTATGAAGCAAAGAAGAAGAGACTTATGAGTAACTGGAGAACTAGAAATCATCTCTAAGTTTGCGTTAGGCTCACCGACATGGCTCGGTTGAAATTGTTCTCAGCATCAATGGCTAACTTGGACATTTGTTTGACGACTTGTAAATCGGTTCTATCAATCGCAACACCGAAATTGGGGCGTCCCCCTAGCAGACTGGCTTGATCTAACTTGTATGGTGCCAGGAACTTCTGTGTAGCCTTGTTTGCGCAATCACCCGTGCGTCCATCTGAGATCTATAGTCAAACGACAAGACAGCAACCAGCAAGTAATAAGATGTGAGGTTAAAATTGAAGGTGGAACACCGTACTGCGCCATAACTGAAGTAATTTTGCATAACTGCTTCTGATGTTTAAAAAACATGGAGGGATAGATTGCAATAAATACCTGAAATGCTGGGTATGTCTGTTGGACAAGGGTGGCTCTTTTGCTGAGCTTTTGGGTGGGCCCTGCTCCTGGAATAATGTGAGCTGTGCTGCTGGAGACCAGTTAATGGCTCACCCAGATAACAGAAAAAATGCGCGACATTGCTAACATCGTCATCTTAAGGAAGAAATTGGAGAGCGTATTGTTGGATCGGCGTCTCACTTTCCTCGTGTGAAGTTTGAGATATGACTCCGCAACAAAGTTGAAAAGGAAAGAGAGACAAAGGTGAGGATTGATTTTTGGATTAGAAATGGCAGCAGGCTGATTATTGTTTTTCCAACTATCTGAATGAAGCGACACATCTCATGAAGTTCCTTCAGGCTCAGCTTATCTCTTACTTGTGGAAAGAGCGCGCATCGCAAGAAGATCTTCAAGTGCTGTCAGCTTACTGACATTAGAGGTATTTCTGTTTCGTAGGAACAAGAACACGATAGGTCAGCCCATAACGGACTTAATTCCATCGGTAAGCCAGGTGGGGAACTTACCTCGAGAAGTGAACGAAGCTTGTCAGTACTGCTTGTTACAACAACTCTAGCTTTGGAAACTGTGTGTTGGTAACTTGCACACTGGTAAACTGCAAATGCTTTGTCAAAGCAGCATGGAGACCGGTTCCTCACAACTCTGGATGCGCCCCGGTTGCTTCAAAACAACTAGGTTCTGGAGGAACGCAGGAAGTTGAACGGAGGGGTCCCGTGCTGACTAAAGTTAAACAGCGCAAGCGCTCCTACTAGGGAGGACTTGCGTTCAGTCGAATTTTCAAAATCAAAACTCGCTTAAGAAACCGTGTTTTTAGGTTGCATGGCACAGGCCATAAAAATCATCGGAGGATCAGAGTCTCAATACTTATTCAGTGACAGTGGAAACACAAAGCTGGCCGGTTTGAGAGAAACAAATCTTGACAGGTGAAGGAAATCGGATTAGTAGGGGGCAAAATCGATTCATTTACCAAAATCACCCCCCTCCCTAGCTTATCCAAGCCTCTCCCTGTTGGAGGCCGAAGGGAGGCCGCAGGGCGCTCCACGCCCCGCGGGAGGAACGTGCATAAGTTAGCATCCCTCAAAGAAAACAAAAAGAACAAGCAACAAATGCATGATGTGTAGGTGAAGTATCGTGCTTGCCACACAACGAGCTAAACCTTCATCAAAACGCACCCATTAGGACGGTTCACGTTGGGCACTATGACCATCTTTAACCCCAATTTTATGACACTTGTCATAAAATTTTCACTCAAAAAATGACTTGATCCTAATCTTCCAAAACGTCCAGATACAGAGGCATGAAAATTTTGCAAAATTTTATGCATTAAGGGTGTTAAAAATGGGTTTGTTAGCTGAATAATCCTAGATGCATAAAACTGCGTACACCCATGTGCTGCGCAGATTGAAAGTTTTCACCTGGTCAACGTTCCGCGACCCGATTCATTGTTCCCCAGACTTGTCAAGATCCACAATGTCACCCTTGATATCGCTCATTCCTTAATCAACCGTCGAAACAAATTCTATCTGTTAAGTTGTCCAAACAAAACACGTGAATAGATCAAGTACTTTCAGGAGGAGCGACGAAGTTGACAAGTGGAGGTGAACTCATCAATCCGCTCTCTAATCTAGATTTTCTTTCTATCAAGATTTCCTTCTACTCTTCTCTCTTCTTACTCAATCTGACTCTCTTTACTCCGTTCATTTATTATTTGTCAAAAAAAATTCAGGCTTGTTCAATTTCAATATTCCTATCTAAGTACAAATATCTATTTCACCGTCCCGTCAGGATCGATTTTTAAGCAGGTACTTAAAAAGTTTCAAGTCTTTTTCTCATCTCATAACTATTGTCATAGTCTTATTATCTTTTCTCACTCATGGTTTTGTTTCTCAGTTTATTACTTCTACTAGCGTTTTTTATTAGTTGCTGCAATAAGATAACATAAGACCTTGAATTCCTACAGGGTTTAAACATGGTTACACATCCCAATGTGAACCGTCCTATTATCATTTCCGGTCTCAATCGGTGAGGCATGTAAAAATACGGTCAGTTAAGAGCCGAAGGAATCTCTACTTCAAGTTGAAGTGGAGACATGTGGTTGAAGTCTTCAAGCTCATCTGGTCCTTACGATACATCGGTGGAGGATAGGGAACCACATACCCCTCTTTCTTGTGGGTAGACAAAGGCCAGCCAAGTGGGTAGACAAAGGCTAGACAAATGCAACTTTTCATTTCATAGACATCACAGTCGGGAGCTCTTTGAACCGGGTCACAGAAAGAATATAGGACTAGAAAAGAATAAAATATTGTCGGCAATCGCCGCCTAAACCGTTAGCGAAGATGTTGGCCATCCGTTCCGACTGAGTGAGCTAGCAGACCAACGGAGCAACGCTGCTTGAGCTAGGCAGAGACTAAAGTAAGTTCTGATTGTTAAGTAAGGCGAAGAGATATCTGGTGCGTACTCACAATCATCAGGCTTATCATCAGTGCCTTCGGCTCACGGCCTCCGTTCATTTCTTGTTGTGAGAAGCACAGCCGCTGCAGGAGCACGCTAAAATAAAAAAAACGATATATTGTTAGATATATATGTTAGACATGCAGATTGTCGGTGAAAACTGCTTCAGGCAGATGGTTTAGGGGACGCACAAGCACCGCAAGAGCAGTTGGAACTACAAGGAGTCATCTTTGGGATAAAGGGGGTTTGGGTGAGAAGTTGTTGGACGGGAGTAGTACTCGAAAGTTTCGACTTGGGATTTAGAGGTTTGGATTCGCGGATGACTCTGCTGGGGGGAGGAGGACCAGAACGACTTCGAGGTGGGGCTTATATAGACATCAACCCAAAGTGTATTCCCCCTTTTTCCCTGCAGCCCGACCAAGATCCAGTCCCCAAATCGTATGTCCATAACTTCAGACATAATCCTTATCCTTTATTAAACTGATTATCATTGACATCATAGGTTTCAATTGATCATCAGTCTCCAACCACGCCCGATGCTGATCGGACTTGATCCAAACAAGTCTTACATTGCAGCAAGGCAGAGCAAGGCCTGGACGAAGTCGTTAGACAGTAGAATCAGGAGGCAGAGGGGCGAGAGCTTGCATATTTATTTATTTCGATCACACACTCGTTTATTTCTATATTGATCAAAATAGTGTTGTAATTTGGGATACACGATTTATCCTTACTTATTCATGCATCAACATTTAATCGTTGCATCATCACGGGACTTGCCACAGCCAAATGTGATGCACCAGGATGCACCCCAAAACTCACATCCATCCTTGGAAAGTCAGCGAAATTCACACGTAAGTAAATAGATATTCGTGATTTAAGGCTCGCTTGTATTTTGTTGAACTTGCTTGGCGCAGGAGAGATATTTATCAATGAGACAAGTCCAGCTTGTCCGCGCCCTTGATTTGCGGGTCGGCCTGCGGCTCCGGTTGTTCGATGATCGATTAAAATTACCAAGTGGGTCACACCGTCTCATGCAGAACAATTTCCCCAAGCCTTTGAAAGAGACTCGATCAATAACTTGATGTCTCTGGCGACCGTAACTTCCGATTGATTTCTGAGTTGAATGTACCATTGTAGGCTTGTAGCATCATGATGCCATTTTTCGGCAAAATGGCAGCGTATGGATGTTTCAGCCTATGTAGAACTCGATCATGACTTGCAACGCTGATATGTATTTGTGTGTAACCCTCTGAGTCCTGAACAAAACCGACAGTTACAATGTGTCGCGACGGATTATTTTCAAACAACTTGTATCTGATCAGCATTTATCAGCGACTACGCAAGTCGGAGTGGCTGTATTTCTGAGTTATCTTCACCCGGCCAGTGTTGGACCCAGCACAGTCCAACTCCCTTGCACCCAGCACAGCCCAACTGTCAACTCCGAGGGAACCGTATCTGGCAAAAGCTGGCAAAAATTATCAAAAAAATTGAATCCAAATCTCCCCGTCCACTCCACTAGCATCAGGGAGGAGTGCGTGTCGCCTCAGTTGAGGCGGATTGGCCTCTAATCATGTAACACAAGTTTCCCTGGTGGCCACTGGCGCTGGCGGCGAAGGCGCCCCCAGGCTCCCGCACGGAGACTCAGTGCTCCGCGCCGCGTCGCCCGGACCTTCCATTCGAGTGGCTTTGTCAGTCTAGGGAGTGACCACAGCTAAGCCTCCTTTGGGTAGCACACAGGTTCCTGTGACTTGAACATGCCCTGTTATGGGTATAGGGCCCTCGCCGTTGCCCTTGGGGGATTCCCCTCTTGGGTGACGGGTTTGGCAGTGGGTGCCCGGAACATAGCACGGCTCCTACCATTACACCCTATATTGCGGGACCCGTGGGTGAGCGACCTGGTGGGGACTATAGCGATTTTGGGCGGGTGCGAGAATTGGCGGTTTTTCGTGGTTTTTGTCTGCGGGTGTGGTGCTCACAGCTATCGAGCACGATGGGGATAGAGGTCAGTGAGGGCTTTTGCCTACTTTTGCGGATCCATGAATCTGGATGGATCATGGGACCACACATACTGCGCTCCGCAGGCAGGCTCCCCTGCTGCGGCCTCTCCGTGGACTCCAGTCTCCTCTCCGTTACGCCCCTCCGGGAGTACGGAATGACACCTGTACTGGCAGATGCCTCTAGGTATGGCTTGGTGGTTGATGTGTTGGGCTAGACATTGATAGACACCCAGAAACACCCTTTACAGTACTACTAAGCCATACAAATGATCTAATATTATTGTCACTGTGCAAAACAGTTTTGGTTGAAGAATGGGAAGAGATGAACTAGAGATTCCTTGATGTGCCATTCCAGCAAGAGACATGACTTTTTCATGGTGTACAGTATATAAAACTCTCCGATAGGAGAAAAAATGAGGTTGTTCAAAGCTACATGACATAAATTGTAACATAAATTCATAACACCATGAATGTCAAAGTTTGGCCAGGACCTGTCAACATGCATGAGGCTCTTTTGATACAGTGGGAGACACCATATTACTGTAACAGATTCCAGGTGTCCCAAATGTGAAGCACAGAATTTTTTTGAAAAATCCCCCAGGGGGTGGAGGAAGAGCAGGGGGAAAGTTGGCACTGATGAATAATTTGGAAGAAAAATCAAATCATCCTGAAGCGATATCTGATATTGGAACAAATTTAAGAAATGGAGAATCAGCTTTAGTGTCAAGAAGGAAGAATTGGATACATTGCCACATGCATGGTTTTGAAGACATTCTAACAAAATGTAGAATCAAAAGTTCTGGAAACTTGCCATTTTGAGTTTTCAAAACACAATTGAATGTAAGCTGCAATCCTCACAAGATATTCTTCCGTGAACCATTTGGTTTGATCTAATCTTGGGTTAATCTCTAAAATAAAGCACCTTCCGAGCAGAATTTTCAGATTGACACTTCCAATAAATCATGTGAAACTGAACAGTGGCAGGTCTATACAAAAGCCAAGCAAGGAATCATGGAACCTTTGTTCTTCAAAATCAATCAATTGATTTTGAGTAATTGATCAATCACCTTTGATTTATCATTGATCACTCTAATTGATTGATCAATCAGCACTGTTTGATCAATCCTGCAGGATTCTGAGTGGCCAACTTGGCCAATTGTTTTCTTTTGGCAAGTAATGAGTAATGAGCATATACATCTGAGGTTTATGTATTGAAGCATAAATATAAGTCCATATGTATGTGTTTATGACACATGTATGGATTTACGGGAAGATATAAGGCCATGTGTCCCAAATCTTGACCAACAAAAACAAAAAAACCAGAACCGCTTGTCCAATTGCAAAACCAAGTCATTTCTAGAAAGTACAGCCTCCAAGGAGTCCAAAAATGACACTTTTGAAGTTTTTGGACCCCCACAGCAGATGAACATTCACCCCACGTGTTCAACTTGAGCTTTGCAGGCGGGGTGTTACAGTAATATGGTGTCCCCCACTGTAGCCCTTGCCTCTCCAATGGAGGTTCCGGGGCACCCCGCCTGGGTGGCTCTCCTACTGAGAGCCAGGTGGCTCTCCTACTGAGAGCCAGGTGGCTCTCCTACTGAGAGCCAGGTGGCTCTCCTACTGAGAGCCGGGTGGCTCTCCTACTGAAAGCCGGGTGGCTCTCCTACTGAAAGCCGGGTGGCTCTCCTACTGAGAGCCGGGTGGCTTTCCTACTGAGAGCCGGGTGGCTCTCCTACTGAGAGCCGGGTGGCTCTCCTACTGAGAGCCGGGTGGCTCTCCTACTGAGAGCCGGGTGGCTCTCCTACTGAGAGCCGGGTGGCTCTCCTACTGAGAGCCTTATGAGTTATCTGGAAATTCCTGCGTGAGCATTTCTGTTTTTTGTGGCTTTTAAGCATTGGATTCTGTTTGAGAGACGGAAAACTGCTGGTTTTACATGCAAGGAGCAAGGGACGGTAGTAACCTGGTACCCTGGCATTGTGAGGGTATCTTCCAAATTTTTAAAGACCTCATTAATCAGGGTTGAAAAAGCATCTTGACAAGATCATTGTCCCTAACGTGCTCTTCACATTGCGTGGTATTGGCTGTCAAATTATGTGTTTCTCAATGAGGATTGGCTGTATGGGTGCTACTGACTGCATTATGCATATATAAGGTGAAGCATCTGTACAGCTTTATAATCAATCGAATGCATATATTGATGGTTCTTGTACAGGTTTAGGAGCCTGAAAAATGCAAAGTTTGAAGAGACTAGCGTTGGGAATCATGGGAGTTCTGATAGCAGGAGATATTCCAGAAGATGGGGGTAGTCAAGGTAAGTCTGATGGTAAACAAGGCACACACCTTCCATGAGTGGAAGTGGGTTTAATTTTGATTGGCACAAACTCACCACCAAAACTGCTCAGGTGTTCATGCCAAAATCCAGAATGAACTCACAAGTCCCTCCTTTGCAGGTCTCTTCTTTGCAGAAAGGGGTGCTTTGCAACCTCAGGTTTCCAGGCCCTGATCTGATTTTAGGGACTTGTGTTCAGTTAGTTTGAATATAGCTCATTAACAAGACTTTCTAATTAGTAATAGTTTATTGTTCCAAAATCTTCCATCCCCTACAACTCACCCAGGGGCTGTCATATTTTTTGCCCTTCATTTTCCATTCAAGCCACTGCCATTTGCCATTTATTGCTATTAATGCCTTGTTCTGCTCATTTGTTCATTTCTAGCTAATTTTTCCTGCATTCAAACCTTGAACTTTTACTAGTTCTAGTTTCAAATGGTCCTTTGGTGGCACTTCTGATTCCTAACTGTGTTACCTTGATGTACATTTGTGATTCATCTATAATGAGAAAATGGCTCCTATGGTCACCTGTACCTTCGAGAAATACATGATATCATCACTATCAGGCATCTTCAGCCTCAAGTTGTTCAAGATACACACATAATATTCTGCTTATGGTTTGTGAGGCTCAGAGTCTTCTGGGCCGGTGCTTCCGCTTGTCTGCGGACCAGCGGGAGTTAAGCACAAGCCCAGACAGTTTAATGTATTATGGATGAGTGATCTCAATTTTGGCCTCCGCTTAAGCTTGTCTTGTCCGCGTTTAAGACAAGCAGACCTATTGGTATTGGTGAGAAGGGCCAATTCACCAAGAGTCATTCCACTTGGTGGGCAAGGCCTGCTTACTGTGAGGCTCCCTTTGTGAGCAAGGCCTGCTTAAGAAGAGGAATTCCTCTTGGTAAGCAGATGAATCTTTATTTGGGAGGCGTGGCCGGCTGGCTTAAATGGGGGACAAGCCAAGCTTGAGCCTGACCCCACCCTGCTTAAGCACCAGCCAAGCGGGACTTCAGCACCGGGCAAGTGCACTTAAGCAGCGGACACAGACAGCCCTAAGTTTAACACACCATACAAGTTTTGATAAATTTTTAGAGATAGGATACTGCAGAAAACTGAATTCATCAATAATTGAACAAGAATATAACTGGATGGATTGAGTCAGAATAATTTGGATTAGATTCAAATATAGATTGAATTCTTTCACTTTGTAAATTTGATCATAAGGAGTTCCCCAAGATTTTTTTTTTTCAAAATGAGGAAGAGTGGTCATTGTTTAGGGTGTTCAAAGCTGCATAACATAAAAAAAACATAAATTCACAACAACATGTTTGGCAGGGACCTGTCAACATGCATAAAACTCATTTGACAGCTTTTGACAGCCCCCCCGCCAAAATTTGCTCTTTATGTTGTTTATGATTTTATGTAAATATTTAAGATATGCAGCTTTGAACACCCTCATTTCATATATATGGAAGACCAGGACAGATTGTTTCAAGAGTCTCAGGGAAAGGGTTTTTGATTAGATTGCAAGAGGTGGAAGCTGGGGTGGAATAATGATGATGGAGATTTAGAGTTGAGATCAGAGGCAGTGCATGATGATTGACCAAGATTATCAGACTCTCAGGGAATTTGAAATAGTTTTTGATGGTATTTAAAGTGTTGAACGGGTTCTCCAAGGATGAGAATGGAAATATGAGGAGATTTGGATTTGGGACCAAAGAAGGCTTATGATGATCAAATGAAAGAAAGGCCACCATGACCAGGTGAATTGATCATTGAAGAGGGTTCTGTTACTAAAACTCCGGTAGTGATACTTGAGGATGGTGTGAAAGCCAATTGATGAGGGGCCTATACAATCAATCCAGATATTTGTCATATTGGAGCCCATTGGTGTATCTGCAGTCAGATAGGGTGGACTCCCCGAGCGCGGAAGTACATGGCCCCCCCCGGTCAGCTCGGGGGCAGCGCGTCATGGACTGATCGGGGTGTTTTGGGACCGAATCGAGGAAGAACCGAATGCCAGCAGGAACCACGCAACCACGTCTCGCTGGAGTCTGTCATCGATGGCCACACTACCAGCAGCCACCCGACCAGGAATACCTCACAGGAGCGCACCAGCCTTCGCCGTACTCGCCCTTCTCGCCCTCCTGCTGCCCATCACACTCGTCATCGCGCTCAGCCAGCCACAGCCACGCTCATACGACTCACATGCGTACTACGTCATCGAAACTAGCCCCACTAGCTCAGGAGCATCACATTCAACCCAGTCCATTGCACGCGATCTTGCAGACAGACTCGACACGGAGTTCGTCGAACGAGTAGGGGAACTGGAGAACTTCTGGCTCGTCAAAGCACCCAAGACAAGGGCAGATCGTGGCTACGAGTTATTCGACTCCCACATCCTGAATACACGGGCTCTGTCTTCCGAAGAAAATTCTCAAAATCAAAAGAGCCATCAGACCCAACAGAGGGACTCGGTCGTCGAACACTTCCAGCTCATCAGACGTTCCGCCTATGATCCACTACTCGAATCTCAAATCAACCGTTTCGATGAAAAATTACGTCGAAAGCGATCCTTACCCAATTCATCCCTGTCAGCTCGTCATTTGGCATACTCAATCAGATCCCTTGAACGTCAAGTCCTACGGCGACGCCAGAAACGGGATCTAATCTACGTACCCACTCCAGATGGACCAGCACCCCTCCTAGAACCCCGTCAGACCGCCTCAAGACCAACCAAAGGTGGGAAACTCCTCACTCTATCCCAGATGGCGGCTAGAAAATTCAACATATATGATCCACTCTGGCCTAAGCAATGGCATCTCGTTAATGATGTCATCCAAAAGCATATGATCAATGCTACCGGCGTTTGGGATATGGGAATTACCGGTAAGAACGTGACCGTGGCAATCGTCGATGATGGCATCGATATGACATCTGATGATCTCAAGGACAACTTTGTACGTATACCTGTCCCCAGATTCTTACCATTCTCTTTGGGCTCATTTCCTCCTTCCTTTCCGTATGTATGATGATTGGTATTAGTTTGAAGCAGGATCATGGGATTACAATGATCATACACCTTTACCAGAACCACGCCTACCCGATGATCTACACGGAACTAGATGTGCCGGTGAAATTGCAGCGGTGCGGAATGACGTATGCGGGGTTGGGGTCGCATATGATGGAAAAGTAGCGGGAATCAGGATCCTTTCAGCTTCGATCAGCGATGCGGATGAAGCCTCTGCACTCAACTATGGCTACCAAGAAAACCATATTTACAGTTGTAGTTGGGGACCTCCCGATGACGGCAAAAGTATGGAAGCACCCTCTCGATTAATCTTCAAGGCTATGCTAAATGGAATCCAAAAGGGCCGCGGCGGTAAAGGCAGCGTGTTTGTCTTTGCCAGCGGGAATGGCGGCGCAGTTGATGATCAATGCAACTTTGACGGTTATACAAATAGCATCTATTCCGTCACAATTAGCGCAATCGATCGCCAGGGGCTTCATCCGTACTACTCCGAAGTGTGCTCTGCCAATATGGTGGTCACCTATTCATCTGGAAGTGGTGACAACATTGCAAGCTGCAGATTCTCTATCCTATTGTAAAAAATTCCCCCTGGCTGACATTCAACCTAGCACTTTTTTTCTTCTTCTTTGGATGAATTAGCACACGACTGATGTTGGGAAGAATAAATGCACGGATCGGCATGGAGGTACCTCGGCAGCTGCTCCGTTAGGCGCGGGCATTTTTGCACTCGTCTTGCAGGCCCGGCCCGATCTGACATGGCGAGATGTGCAGTACTTAGCAGTCACGACGGCAATCCCGTTCAGCTTGGATGACCCTGATTGGCAGAGGACAGCAAGCGGACGGCTGTATAATCACAAATTTGGATTTGGAAATATGGATGCTTATCATATCGTCCAAGCAGCAAAGAGTTGGAAGTTGGTCAAACCTCAAGCCTGGTGGACTAGCGCAAACGTCAATGCTCACAGCCAGCCGGTGACTAAGCAAGGTGCGAATGCGACGATCGTGGTCACACAGGCTGATCTCGATGGAGCCAATTTCGAATCACTGGAACATATCACCGTTGCAGTGAATATCAAACATAGTCGTAGAGGGAACGTCAGAGTACTACTCATCAGTCCGCATGGCTCGGTTTCGATCCTCGCCGCCCATCGGAGGTATGACGATGCGTCAACCGGCTTCCCCGGATGGGTGTTCATGACCGTCAAACATTGGGGGGAAAACGCAGTAGGGGCATGGACGTTGAGTGTGCAAGATCCAATCGGGACGCAGAATAGTAATGGCACGTTTGAAGACTGGGCGATGGGTATGTGGGGGGAATGCAAGGATGCAACGAGACAGCAACTATTCAAGATGCCCGATGATGCCGAGATCCTCCTCCCGCCCAGTCCGGTCTCAGGCGTAGCACTAGAAACGGTGATGCCCGGGCTGAGCTCTAGTGTGTTTGGAGCCGCGCCGACACCTCTCAAGAACCCGCCCCCGCTGGTCTCAGATACTAGTATGGGATTTTCCAAGACAAAGTCTTATGTCAAGCCGACAGCTCATTTACCGGAGGATCACACGGGAAACTACACCTCCGGGGACATCGTGACGGGGATGGGGAGCATGTCAGCCTACCTCAAGGGCAAGTCCTCGTGGGTATTTGTGGCCTTTGGGATAGCGATCGTCGTGGGCGGTTGTCTGTGTGGATGGTTCTTCCTGCTAAGGATGCGACGACAACGCGAACGGGCGCGATTCCAGACTGACCCCGATGGCGACCAGGCCGATCAGGGTGTTGGCCTGCTCTCGGGCGCTCGTCGGCCGGGAGGATTGCTGCAGCAAGTCCTCGGGGGAGCCAGTGGGCGCGGGAACGGGTATGGCTTTGAGCCCGTCGCTGGCGAGGAAGACCTCCCGATGCGATCAATGGGCCGCGGGCCAATAGAGTCGCGCCATAAAGCCGGCATGTCCCAGACAAAACCAACGACCAAGGACCTGTACGATGCCTTTGGGAACGCATCCGGATCAGAGGACGGCAGTGAAACCGAGCAAGAGGAAAAGCAGCCACACAGGGAGAGCCAAGCCGATAACAAGCCTCGCGCTGCTCCTTACAACGACATCGACCCCGACGATGAATATGTAATTCCCCTTCTCTCCCTCTCGTAGTTTTCTTTCCCATTCATCCACACTGTGGGGAAAAGTCTAACCTTCCCACCTCGTTTCTTGTTTGGACAGATGGACTCGTTTCTGGAAGACCCCGATGCGAACACTCCTCTGGCCTCTCGAACCCCAGCTGATGAACATTCTGATCAAGAAAGCCGGCGCCTCGTTGACGAGGAAGACGAGGACGGTCGGCAGGAGGGGGAAGACTGACCAATGAACCCCGGCCATCGACCTCATTCTCTCTTTTCTTATCTCGCTTCCCCTCCAACTACATAAATAGCTCAATATGAAGATTGACTTCTTTTTCGGACGTTTCACTTTCCCAGATAAAAAATGATCACATTTGAATTGATCTTATGGAAAAAATTCTTCTTTTTTTTTCGTGAATAAGCACTCTCTTCTCATTCTTAGATTGCACCCTTTATCTGCAAGCATCCTTGTTCTATTTCTTTCTCCCCAAAACGCATATTATGAAAAATTGATATACATAAATAAATCCATAGACAGATTCCACATCTGGTTTTTTTTTTTTTTTTTTTGCTTCTAATTTTTCTTTTTCGATCTTGTGTTTTCTTTCTTTTTGCCTTCCTTTCGTTCCGCTTTACGTTGCTCATTTCGATCGACGCTTCTTGTCTCATGGGTTTTTGTTGAGGCACCACCGCCCTCCCATGGTGGACGCTAGATTCCTGACCTTTCATGCCTCCAAACTACCTCCATTTCTTTTCATCCTTCCTCCACACAGATGTATTTAAGTACACATATACTTATATTGTGTTGATAATCCTTGCACGTGCCTTTTGCTGTTCACTCCCACTCATCATCAGATCCCAAAGGCACTTTCTCCCCCCCCCCCCCCTTTTTTTTTGCTGTTATGGTATGGTTAGAACCCCTCTCCCGCCGGGGCTGATCGGCGTTATAATGTCACATTGAATATTACCATGCTCTACCACATTGACAGCACTCATTGGCCTTGCAGAACTGCCGCAGGGGTGGCCGCATTGGTGGGGTCACCTGCCGTTGGGCAGTGACCCGATGAGCAACACAGTTTTCACCTGTGAAGTCAGATTCAAAGCGCCCTACGGGTTTGTTTGGTTACTTCTCTGTTTTTTTTTTTTTTTTTTTTGCTTTTTGTGGGGTGTGTGTATTTGGGGTGCTCCTCCGAAACATTGACGTCTTTATGTATGTTTGTCCTATACATAGTTGGAGAATACTAGGTTGCAGGATTAAAGAAGTGTTGGCAATTAAAAGACGCTGTCTTGCTTGTAAAATGAAGTAAAGGCAAATGTAACTACGAGGGATGAGGTTTTAAGCGCATGTAAATACATAAATAAATAAAATAAATAGTGTTTTGGTGAATTGATCCAGTCAAACAAACAGCACTATACAATATAGTAAAGTCATGAAACGCTCGATCCCAACCGAACTACATACTCGTCGTTCGTCAGATGACACTACATAGATGAGATGAGATGAGATGAAATGGAGTCTCACTTCGTCCCCCAGGCTTAAGCCAGGAAAGAATAAAAAGTTATAAGTTTCCCGCTCTTCGTAAGTGGCCCTTCGTCGAGATATCCCTGCAGTTCCCTATATAAATACATAATAGTCTTGACCATCTAAATATGTAGCTGGTGTGTGTGAAGTGGAATGTCAAACTTACCACTAACTATTTGCTTGACTCGGCACTTTCCCTGACATATCCTTCCGCACTTTTCTCTTCAGGAACGTGGCTGGTCATGAAGGTTCGCCATAAATCTTGTCTCTTCCATCTCCTTAACTCCTTCTCTCCGCCGGTTCCCCCGACCTCGTTCGAAATTCCTCTAACTGATCCCTTTTATCGGGTCTGTCTGCTCGTTGGCCGATTCATCTGTCAGTTCGGAAAACAACTCCAAGCCCAGCAGATTCCTACCTGGGTCGCGTATTACCTCGACTACAAGGGGCTCAAAAAGGTGCGATTGATCGATCTACGATCTACTTTCTCATTGCCACCTCCTCTCTCCTTCTCTCCTCTGGTCCCCACTCTTGAATTCTCTCGGTGTGGACGCGCCTCAACTCCAAGATTTTCTCCGACAGATCATCAACTCTCTTGCTAAAGGACGACCCGCAGATGCAGCCCTCCTCGCAGCTGGCATCTCTCCCGCTATCGCTGCTTCCAATTCTCCAAACTTACGCCATCAATCAGAATCAGATCAACAGCTCCAACTACTCTCTGAACCTTACAATCATCAAACAGCAAGTCCCGAGAATAACCTGAAACTGCACAAGGCTGCTTTCTTTTTCAAGCTAGAACGAGAACTTGAAAAGGTCAGCCTCCGATTGGCCTCTTTTTTTTCTGTTCCCTGCCATCTGCCCCGTTTCTAACGGGTTAGCTTTTTTTTTTTTTTTTCGTTTAGATCAACGAATTCTATTTGCAAAAAGAATCTGATCTAAAGGTCCGGTTGAGAACACTGATCGATAAGCGCAAGGTCGTTCAATGCAGCTGCACTCGTCGTTTGACTAAGGATAATTCAAGCTTTGCAACCCTCTATGAAGGATTTCGTCATTTCGAGGATCATCTCCGGAAGCTTCAAGCCTTCGTGGACATCAATCAGACGGGATTTCGCAAGATTCTGAAAAAATGGGACAAACGCTCCAAATCAACTACCAAGGAGTTATATCTGGCCCGTCAAGTCGAAGTCCAACCAGTTTTTAACCGTGAATGTATAGCCGAGTTAAACGACGCAGTTGCAGCGAACATACTCGAATTGGAGGAACTGCTTGTCGATTCTGATGATCGCCAACCTCACTCGCATTCGTCCGATCCTAGTGCCGATCAGATTTCCACCACAGATTGGAAGTCGGTGATTGACCATCCGAACTCTCATCAGAAAACAAATCCTCAGACTGCAGTTGAAATTGATATTATCGAATTTGAAGAATTGGAGACTCACCTCATTCAAGCTGTCAAAGCCGATAATCGCGAGCAAGTGGCTGAGCTATTACATCTTTTGCCCCTTCCAAGTTCCCCTTCCGAACAGCCCACGTCGGTGCGGAGTAGGTTGGGAAGGATACTTTGGAAAGCCGCTCTGAGCGTGGAGGAACCACAAACAATTGTCACCTCCAATAGTCGCAGCACTCCAAATACCAGCAATCGTATTGCGATCCTGACTCCTTCAACTGCGATGATCGAAAACGACCTCATCCCATCCTCTCGCCTGGATTTCTCGTTTGTGGATGATATTAGCGGTCGTTCATGTCTTCACGAGGCTGCCAGCGCTGGTCGCCTCAGATTAATTCGCCAAGCTATTGAGCACAAGGTACCTGTCTCCACTCCCGACGTTTACGGTCGGCAGCCCTTGCATTACGCAGCCATGAATGGTTTTGCTCATGCATGCCAGTTACTACTGAGCTATAGCGCAGATCCATACTGCGTGGATCACGATGGGTACACACCGCTAATATATTCAGTAACGAAAGGACGAGTAAATTGCGTACGCATCTTACTTGATTCTGGTATCTCGTTAGAGCCTGTGAAACATGCTGGCCTCCTTCCTCTCTCACTGGCATGCCAACATGGACATGAAGACATCGCTTTGCTTATGCTCAAGCGGGGCAGTCAGGTCCTTGCCAATCAGGAGGGAATGTGGCCTCAGCATTTGGCGGCGCGCGAAGGGCATGCGGCATTGTTGCGACTCCTAGCGGATGCTGGCGCAAACATGGACGAGCGGGACACATTTTCTCAGTGGACTCCGCTTTTCCACGCGGCAAGTGAAGGACATACCGAATGCGTCAAAGCTTTGATCGCCTCAGATTGTGATTGCCAAGTCCTAGACGAAACTCGCAAATGTCCAATCCATTACGCTGCTTGGCAAGGTCACATTGGCTGTGTCAACTTACTTCTTGCTAAACAGAGATCCACGAGGTTGAGTGGAACGAAGGATGTCGAAATGACCGCTGGCCTTGCAGCCAGCAACCGACGTACTACTTCGATTCCGGACGGAGCATTGCCTCCCGAAGCCATGAAATCTAGCGGCAGCTTAATGACAGGCTCATCTACAGGTGTTGAGATGGCCGAGGTCGATGTGGATTTGATACCTGATCTTTCCCTTCCACCGCCAATCATACCTTTCAGAATCTACGGTCACAATTACTTGGATAAGAAGGCGCTGGTTCAGCTTTTCCTTGGACATCCGAACACGGCCCGATCAGGCCGTAAAGCGATCCAGCTATATGGCCAACCGGAACTCACGTCCCTGAAGCTAGTTATTAGTAATCGCTCAGATGTATCATCAGTGGTCCATAGTACGATTTTACCCCTTGATTATGAACGTGAATCATTCTCCTTCCATACAGATAGTGTTGATCGCTTTGCATTGGAGTTTGAGCTGTTCCCGACGTTCGGGACCAAGATCATGGGCAAGGCTGTGGGTCTGCCCTCCAACTTCGAAGGTCCATGTAATCGCAAACCCTGTGTATTGCCCCTTTTGGATAAGTACCTCAAGGTAATTGGCGAGGTCGCATTCGAACTGAATGTGATAAGACCGTTTCGAGATGTGCAACTGTCATTTGGAGGAAGAGTTGAAACCTACTGGAAAGCCATAACCAACTTTTCTGCTTCCACCATCCAAGCCGACTCACCAATGGTATCCCCCTTCGGGACTCCGACCATTAGCCTCGCATCAAACGCCTTTGTGACAGCTTCATCCCTTTCTGGGAAGTACGTTCAGGTGGCTGTCCAGGTTACTCGTGATGGCGTCCCCGTCGTATATTCCGGTACCACTTTAAACGTGTGCGGGTTTGAAATCCCAATGTACAATGTCACAATTGCGCAATTCATGAAGCTTGCAAACGATCTCTCTCGAACGTTTGAGCATTGTACATTACTTCCAGATGATGAATCACCCCACCACTGGCACGAGTTCCTCAAAAACAGTATGGTTACCCTAGAAGCGGTCTTGGAGCGACTACCTATCAGCTTGGGACTGGATCTCGAAATCGGGGACCCAGGCTTAAGCCAGCACGGCTCTTTAGATTTGAATACATTCGTTGATGCCATTTTGAAGACGATTTACGACTCGACAACCAAAACCGCTCCCCAGAATCAGCCTCAGAGGCGTCGAAGACGACGACTTGTTTTGTCTTCCTTTGAACCTTTGGTGTGCACTGCATTGAATTGGAAGCAACCCAACTGTAACTATCCCCATTTATTCTTCTCAGTACTCTCCTACCTTGAAACGATAATAAGTTCAGCTCGCTAATTCTTGTCCCTCTCCTTCGCTCTTCCAAGATGCCGTTTTTTTCGCGTCCGATTGTGGCGTGTCCGAGTGGAATGATTCAACTGGACAACTCCTACCTCCTTCAAGTCCCACTAAGCAAGCTAGTATATGTCATGCTAATTATGAGCTGGATCGGCGCAGACGAAGTATTTTGGAGGCGGCCAAAGTGGCCAAAGCAAATAACCTCCTAGGAGTCAGATTAAATGCTACCTTACTAGTACGCTCAATCACATTATATTCCTTCTTTTTTTTTTTTAAAAAAAAAATGCACTTTTTTTTTGTAATTTCAGAACTGACCCCGTTTTTCCTGTTTGTATCGTTTCTTAGTTGAGGGTTCCGTCCTTGATCCAAAGTACCAAAGAAATGGGTTTACTGCTGACCAGCTTCGGGCCGGAAAGCAAGGACACTATCGGGCTAGGTGTCGACGGATTCATGTCCACCGATGGCGTCTTCGAATACGCTTCCCACATAGAACCTGACTTGTTTGAATCGTAATCTCATCTCATTCGTCTTCGTGTTTGCATACTCAAATCGTCATTTTTTTTTCTTTCTAATCACTAGAGACAAGGAAGTCCGAACGCAGTCCATTTTACCTTTTCAAACAAGCCGCTTGATTTTTTTTATCTATACATATGTTATAAGTAATCCAGACAGAACGCAATTGATTACTTTTTTTCGCGTCCCCTTTTTGAGAATATATTCCTTTCATCTCCAAATCCCATCAACGCTGAAGCCACCCATCTCTCGTGTAACTCATTCTGTGTCCTCTATCCGTGTTGCTCCGGTCCTTTCTTTCTGCTCCGCGTCACGCCTCATTCATCTTCCGTTTGGAAGTTCAACTTGATCACTCACTCTTAGCTTACTCATTCCACCTTGAGTTTCAACTCCCCGACTTCTCACGTCAAACCCTTCACTCACATTTGCAATGTCACTCTCCTCATCCCCTGTTTCTTCTCTCGGATTCAATCTCATGTTCGTCCCCTCTTATGCCGACTTGACTAATAAACTCTGAGCGCTTAGCTCTCCTTGCCCTCCTCCGTAGCTCATGGTCCTCAGATTCTTGTGATTCCATCGACCTTGTTCAGCGCTTAAGGTAGTTATTTATTTTGCATCTTTCATCTGTACTTTTACGTATTGACATACAAAAAAAACTTCACTCTTGATGAGAATCGTCAACAACCAAGGGGCGTACAGCAGCTTGATGTCCGTCCTCTGACAGGTTTGAGACATTGGCATACTTAGGGACCCCCAACTCACACTCCTCATTCCGCACTGTGCACAGGACCCAACCATGGTCGCTGGGTTGATTCCTATGTATCAATACCCACCTTCTGCATTTGGGGTAACCACATCCAATAAGGTCAATAATAGTGTGTGCACCTCATATTGAAGCATGTATGCCATTCCTTGCCTTTCAAGGCTTAAACAGGCAGACATCATGGGGTGCCAATTTTGCCAGTCTCTGTGTATTATTTGCGTTCAGGGGAGCATGTTTTGAATTTCATACAAATAATCAAGGAGCTTGACCTGGATCACTAGTGGAAAATGAAAGAATCTTCATATTCCCTGAAAGTGGGTTTACATTGTTCAAAAATGATGACTTGATTTTGCTCATAATTGCTGCAGTAAAAGAAGTTTGATTCCCATGAAAGTTGTTTGTTCAAAAATATTTCATAATAATTCCCATTTCATCAGTATTGAATAAGTCACCTATATACTAGCAGAAAAACTTAATTCAAATTCTTTAGAATTCCCTGATGTATTTGAGTGTAATTTAGTTGTTTTGAATTCCAATGTCAGCATTTCAAGAGAGGTAAGAGGACTGGAATCAAAGCTGAAAAAAATGGAAAATAAAAATGCAGGAATGCATGCAAAATCCAATTCTAATGATAATTTACCAAGAATCTGGTAGCTCAAATTTTTTTCAAAAACAAAATCAAGTCAAGAAAGGAAAAAGTGGGTTAAAAGTACAACATAGAAACAGAAGTAAATGAAGCAAAATTGAATGGATATCCATGTTCTGGTGATGTGAATAATTCAATGAAAAAATACTGAAATCTGCACTGCATCTTATGCAATTTCATATTATGAGGAATGCAGATGAACTCCTCAGTGTCCTAATCCCTGTACGTAAAAATGACCTTTGCCTCTGATTTGCAGCAAGTACATCTGAATTGATGTTCTTCTGTAGACTAGTTTCAGTTTAATTTCAATCAGCTCTTGAGATTATTTATCCAAAAATGGATCTGAGATAGAATACTTACTTATTAATTTTGTCAGTAATAGTTGATAGGGCTAATGGGTCTTGAGTCAATTTGATTGACATCTATAGTAGCAATTGTGATTTAAGAGGTTTCATTGATATTGAATTAACTAATTGCAAAGATGATATTGTAAGGTCTTCAATCATCTCGGAAGTCAATTTCCGACTTACCTGAAGACATAGCACTTGACCTTCAAATAAAAATAATGGAATCAGACTCAATTGTCAAAATTATGAAATCATCCTTCTCTCCAAATTGAGTGATAATATTATTAATTCAAGATTCAAACCTACCAGTAAGCTTGAGAACTTTGTTGCATATCTGAAAATGAAATGCCTGTAAGCCTGGAACCCCTGACCTAGAAGACAAAATCGTATGACTGGATAAAGATACCTTTCCATTTTGAAGCTCCCTTCCTATGGCCGTGTTAACTCCACCAACAGCCTATCAATTAGAAGAATTGACTTATCAGGAACTATGCACGCATCTATTTTGAGTTTGATTCCGTAGGCTTACCGAGATCGCTCCGTTAAAGCTTGCCTCAGAATCACTAGCTGATTTGGCCATTTGTTGGCAGACTTGTAAATCAGTTGAATCAATACGAACTCTGAAAGGGTTTGGTGCTAATACAGTGCGTTGATCTAATCCGTATGGTGTCAAGAAAACATTTGCAGCCCTTCTTGCGCAATCACCTGCAAGCCCATCTGAGATCTATAATGAAAAAAGGCAATCCAATCCGCAATTAATAGACTGAGAGTTTTAAATTCATTGAGAGTTTCAAATTCATGGCAGAAGAATTGGGGGATATAGCTGAAGCATCTATTTGCAAGTGCTTCGGATATAAAAAGAAAGCATGGGTGAATGGACATCAATAAATACCTGAAATGCTTGATATGCCTGCGGAATAAGAATAGCCCTTTTATTGAGATTGTGGGAGGGGGTCATTTCCCTTGAGAGAGTATGAGCTGTACATCTGGAGACCATCAAATGGTTAAACCAGACAATATAAAAGAAGAGCGATACTGCTGATGATATCATATTGAACAAGATATCGGATGATATGCTTTTTCTTGCGGCGTTTCACTTCTGCCTTGTTTAGCAAGAATTCCGCGATAAAGATGACGAGGTAAGAGAGATAGTTATTTGCCCTATAAGTAATCGCAGGCTGAAGAGGATGGAGCGACGCAATCGCATCAAACTCTCAGCTTTTATATTCCTCATCGTACAGGTGCTGATCATCCCCGGACACTGATCAAGTGTTATCAGCTTGCTCATATTAATTTTGATTCCGTTTCATGGGAACAATAGCACAAAGTTCAGCACTTTAAGGTGATTAATGAAACTGACAGCGTTTGACCAACGGGTCGACGAGTCAGGTTTTAATCAAAGTGGAATGAAGCTTATTACACCAGTTGTGCTCTGGACTCTGGAGACCATAATCGTTTGTATTATGTTCAAATTCCGAGAATCAGGTTGCCAATTTTCCGTCGGAACTGACAATGCAATAATTACTCGCGGTTCATCAAGGGAGATTGAAATTGGAGATCGGAGTCCTCACAACTCTTGATGGGCGGCAGTTTGTCTCCCTGTTGCCTGCAAACCACGACAAGGAAGCCGACTTTTTAGGAAAGAAATTCCATCCCACTGTGATCCTTCGGCGACTTTGAGGACCTGAGGTGACGGATAGGACTCCCCACAACGATGCGCTTCAGCCCTTCACGGCTTGCGGCAAGGCACTTGTGTTTCACAGGTGATTACAAAAAGACAAAATAGAAACATGGCAAGAATGAGGTCTGAGAGCACTAGAAACCAGGAGTTTTTGAAAATCGCGCTGATAAGAGAAATGTGATGGGAACATGGCTCAGAATCGGAAAGAAAGTCCTCCCCCATCATATTGTTACATACCTGGCTGAATCGATTGATATTCCGGAATTGATTGTCAGATTTTCAATTGTCCTAAAACCGCCACCACGGTCACCATCATCTGGATTCTGATTCCATCATCACATATATATCTTTTCCACCTCTCATGAACTGTTACAGCGCATACCATCCCGCCATCCAAACAGTAAAGCTATGAAGCTTACCAATTGCAAGGCTGCTTCTTTTCTTCGCTTAGCAACCACAACCCAGGCGGCCTCAATGAACCAAATTTTGTAGCACGTCAACGGTCAATGACTGTCAATAATGCTTCCTGCCGGCACGTTGCCATACAACCAATTCATGTTGACTCTTGAGGTGACCAATCATATAAATGTTTATTCTCCCGGTCAATAGCTCACAAACCAGGTGTACAAAGATCGATTATCATGCTATCCGGAGGATTGTCCTTCCGTGGCATGTTAAGAATTCATTTCATTACACGAGAAAGCATATTTTCTTTTACTGCGATGATAATTAAATTGACAACACCCGCATCAACTAAGAGTTGCTCGAGTAAGGAAACACACAATGAGAATGAAAGGTAATATTGCTCGCTCTTGAATCTATGGAAGTTGAACTGGCAGGTGATGACTCGCCAGTTGCACAGTAACCTGCAAAATTGATTCTCTAATACGCTTCCTATCCTGCGTATAAAATGTAACTAGTTGAAAAGGCAAATTCAGCAAAACCCCTTCCCTCAGTATCATCTTTCTACTTGTGTTGCGGAGATTTCCGAACCAACTTTTCTGTCGCGAGATGATTTTGTTCTCAAAGCGATTCTTGGTGTTTAGTATCTGGCTTAGCCAGTTTGTGGACTGTAGCCCACTATCATACCATATGTCAAGGGATTTGAAAATCCACAAATCCATTAAAAGGTCCATTGTTAGAAGACTGGAGTATGAAGAATTTCAGGTAAACCTTTTCTTTTTCGTTTTGTTAATAGTGAAAAGACAGAACAATGATTGACTTGAAATTTGAGCTGTCAAATGGCACGGCCAGCGTATATCATTTTGTAAAAATGAACAGCTAACATTATCCTTCCTTCTGGGTTGACCATCAATAGATCTCGGATGGGCTTTCTGGAAATTGTTCAAAAAAAGCCGAGAGAATCTTCTTGACCCCATACAACGTAACCCAAGTCACTCTCCTCAACACTGGTACTCCCAACCCCATTGGCCGTGTTAATGGGGTTTCTATCGACAAAAGTGATTTGGATGTCTGCAAGAAAATGACAAGAGCCGCCGTTGATGCTGAGGATAGCTTCAACACAGAAATAACCGTGAGCCGCCAATTAAAACTAGTCAATTGGCTTCCTGAATCATCACTGCTGAGTGGATTTTGATTTGTTACAGAAAAGCGGAGGTCCCAAAACCATCCTGGGAAGGGAATTCCAAAATGGGAAGGTAATGTTCTGTGGAAATTCATTCTGGAAATCAAATCCGTAGTACAAAAGCTCATCATACCCGTAACAAAATTCTCATCCTTGTAGATATGCAACAAGGTACTCAAGCTTACAGGTACGTTGATTACATATATGGTGTATCAAGCTGGTCTGGACACATGCCCAAGTCCCGCTTGGCGCAGTTCCCCCGCGGTCAAGCGGGCTCAAATCATTTTGGCGGATGCCCAACCGCGCTTGATACACCATACTTTCCATTGACCAGTGTTAGAGGTAGGAAGATGATAACGTCAACTGATTGGATTATCACATTTCGAAGGTTCCGTACTCTGTCTTCAGGTGATTCAAAACAAATTTTCACACTAGAAGGGTTTTCAGTCCAATGACTAAATGCAGTGCATGAAAACTGCCACGATATCATTTTCACAACAGATGGAAGTACAGCTTGGAGTCGCTACGACAGCTCGCAGGAAGAAAATCGCGGAACAGATTACCAAGTCAGTGGCCTTAATTGAACTCTAATGCTGTAGCAATTAACAGAAATATTTTCATTCTTGGCTCACATGCTGAAACCTGTTTGACAATAGCTTACAGGAGAATATTCTCATTGATAAGGCTGCTAGCGGTCAAAAACAACGTTCGGTTCAGGTGTAATAAAATTTCATTACTTCTAGTTTACTATTACCTCTGAAATTGTCAGATATACAGACATTTAAATGATGGGTTTGGATTTCATGAAGGCTTGGTGCAAGGTGATATTTATACGTTTCTAAAATCTCAATTTTATTTCTCTCCCTTGACTTTTTATTCCTTTCTTCTTTGTAAAATGATCTTTTCATTTTCATTTTTTAAATTTCATCGTGATCAGAGTCCAGATTTTTCCCTGGTTTAGGAAATCCATTGATGGCTTCAAATTCTCTCATTTCATTGATTTTTGCATTCATCAAATTTTCTACAGGATTCTTTATTCCAATGGATTTGGCTGCAATCACTTCATTTTGTGACAAAGAAAGGTTGACCCCACCCATAAAATAAAATATCATCCCTTGCTACTTAGATGGATGCGGGCCCGTATATACATGTGCATCTTTTTTCTTTATTTTTTACTTCTGTTGTTGTTGCGCTCTAGTGCTTGCTTGGTGAGATCTTCCAGTTGTCTTCAATGCCTTCAACAAAGGTTCTTTTTCAGAGGCGCGGATCTTGGCATAGTTCTCTTTCCTTTCCCCGACTTCCTCATCGCCAGTATCTCTGTTTGAAATGAGATAATTTTTAGTTTGGATATCCCTTAAATTAAAACGAGAAGAATATACTGACTCTGAGTCTGATCTTGTGTCCTCCGGAGAATGTCCTCTGATTACCTTCCACAGTACTTTAAATATCATGAAAAGCCAAATCATTAAGATTACCTCCAGCGCAATCAAGAGGCCTAAGAACGCAAGCCACAGTGAATGGCTCGCGAGACGGCCGGAACTGGGATCCCAGATAAATTCAATATCTTGCGGTACGTATTTGTATATAGAGAAAATTATCCGGAAGAGTATGTAGTGTCGTGTATATATCCATGAAGCTACGAAGACCAAGAACGAGGCGTCTCCTATAGGCCCGACTTGCATGTAGTTAAGCATCTTCGCAAACTTTTTGAACGGGTCATTAAAAAATGTGATCATTGGGGCGTGAAAAGTGAGCGATAATTATTAAGGCAACGTGGTCTTGGAAGTACAAATGATGAAGGACTTACAGCCAATAGAATATCCGATAAATCCATTGTCGTATGAACCGCCGTTCCTATGCCTGTAAAGTTGGTTGAATAGCTCCCACATACCAGAATCGCGGTGACAATGTGATCTATGTCATGAAATGAAATATGTTTGTGTTAGTTTGAAGAGGAAATCTGAGTAAACATCCGAGTCATCAAGCGCAGAGGAGAGGAGACTGACGTGTAAACATTTGATAGTAGTCTTTGCGACGCTTTTCAATCTGAAGCACAATGATTTGCTGGAACCAGAATGCAATCTGTGAAAGATAGTAGAATTTACTTAAGCCATCCAACGAGGTGTGGGGGTAACCTTGCCAGTATTGTCGTATGTTGAAGGAGAGAATTGGCTCGGGGTATGCACACAGAATTTTCTGGAACAAAAGAGACATGTTTAAACTCAGTAAATGTTATCAACTGTTGAGTTCAACAATTTCCTCACAATTCCCATGCACCAAAAGATAGTGCAATAAACCAAAGTCCAGCCTTGTTCTGAAAATCGCTGTAACTTGCTATTGGCCAGCCCGATCATTGATCCCAACGGATTCCAAAGGAGCTTCATGAGGATTTCTCGCAAGCTTAACCAGATTAAAACCCAAAAACCAATGAAATAGAAGTCATCCAAGCCTTTATTGTATTTTCCACTTTCCGGATTGAAATACGATAAGTGGATCAATTTCGGTAGGGTGCTCCATGGTTGAATGGTTGGAAGTGGAATCTGGTCTGTCGAGCTGGAAAGTTTTGGCTCATGAGAGAGGCTCGGAAAGGTAATAGTGAGAATGACTGTCACAGTGATGACAACCAAACTCGCTGCTGAAAGTCGAAAACCAATCGGTCAATACTTACACCAACTTGGAAAGCCAGGAATCTTGACCCTGAGTCTAATGGTAGCCAAGGGGAAAAGAGACCTGGCCTATGATAATATCTCTTCAAAAAAAAAAAAAAACTCACTCAAGTGGGCATCTGTGTTCTTTTTGGGAGCCATCTTAGCAATTTTTCCGCGATATATCGAGATGATGCGTCCCGAAGAAGTTTCGCAAGGTCTTGATAATATTCCTGTTGGGTTTTGGACGTTCACAATGATCTGGTCAGGGATATTATCAAACGATACTGATAAAGGAGATAGTTTTTGTGAGTTTTCGACTTGAAAGTAGTAGAGGGAATTCTAAAGGGAAAAAAGCTGTCAAGGCGCGATATAGATCCAGAAGCTAGACTGGGTGGTCAAATATATATACTCTGAGGGAGAAAGGAAGATGTGGTGATTCTACTGGACTGCGGTTTGCGCTTTCTTAAAGTAAATTAGCTGGCCTACGTCGCTGGATCCACCATATTGGTGCTCATGACGCAAGAAGAGTGCGTTTAAGGATGACCACGGTGTCACTACAGCGGTTATCTGACGTGAACCCTTTCCAGATTTGTCACTGTGCAACAAGCTCACCTACACAAGAAAAGTTATCGGAACTCAATCAAGCACCGAGCAGGAAATCAATTTCCTGTTGATGCGGCCTTGCTGAAACTTCCATTGCCTGGTCAGCTCCGGCAAATACCCATCACGTCGCATATGTAGAGGTATCCATCAAGTAGCCCTTGGCGGAGGTTATCTACCCAGGCCCGGTGAGCAGCTAAGTTTCGGTATTAGTGTCCAATTGCCACGAGCCTCCTTTCAGGCCTTGAGCCTTCTGACTGACTTCTTGATTGGGAGTGCTCAGATGACAACAGTCTTATTTGTATTTAGCTAGCGACAAACTGTCATCTCATGGAGTGAGCGCAAGAGTATATTCCCAACAGTCGATCGGCATCGGTGGTAATAGAGTCGTAGACGCGCTGGGCCTGTTGCTGTCTGTTGCCTGTGCCTTGCATGCTGGAATAGCCGAGGCAGCTCCGGCGGTCGGTTTGTTGCTCAGGTGGATGTAACACTGCCATAACAAAACTCATCTCCTTCCCACTTGATACATCCGGCATTCAAGAATATTATGTACCTGTAAATTCACATTCGCTGCCTCAGAAGCTCCCCACCAGTTTGCGGCATTCGCGTGCTCAGCTGACCGGCCACCTTCCGAAAGAGACTTGATCCGGCATTTTCGCCCAATTCGACGTGCTAATTAGTCACTTCGGCCATCGTACTATCGCATCTATTTCTTCATGCACAAGGGGTCGCGCTGCCACTGAAGTTACTTCCATATGCACTAAAAATGAAACACATCGATCCGATTTCATCATTTTGTTGTAAAAAGCAGTCAGGCGCCGGGACTCCACTCTTAAACATAATGTGTTTTTTTGAAAGGAATTAATTCACCATCTTCTATTTTTGAGATGCCACAATTCATTGTACAGCCGTTCTCACAAAGATTGCCGTGTCGGCTGGATCCACAGGCCAAAAAAAGGTTGGATTTTTTAAAAAAACTGAGCCAAACTTAACCCTGCAGCTGAATTACACACAGTTTGGCAGGGAAAGGTTAATTCTGCAGATAGAATCTGCAAAATTTACTGAGTTTTTTGGCAAATCCAGCCTTTTTTTGAGCTGGTAAATCCGAATAAGCTGGACAACCTTTGTGAGAACGGCTGTAGTTGGTCCTGCATTTTTTAGGAATTTTAAAATCTTGATCTTTGGCTCTTTACCCACCCCCATGTGCACATGTTATGCCTTGGACCAAACTTTCCAGCAAAGGATTGTTTGGATTTTCAACCATGTTGTCCCATTATAACCTTTGGTCAAAACAGCAGAAACAGCCTTTGAAACCTTTCACACACCTGTAAACCATTGTGAAATCTGAATTGGTACTCTGCTGCACGACCGTGCACCAGAGTACAAATTCAAATGTCACAAAAATGTAATAAGCATACACCAAGCACCACAAAAAAACAAAAAAGTGACCAATGGGAGTTGGTCTTTGGCAACACTGGCACAACTTTTGACCCAACTTCAAAAAAAAAAAAGCAAATATGACACATGTTCAATGCACAGTCACTGTGCAAAATGCACAGTCACTGTGCAAAATGCACAGTCACTGTGCAAAATGCACAGTCACTGTGCAAAATGCACAGTCACTGTGCAAAATGCACAGTCACTGTGCAAAATGCACAGTCACTGTGCAAAATGCACAGTCACTGTGCAAAATGCACAGTCACTGTGCAAAATGCACAGTGACTGCGCAAAATTATCTGGGAAAAAATCCAAGTCAAAATTGAATTTATGTTATAGCATCCTGGAAGTTGGCAGTTATAAGCAGGAATCCTGCTCATTTTTTTGACCAGTTTTAAAATTCAGTTGTCATGGGAAAAAAATTGGATGTCACAATTTTTGAAATTGACATTCATTTTTTATTTGTAAACATCAGGACTTCATAAAATCTACGGACCAAGGAACATTTAATGTGCATACAAAATTATGAAAATTTAGCTTCTGAAGGAAATTTGAGTTCAAATTTAGCTCTACATGTGCTAGATATATGATTAGAATGCTTTTAGTACACATTTTTTTTTGATAATCTAGGGGTACAGAAGATATTTTTAAGAGTTTTAAATGGAAATTTCCTTGGAAAATCCATGAAATTATTCATGATGGTTGGTATGGACTTGTTCATCAGCTTTTATCTTTGTACACAATGAATGAAAAGACTTTTTTATGTTTATTCAAGATGATTTTTTTGAAATTGCCCAATGATGATTGGACCATATGAAAATTCAGAAAGTCA
Source organism: Puccinia coronata f. sp. avenae (assembly GCA_002873125.1). Classification (NCBI taxonomy): domain Eukaryota; kingdom Fungi; phylum Basidiomycota; class Pucciniomycetes; order Pucciniales; family Pucciniaceae; genus Puccinia; species Puccinia coronata. The sequence continues at coordinate 299,909 of PGCI01000029.1, forward strand.
GAAGATTGACCAAAGTTCTGCCTGAGTTCTACATAATTTGTGGTATCATTCATCATTAAGTTACAATTTTGATCACTTTAACATCAGCCTGCTTTTTGGTTCACTTCAGAAGATGTTGCCCAATTATCTTAACCCACATCAACATCATTTCAGGTTCATATGGAACTGACACATAGGATCATTGGCACCGGGTTACAGTAAAAAAACATGGAGTGGCACTGGCATGCCAGTGCCATAAATTCTCCCCTGGTGCCTGTTTCTTGCAATTGAGAACGTTTCGGGAATAAAGTGGGGATCCTTCCCCTAGTATCGCCACAAGGTGAGAAATATTCAGATAATACTTTCCAAAAGACAAAAGTCGGGCGCCTGAAAGCAACTGATTGGCTGCAGTTTTTTGGGCATGCTTGGGGTCTTGGAGCGGAACGACAGGCTGCGGAGGGTTTCCAAAGAGTGGAACTTGGACTGAAACGTCAGCATCTGGTTTGTTGAAGCAGATGTATCGATTGACCAAAGATTGAACCATGCAAAGGGCCAATATTTCAGATGCAGCGCCATCGCTTCCAATGGAAATGATGGACATTCCTGATTGTGAGCAATAGTTGAGGACCAAGAGATGGCTGGCTGCAATGTCTTCTGCTGTCTCCTTCTTGTAACTAGCAACTAACGCAACTACAAACAAGGGAAACTTTGGTAATGGCACCTGGATTGTGCAAAGACAAACCTGGTAGGATTATGGAATGGTTTTCAGGATTTCTTCAGTGTTTCAAAAAACAGAGGAAACCACATACCTTGCTGCAGAGTTTATTGTTTAACGTGATGTCCTTGACAAGATTGCTGAGTTCCTCAAGATCGGAGAATGGTACATCACCACCTTGGGCACCAACATTAATGTAGCCATTGTGCGACCGTAAAGATTTTACACATACAGTCTGGTCGGAGGCAAGAGCAAGGGGTCCAGTGTAACCTAAATCTTTTATGTATCCGGCAACTCTTTTGAAGTTGGCCATCACGATCCCGTCCTCTATGTGGCCTCCATTAATTTTTTGTTGGTGCCTCATGTTACGGAGAGATTGCCCAGCAAAATTATTCCGCAAGTACTTTGCTGCCGCGGGGCTCATGGCAGTCATTGTAGTCAGAAAACTGTTGAAGTAAGAATTGAACCTCATCCCGTTCAATGCCTTACCAGAAGCCTCGCGCTCAGCCCGCACAGCCACTGCTTTTAACAAGCCTTCAAAAGCGCCCATGTCTTTGAAAAGGCCCTTATTGGCTTGGATTGCTAGAGAAGTCCAGAAATCGCTGTCTCCTGATTTTGACTGTTTTTTGAGTGATGTATTCAGTTGTTGCAGCTCCTTGTAGCGGATCAATTTTGATTGGAATAGATCGTGTGTCATGAGGTTTGCAGGAATGAACTTGATTGTATCTTCTCTTGCTTACTTGACATTGAGAGCCTTTTTCAAGGAACTTTTTCCTCTCAGATCAAGACAATTTTTGCAAATGGCATATATAGCATTGGGTTGAGCATTGAAAGTTTGTTCACAGATTGTGGAGAATATTCCCAAAGTAGCATTGTGACGCTGAATGTATCACGTAGACTGAGCTTCAAGCGACCGAAGGAGGATTTGATGTTGTTCTTCAGTAAGTTGAGATTCTTTCGTGGTTCCAAAGAGTTGATGGCAGACTTCGTGACAAGGAGGGGCCCCATGATGCGTGGATGGAGAGCCTTCAATGCATTGTTGGATTCAAAGTTGGCTTTTTGGTCTCTCCCAAGTCTGGTCATTCAGCCCCAAGCATCTCATTTGAATCGTCTTCTGCTTCAATTGCCGTTCCAGTAAAACTGAATCAGAAGCCAAGTTAGCAGATTCAAGAGGCCTTTTCAGAGTGAAGTAAGAAGTTATTGGGCAAGTATTTGAAAAACTCAAGGTGTAAAGTTTGCATGATTCTATATTGTATTTATTGAGAAACAGTTGCTCAATTCAGTCTTGCGCAGAACAAACAGAATAAAAGCAAATTTCTTACTTGATTCCCAATTTTTATGAACATTTTGAGCGCGGCCTTGTGGGAGTATTACTGGAGGTGCCCCAAAGTGGCAGTTGAAGACAAATTCATCATCCAGGGAACCACCATTGATATTCTTTCTGATCAAACAACCCTTGCATTTGTGCGCATTGGTGGACTTTGGGCACATCAGAAGGAGCATTTGATGGTTGGACAAAAGAGGTTTTGATGATCCAGAATAAGATGTCTGTACATCTTCCTTTGAACCATCCGTACTTGATTTCGTCTTCTGAGAACCAGCCGTACCGGATTTTGGCTTCTCCGACCCGGCTGTACTCGATTTTGGCTTTGACTTTGGAGGTAACATTTTTGAGGGAGGCTTCTTCACAGGTATAATCTGTTTTGGAGTGGAATTTCCGGGTGGTAAGAGTAATTTATCTCAAGGTTGTTTTGCTTGTGGTTTTGGGAGTACACCACAGGATTCTGTCAAATACAAAATGATCATGGAGCAATCATCATTTCAGCTACACTACAAACATTTGTAATTTCACCTAAAGAAAAAACTACTGTTTGGGTTAAGCAAAATGTTAACTTTTTTCAACAAAATGGCTCAGTAATAAAAATTGAGCAAAACTGAGCATGCTCAGCAAAATCCCCAAAAGTTGCCAGAATGAATAAAAATCATTTCTGTTCAGTTTCTAAAAAAAAAAAAAAATTTGATGAGCATGCTCAGTAAAGCTTATTTTTCACTTCTGACCATTTTCTGTCAAATCCGGTATATGTTTTGCCCATCCCAATTTTACATTTTCTTTCTGGGCAGAGTTGCAAATGTTTGTAGTGCTAGTTGCAAATAGCTATGAAAAATAAATTGAAAACACGTACCTTCAAAGCAAGTGTAAATGTGCTCAAGTTTGAGGAAGAGAAGAGAATCAGCATTCCACAAGGGATGTTGGCGTGCTTGATTCAAGTATTTGAGGACAGGTTCAATTCCAAACTTTCCAGTTTGCAGTTTTCAACTCCAAAGACTGCATCCATGCTCTCATTGACAACATACCATATACCCTTGTCTTCTTCATCTTCTGGAACAATTGGAGGACAGTTGAACCGCTGGAAAATCAGATCTTCTTGTGTGGCCTCCGGAATTTTGGAAGGTGATTGAGAGATGGAGAGGATTTTGTCTAACAAATCTTGAACCATACTTTTGTTGGACATTTTTTGTGTGGTAACAGGTGATAAGAGGCTAGGAAGAGGTTCTTTTGAATCTTTACGGCTGTTGGAACAGTGCAAGGGAGATTGAGCAACGTTGGGAGCTGTTTTAGGAGTTGATCTGAGCTATTCTCAGCTGCTGTTAGGAGTTGTGGCTGTCAAAACAGACACTGTTGATAGAAATCTCCAAATCTGATAGAAATCTCAAGAACATTGTGCAAGATCCTGCAAGATCACGCAAGGCCATAAAAGACCATTCAAGGTGTCTAGCCAGTTCTATGAGGGTAGATCAGGTTCTATCAGGGTCTAGCCCTGTCTAGCCTGTCTCAGCGGGTCTTGGCCTGTCTCAGCAGGTGGTCTTGGCCCAATGAATTGTAAGCTATCTCAAGCTACAAAATTTAAATAAATATGAAAAAAAAGGTGTTGAGCTGCAGATGAGGGTGGCTGCTGAGGGGGGGGGGGCAAACCAATTATCATCTTGCCCATGTTCATATACATTTTTTTTTCCATTGCGGCCGATAGTGACTGCCAAGGGGGGGGGGGGTGCAAAATAGAGAAAAAAAAACTATCTCTCCATTTTCATACATTTGTTCCACACATTTTGGGATTTAGACGCTTTTTATAAAACTTCTCATAAATTTTTGGTCACCAACCCCCTCCTTGAGAAGTATTTGGTACATTTTTTGTGAGTAGCCTCATGACTAAAATAGGCCATTCATACCTTTTTGGTGAGTAACCTTTTGAGTTTTGGCCCAAAAATTCATACATTTTGGTCACCCACTTCTATAGGGGGTCTCCGGGGTTCTTCAGGCTCTCCTTGACCTGTGTGACCTGCATAAAGGCAGTTAAGAGTGAGGCTGCGGTGTGCACACAAGACCCGCTCTTTATAACTGACTTATCCGCAAGGATTGAAAAAAATCCCGCCCAACTCAGGATCCCGCATCCCGCTTGGAATCCCCGCTAGTCGCCAGCTGCCACACCGGACATTACTCCAAATCTGGGAAGCTTTCTGTGTACATACAACCTACATCCACCACACTCCCCACACAACACCAAATGGCTGGGCGTGTCCTATCACCATTATGAGGAGAGCTCCTTTGAGAGCGGGCCCAGTACACCATGGGGCAGGTTTCTAGAAAACCTGCCAGTCTGCTGGACGCTTTCTGGTAAAAGCGTGCAGCAGACACTTCAAAAGCGCCCTCTGGAAACAAAATAGATGCTTCAAAGCGCCTGTTGGACAATGGGAACCAGAAGGAACCAGAGCGTCCAATGGGCACCCACTGAATGCTTTTTGGAAGCATCCAACGGTTGCTACCTGACAGAAGCGCCCACTGGACGCTACTAGAAAGCGTCCAGTGGGTGCTAACTGACTGAGGCACCCACTGGAAGCTTCATAAAAGAGTCCAGTGGGCGCTTCTGTCAGGTAGCGCCCACTGGATGCTTTTTTGAAGCATCCAATGGTTGCTTCTAACACAAAGCGCCGCATAGGGGCTCATTCTTTTGATTGAGCTCAAACTCTGCAGGTAATTCAAGGAGGGGGGTTGGGAATTAGGAGTTAATGTGCTAAGGGCCAACAAAAGGTAATACACTGTTACTCTTTCATGTATCTCTTGTATTCAAATTTTATCTGTAGACTGCACTTATTTTGAGGAAAATAAAAATACAAATACATTCAACATCAAAACAAACTGTCCCATATCCACATTTATTTGGTGAAATTTATGAGAAATAATTTGAAAAATAAAAACTAGACATTGGGCTCATCTTTAGAATCAACACAAGGTTGGCCAATTACAAAAGGACTTCTATCCCAGTTTCTGAAACCTTGGATAGTACATTGCACCATATCTTCATTTTGAATCTGTGTTGTAACTGTTCTAGAAATTTGGTAGTGTTTGAATGTGTCAGCTTGCTACTATGACAGAGCCAACCTGACAAAAGTAACATAAAAAGAGACATTATTACTACAGTATTAAGACCCATTTATATGACTAATAATGCACAAAAAACTCAGTTTACTTATTTTTATCCAATGAGCTTAGCAAAGTCCTGGCACCATAAAAATAAGTAATGAATTAAAATAACAACTACTTCTTACAAAAATACTAAATAACTTCTAAACCTTGAGGATAACTTAGAATATTATGTCACATTCTGAATCCTCATGCAAATTAATGTAGGGTCCCTCACTGGAAGTACCCCTAAATTCCTACTCCTTCACCTTGAATCAATTACCCGTAAGAATTGGCCACATACATATGTCACATAGACATTACACACGTATGTACTTGTTATATATGCATACTATATGTGAAATGACCAATTATGGACTTATAATTGAGGTGTTGTGTATAGTTTGAGAGTTAGGCCCAATTGGGGTTTAAACCTCCAACCCCGCGCGTGGATTATATAATCCAATTGGAAATTGGCCAAATGCGTGGAAATAGCTAATCCCCTAGTTACCACATATGTACAAGTGTAACTAGGGTAAAAGGAGATTCTACGTGGTTTATTTACAAGGTTTCATTAATAAAAACCTTGAATACATAAGATTAACATAGCCAGTGTGGCTTCTAATGATTGGCCATAGCCATTTGTGGCCCATTTCAGATACATTCACACGTCAGTGTTGCTATGTACCTTGGTTACAATGACTAAATAAGTTATTAAGGTCATGGAAAGCACTTGTGACGCTGAATTAATGACCAGCAGTGTCATTGGGCTGAGCACTGTTAGTGCCAATCTCCCAAATTGGCCACATTGCGCTGAAATTCAGTCACTACACGCACACAGGCAGAAAGGTCCTCTACTATGAGTGAAATTAGTATATATAGAGCCCTCTTTCCACGTCAAAAGTTGTTAATGATCATCAATTATTATTACAGTCAATCAGTTACGCCGTGTCCTGTCCTTATTTCAGTTACTCTGCCCTGTTTGCCTGTTTTAACCGTGGTGTTCCTCTTTAAATCAACCATTCTACGTGTCCAGATCCTGCTCAGAAACCCTCAAATCTTACCAGCAGCTCTACTTCACCCCCCTACGTGGCTTTTTGGCTCAAAAGAAGCAATAGTGATTACTTCTTTTATCCTTCTGTCCCCATTCTGGTTCCTTAATTGGAAAAGCACTTTGGTACCACCTTCTGTTACGCAGAAACCCATTGTTTTCTTAATCAGATACCACCCTGCTTAGCAGATCTCTGATTTAGAGGGCACCTACAAACACCCCTGCGCCAGCAGGCCCCTCTGTAAAAGAATTATATTCTTTTATACCTTCCTTTTACTACTTTTCTACGTGAAAATACCCCACTATACCCATCATTTGCACTCTTATCACCTTGTGTAGCTAAAAGGTACTAGCCCTTGGCATCACAGAGGCTGACAGAATGGAGAATGAAAAGAAGAGGTGACTTCATGAAAATGCATGTGCCTAGGTATAAATTTGGGGAATTAATCAAGCCACTGACATGATTCCAGAATCAAAAGTTTGAAATTATGTTTATTGATTATTAAAAACTATCCTCACCTTTGGAATCATGTCATTGGGTACAGTACTTCCAAATTTGAACTTGTGAACATCTCAATGTGGTGACTGCAGAATGATGTACTGAAGTACAACTTGGGAAGTAATGGACCCAATGACATGACTCCAACAAGGCCCCCTTGCTCAAGGATGATTTTCTCTTGGGGAGCTTTTACCGCACTCATCTTTGCTTGTTATTTGTCACCCCATCCTCCAGATATTCTCTCAAAAGGTCTGACCAATGCTGCAACAAATACAATACATGTATTGTATGTGCATATACACTGTATTGTATTGGCTCACCAATACCACCTTTTTTTCAACTGTGGTATTGCATTTGCTGGCCAATACAATACCCTTGTGTTGTATTGGTGTAAAGCTCAAAAGTGTCTGTGAAGACATTTTGCTGAGTGCGGAACAGGATGATGTGAGGATGACTCTGCTGTTCCTATAATAGACACTAAAACAAGACCCCCCAATCTATGATTGGCAGGCTTTAATTCAAGTGATATTAAGTGTATCCAAGATAATTCTGTTGGTATAGCAAGTGTAGGTGATTAAGGTTTTGTTGAGTTGTTGAGTGTTGAAGATGATAGTGGTAACTGATGAAGGTTAATAGGTATGATGAGGGTTTGTTAAGCTAATGAGTTCTGGGAGCTGACTCAACTACCAAGTTGGGTCAAGATGAGTTGTTAAGGACTAATGATGATGTTGTTATTACTAAAGTACTATGTTGTTGATCTACTACAACCTCAATATTGAGTGACTTATAATGAGGAGTGACCAGTGTATGAGACTATTGGGGATAGTGAACAATATCTGTGGATGGTGTGTAATGTGATGTGACACCAGAATATGGTGAGGAGGGGGAAAACAGCTAGAAAGCCTCTTTTATATCAAAATCCTGACAAATGGGGTGTGGTAAACTTGTGGTTAGAACAATGGTCATGGAATGCAATGTAACAACAATTGATGACTAATCATGGCTGAGTTGTGGTTGATGGGAACAAATGGAACAATGGAACTAGTGAAATTGGGTTGAGTTGTGGTTCTGAGCCTTATGGAATTTTCTAGAGTGTTGTGGGCCTGAGTTGGGTGGAACCTGCTGGAAAAGGGATCACCTGTACCTAGTGGTGAAGTTTTGGTTGTGTTTTCTGTGTGATTTTGTTGTGAAAGTGCCGTGTAACTGGGTTGTCCATGTAGCATATGTTGTTTTGGCTGTAAATTCTGATCCGGATGTGTAATGGATATTCTGCAAGTTGTATCCTAAAGTGGATTTTGCCTTAGATTCTGATTATTCAATAATATCTGAGGATATCTGAGTGGATATAATAGAAAAAATGATAAAGAGAAAAGAAATAGAGAACAAATAAGAGAACTATATGAGAAAAATATATAGAATAAAAATTGAAAATTTGTGGCATGTTTGGAACACCACATTGGCCTTCCTGATACACACATTTAGAAATTTGTGTGTGGTATTGCACCACAACCAACCAATCATCAAATGATTGCAGGTGACATCTCAAAGTAAAAAGGTGCCTTTGTATTTTGGTATGTCACCTGCAATCATGTGATGATTGATTGGTTGTGGTGTTGGTGGGCCAATCCCCAAGATACCTCATCAATACACCAAGTATTGGTGTGTTATTGGAGGGCCAATACACAGATTTCTGATTCTGTGTATCTTATTGGGCCCACCAATACACACGGCAGGAAAACGTATTGGCACTGCTCCACAATACCAATACACAGTATCAGAGCGCAAAACCAATATGATACACGCCAATGCAAATATATGTATTGTATTGGTTGCAGCGTTGGTCCAACTCTAGTTCCTCCAAAGCACCATCATTGCTTGCGCCAGTTGCTCTATTTACTTCACTCCTGTCCAACTTTTCTTCCAAAATTGCTCACCTGTCCTCTGATCTCACCGTACTCAGCCATCTCCATAATTGTATGTCAAAGACCGTTTCTTTATTTTTGTGTTCCGTTTATTGATGTCATTTCTTTTCAGTTCTGTTTTATTACTTCTTCCCTTCTTTCATCTTCTCCACACTCCTGTCTTGTTGTTCTCATAGCCAGACTGTGTTTGCCTCTTAGGTACTTTTTGTCTTTTTTTTCTTTGTTGTTTGTTTTCTGATTGAAATGCTGCTCTTAGTTTCTTTGATCATTAAATTTCAACCTTGGAGAGATTCTATAACAAATGGTGGAGATGAATTTCTAGTCCAGTAGGAAATGGGAGGTAGTCTATCTGTGAAAAAATGATAATTGGAAAGGAAAACAAGAAGAACATGAAAAAAACAGAGATGTACTATATGATGAAGATGAGTGTGCGTATCTAGTCCAGTAGGAAGTGTGAGTTATTCTCTAATGGACTAGGAGGGACGCAGGGCAGGTTGAACTGAATATGGGTTGATCATTATGTGAGACTGTGTGATGTTTTTGTGAAAGCTGATGAAGGGGTTTCACACTGCTGTGTAACAAAAGGAAGGTGTGTGTGCCAAAGTAGAAAAGGGCCAAAAAATATTCTAGGCTAGACCCAAAACATCAACATAAGTGTCAGCTTGCTACTATGCAGAGACAAGCTTAACATAGTAACAAAAATGTGACAAAATAATTAACAACAACTCAACTAATGAAAAAAAGTTTAAATCTGAGTTCCGAAATGGATTCTACACCAAAATTAACATAGGGTCACTAACCAAAGTGACCCTATATAGTGTAACTCTTTACATGACTTTCACAATATAACAAAATAACTTCACAAATGTTAAAATAAACAAAAGACCTGTTACATCTGATAATGAAGACCTTTCACACGTGTAACAGGCCCTAGAGACAAAAATACTCATGACCTCACAAGATCTACTCTCTTCAAGAAAGTGCTATATAAAAATGATCTTTTAAACAAAGATTCACTGCTCACACAAATCTTCTACAGATCTGGCCTCAGGAGGATCTACTAATGGCACACTAAGTAGATCAACTGATAATAAGATCTGCTCCCAGCACTTACCAGGCTATCTGATTTTGTCCCCAGGGGCCCTTTATGGATATATAAAGACCTCTGTGTCCCCAAAACCCAGAGTCCCCATCTTTTATCACCCTTGGAATATTCCCACTCTGCATTGTACAACAATATTATCCTGTGTCCAATCTTTTGGCCCTTTCAAGAAATTTATTAGCTCTTTGCCTCCCTCAGTTTCAACAACAGAATCATCAATAACTCCCCCCCCCCCTCAGTTTCAACAACAGAATCATCAATAACCCCCCCCCCCACCCCCCCCTCCGTCCCCTCCCCCCTCTGGTCCTGCTGCTTATCCCTTGGAAGAAATTCTGACAAGAATTGCTTCTCATTGCATTCTTGTCCATTTCTCTTCCCCACCATACATTATCCTGGGCATATTCATGTAAATTAGGCCCCAGAAGATCAGGTTATACAGTGGTTATTTCACCTGGACAGGTATGGAATTGCATGTCAATGCCATGCAAAGTGAAATGGAACTACAGGTTATGGCCAAAACATGGCAAGTAAACATTTAAAGAAAGAAAAAAAAATGCAACGTGGGGTTCTGGGGGTGGGAGAGGTACTCCATAGAATTGGCATGAAGCCTCTAGAAACAACACTTGTATGATTTTCCCTGGCTGAAATTTCACATTTGTCTTTCTTGTTTCACCATCAGTGACATCTGAGCTTGCAGTTGTTCTCTGGAGCAGTGACATGGCACTTTGGAAGGCTTTTTCCTTGGATTTTGCCAGAGCGCAGCGGGAGGTTGCGGGGTCTGTTGGGCCCTGGGCAAGACAGGCTGCCGTAGCTGCAGCAAGAGCTGCCCACCGGCGGGTTGCCTCAGTATTGGGCAAGTGCTGCGCAGCTGCAGCCAGAAAGTTTAGACCTGCCAACATCACCCCACCAAACTTAACAAGTCCCTCGCCTTCCAAAGCGCCTTGCGTGCAGCGCGGCCTCCCGTCTGGGAGGGACTTGCGTGCAAAAAGCTGTATCCAGCGTGAGCACCTGATCTACAGGAACCTTGCTTTTGCAGGGTTTACACGTGCAGCCCTTATAATGACATCCTATCAAACAACCCCTGCTTTTGCCTTTGCATAATTAAAAACGCTGCCATCAGCTCTTCATTTTGGTGCTGGCAACATCCACTTCTCTCCATTTTTGCAGCTTGCATGGCCGTTCAAAATTGGTGTTGTTTTGAGGCAATCAAGCGCTGATGTCAGCTGAATTCCCATGTATTGGAGTAGTAAGATTCCAGCTTTCCAATATCTCTGCAAAGAGGATACTGTAAAAGCTTATAATACATGTGTGTTCAAAAAAATAATATGCATGTCTTGTTCACTCAATCTTCTGAGATGCTCTGTGTTTGCTGACTTCAAACTCCTTCAGACGGACAGATGGAGCCTTATACAGCATATCCCATTTTTCTTGCGGAGTTGGGGGCGCCCCCGGCTCCATTTTTTATTTCTTTTCTTTTAACACCACATTTTACTGGGCCATACAGGCCTGTATAAAACAGAGCACCCCAGTCCCAAAAAGCTAACTTTTTTGTTTTTGGGACTGGAAGGATGGGACCAGCACCGTTGCAATCCTCTTGCAAGGTTACCCCTAGCCCATCCCTCCCAAGCGCTGTTGCTCACACCCGCAGGCAGTTGCAGAGCCTGTGTAGGGAGCCAGTTGACTCCCTCGGCCTGTACGTCTGGCTGTAAAGGCTGTGTGTCGCTTTTTTTGAAAAAAAAACTTGGTCCGGGGGTGTCTTCCAACCGCACAAGAAAAATGGGATTAGCTGTATCTAACGCTACAAGTTCAGTCTTGCATCAGAAGAATAGCAATACCAAGCAGATGTTGCAACCTGAAGGGCGGGAGATCAATCTCAAAAAGGGACTTTTAAAATGTGAAAACATGAAAATTTGAGGAATACAGCCTGAGCTTCCTCATGAGGTGCTCAAGCCAGATCCAGGTTCTTGCACGCAAGTCCCTCCCTGACGGGAGGTCGCGCTGCTCATGAGGCGCTTTGCTCCCCTGCCTCCGGCTAGCTTAACCCAATCCCCTCGCTTCAGAGGGCCAGGTATTGCCTGGCAGCGCAAAGTGCCCCTTTCCCTGTGAGGCCTCCAAAGGAGGGGCTTGTATGTAATGTCCACTTTTTGGCGTGAGCCACCAGGGGAGAGGAGGGGGCACTCCCCAGGGAGTGCCATAGCTTAAGTTGACCCTGGTTTTGGTCTGAACTCTGTCAGAATTCAATCACAAATTGTTGATGATTTATTCCTTTCAGTGAGGTGAAATGGAGGTGGAATAATGATGAAGTGATGTTCTAAACATTGTGAATTTATCAACAACTTTAGTTGAATTTATTTTGAATTCTAGCTCAACTTAATCTTGACTATGGACTACAATTGCTCAATAAATGCATGTTACACAGACATACTGGTCAACAGGCTGGGCCTTTCACGGATGATTACTAGTTTGTGTTGGTTATGGGGTGTGAAACCAATCTTGACAATGTCCCCCTATCCCGCTCAAGCCGGATAGGGGGACATTTCCAAAATTCCCTCACAAAAAACAGAAATGGAACATGAAGCCGAGAATATATAAATAAATAAAAAACCCCTCTTACCACCAAGTGCGTGGCAATGCAGCATGATTTCCAGATGAACCCTAACACTCCCTGGATTGACTTCAATCATTTTTTGGAATGAGAGGGGTACCTTTTTGTCACACGTTGTGGTACAATTGCAGAAAATTCTTGCTCATGTCAGGGCAGATTCTTAGACTTATTTGGATGCAGAAGGTAAAGAATTCAATAGTATAACATTATTATTAATCAATTTTTTCAAAGAAGATCTTGGCCATGATGATCTGTTGGAACATTATCATCCTTCCTGAATAACATTTTTGTACACTACTCAAATTTCAATCAAACAGTCTGGATTTTCACCAGAATCATTTTATAAATTGAAGATCAATTCAACTTGGATTACAAATTTGTTTTGGATATCTTTTCTATACAGATTAAACTAAATGTTGGGATAGTAGTCCTAGTTCTTTCTTTTCTTTTCTCTTTTTTCCTTCATTTTGTTTTCTCTGCTTCTTTCTTTTCTGTGTTATGTTCTTCACACCTGTCCATCACATGTCACGTAGTTCTCCCCTTAACTGAGAGCAGAGTGCATGGAAGGAACCTCTCCTCATCCTTCCACGCACCACACACTCTGGCTCTCAGGTAAGTCCTTTGTTTGTTTTCTCATGTTTCTTTCTCTCTCTTTTTTTTCTTTCTTCTCTTTTGCTGATGATGCAATAATCCTTCCACGCACCACACACTCTGGCTCTCAGTTCATAGCAGCACTAAATTCCAGTCAAATTCCAGATGAGTTCAACATGGGTTGACCAATATTTTGTGAAGTTCAAAGAAAGATGTAGGGGAGGTATCCACCAGAGTTACAGAAAAAAGTTAAGCAATGGCACTCCCTGGGGAGTGCCCCCTCCTCTCCCCTGGTGAGCGTTTCCAACGCTTTGTTGGGGGTTTTTTGGCATTGTATTTTTGACACACTTTCACTAATGTGTGTCTAATGCCTTTTTGGAATGTTACACGCTCAGTTCAGGAGCATGTTTTGCCACCCTTTTTGTGACGCTACACTGTCTCTTTCCCAAGGTAGGATTTTTATCATCCGTTCACTTGTTTTCATGTATCCAGATCTTTACGCATGCAAGTCTACGCATAAAGCATAGTACACAGCTTATGAAGATAAAAAAAACACAAAGGCGTATACCCCTACAGCGTGCCTCATACTGGATGTACCAGTTCAATTCCAAATAGCTGCACAAGTACATATTCTGAGTGTTGAATTTTGGGAAAAACCAACATAATCTTAACTTTCTTGGATAGAGAAAAATACTGGGTGGATTAAAATTTTGAGGAGGCCAAGTTGAAGCCAAGATTCCTGGCTATCTTGGCTCCAAACCAATGGGCCCCCAGATGCATGTTATTGGCTCTATTTACAATTGATTACAAATTATGGTGAAGTATCTGAAATTAGAGCGTGCGCCCACGCCAGAGTCTGGAGATAACACATAAGCCTCTCCTACGGAGAGCCCTTTGGGCAGGTCCCCCACACCCTCTGTTCAAGAGGCTGAGTTAGGCTAGTGCCTCCGGCAGGCAAGGGACTTGTATTAAGTTCATCACCCCACAGAGTTCAACCCACTTTTCTCCTCTCAACGCTATTGCCTCCATCTAACCGCCCTTGCCCACCAACACAAAAAAGGATTGACTCCAAGGCTCAATCCCTAGCCAGCCTTCCTTTTTGATCTAGCTAGTTTTTTTGCTACCATCCCACCCACCCAGGGTTGGAGTCACTCCCCCTTGCCTTGAGGGCAAATATTTTTGCATCATCCTTTCCCTCTTCTTCCTCCTGGCCCTTCCCAACTGCAACCCTTTGGGTGTTCCGCAATGGAGAGAGTTACGGGTTGGAGGGGGAAACTTCTTTCCCAACCCATACCTGGGTAGTTTAAGAGAGCGGCCCAAAGGCCTTCTCAGAACTACCCTAGGCAAGGAGAAGCTTCCCCTAGCTTCCCTTCCCAAAAAAGTAGAAAACTCCCAAGCCCCCTGAGCAACAGGGGTGTGGGAAATATTCCTGAGCATGGTTTGCCAGGCAAAACAGATCATCCTTTCACGTCTCACTCACTCATCATATCATGCTGCTTCAGTCTCTTGGCATCAAGACTCTCCCTTTGTGTGCTCTCCTGGGTATATAAAAACTCAATTTTTCTCTTGCTGTTTGCTCCTCATTCTTATCTCATCTTATTTTGCTTCATTTTGTTTTAGCATTCATTGTTTGAGTTGTGTCACAGTTTGCATTGTATTTCATAGCCTTGCCGCAAATTTAATAGCGTACATATAGCCCTAGATTCTCTAGTCCGCTCTGCTAAGCACATGTGATGTTGCGCCGACAAAGAGGGTCCTACATGACTTTGTTCTCCCTCCAATTCTAGGGACTTGCTAATGACCCCGTACGATTTGCCAGTGGCAGAGGAATGGGTAGTGGACAAGGCTGCAAGTTTTTCTTGACCATAGAACAATGCCTCACCAAGCATACGCCAAGCATCACCTGTGTACACAGCGGGACAATATCCTAACTCAGGGCGCGCCCCAAGGATGCTGCGGTCCCAGCCTGGTCACAGGACTGTGTGAAACACACTAGGGGAGCCACCTGGGACAGCGTCCCTGCGCCGCCACGGGTCACCGGGGCGGACCGGGTGTGCTACCGTGATGCGCCTGCAACCGGAGTTGTCACAGGTGGGCCCCAATGACGACCTTGCACAAACTGCTTGGTACCGCCCCAGCGCCACAACTGGTCTCGAGGGCGCAACGTAAGACCGCCCCCATGTTGGCAATAGTTCCACCCCTGGGCCATGCCCGGTCTCAGTGTCAGTACACAAGAACAATGAAGGCGCTCCTATAGCCGCATTGGTCCCAAGTTCATTCTACGCAAAGTGTGTCAGAATGAATCCTATTAAGCAAGTTGCATGAAAAAGTGATTCCCAAATGTTTGTTTTTGGGTCAGCCTAAATGCACTTCATAAATTTACTACGTGCACTCCAACATTTTGGATGTGGTGAACCAGTAAGCCAATAATGTTGGAGTGCTGCAATATTGTACTCCAATAATATGGAGTGCTCCCACTTGAACTCCAGTTTTTATGGAGTACCTAACTCATCACACCAAAAACAACCAAAATAGGGGAGTACAGTCTGATGTACTCCAAACACGTTGGAGTGCATTTGACTTCACTCCAATATCTACTGAAGATTCATTGGCTTTGCAATCCTGCGGGCAGGATAAACTGGAGTGAACCAGAGTGCACTCCAAGTTTCTTCTCAGACACCACAACTTCAGCACAGTTAGAACTGCTTGCCACAGGCTGCTTGACAAGCAGGTAACAACCTTCTACACACTGCTCAACGAGCAGGTTATACCATGCCCAGTAAGCAGGTTATACCATGCCCAGTAAGCAGGTTATACACTGCTCGGCAAGCAGGTTACAGCCTGCTCGGCAAGCAGGTTACAGCCTGCTCGGCAAGCAGGTTACAGCCTGCTTGCCAAGCAGCTCTCAGCCTGCTCGCTGAGAAGGTTAAACACTGCTCAGCGAGCAGGATACAGTGTACACTGCTTGCCGAGCAGGTTACATGCAACCTGCTTGCCCAGAGGACTAAAAACTGCTTGGCAAGAAGTTCACACACTGCTTGGCGAGTAGGTCATAACATGCTTGCCGAGCAGACTACACACTGCTCGCCAAGCAGTTTACACACTGCTCGC
Organism: Puccinia coronata f. sp. avenae; assembly: GCA_002873125.1. Lineage (NCBI taxonomy): Eukaryota > Fungi > Basidiomycota > Pucciniomycetes > Pucciniales > Pucciniaceae > Puccinia > Puccinia coronata. The sequence continues at coordinate 315,943 of PGCI01000029.1, forward strand.
CAAGCAGTTTACACACTGCTCGCCAAGCAGTTTACACACTGCTTGGCGAGTAGGTCATAGCCTGCTTGCCGAGCAGACTACACACTGCTCGGTGAGCAGGTCATAACCTGCTTTCCAAGCAGGCTACACACTGCTTGGCGAGTAGGTCATAACCTGCTTGCCAAGCAGGTTGCAGCCTGCTTTCACTGAGAGAAAAACTCGCTCAACTGCTTGCAGTTCGCATGCGAAGAACTCAAGTTTTACTCAAGTCAAGCATTTGATGCGCAGTGACTGTGCATCATGCAAAGTCACTGCCCATCCGAGCTTGCGACAACTAAGGACATAATTAGTACTCAAGTTGCCGCATGTCAACTGCAAGCAGTTGAGCAAGTTTTTCTCGCAGTGTTGGCAAGCAGGTTATGAACTACTCGCCGAGCAGTGTGTAAACTGCTCGCCAAGCAGTGTGTAAGCTGCTTGCCAAGCAGTGTGTAAACTGAACTGCTCGCCAAGCAGTGTGTAAACTGAACTGCTTGCCAAGCAGTGTGTAAACTGAACTGCTCGCCGAGCAGTGTGTAAACTGAACTGCTTGCTAAGCAGTGTGTAAACTGAACTGCTTGCTAAGCAGTGTTTATGCTTGGCAGGCAGTTGGTAACATGCTTGCCAAGCAGTGAGTAATCTGCTTGCGGAGCATGGTGTTATGTGCCGACTCGCCAAGTACGGTCTTTACCTGCTTGATGAGCAGGGTGTGTCTGGCTTGTGGAATGAGGTGTACATGTGCGCCCGAGCGGGGTGAGTGCGGAGTTCCCTGCCTGCACTCCCTTTCCAGGGACTGCACTCCCTTTTTGGGGAGGAAAAACCTCAAAAGGGAGTGCTGACTCAATGCACTCCAAACATGTGTGAGTGAACCATCCATGCACGCATCATTTTTGGTGGCCACTGGAGTGCGCAATGAATCACTCCAGTTAATTTGGAGTCCCAGGCACTGCACTCAACTGCCCTTGGAGTACAGGGGTCTGTACTCCAACAATGTTTGGAGTGCACTCCATATGCACTCACTTTTGGAGTGCATGGAGTAAATTTATGGAGTGCATTTAGGCTGACCCTTGTTTTTTTAAAAAAAAACTTGTCCAAAAAAACAGGCAAGTGCAAGTAATAAACTAACCAAATGAGGGCTGCTGTTATATCCCAATATTTGACTGGTAATCAATTTCTGGTGACCTACAGTTGCAAAACGCAAATTACTGTATTGCCCGCCCTGCAAAATAGATTTCAACATGCGGGCGGGACCACCGTTCAGCACTGGGGTCCAAACAACAAGCCAAACACATTTTTGGACTCTCTGGAACATGCAGATTCCAGATCTATCTTGGCTAAGTGCTAGGACCAGGCCAATTTTTTTTGGACCTCCTCATTTCGGACACCCTATAAAAGTATAGGCTAAAAGCCATAATCATGCACTTAGACTATGCACATATTATCTAAAACCATACTATGGTTGCATAGAGCATGAAAATGCATACTTAATTGCTTGATTGCTGAAGAACACTGCCAAGGATGAACGCTTGCAATGGAGAAGCGAAGACACATGAATAGATCAATATGTACAGATAGGTGAAGATGAATTGAAAGGGAGATTGAGATTGAAAAAAAAGCAATCTAGGAGGTGAGAACATCAATTCTCATTGCTGCTTCTCTAGGGATGCATCGATGCAACTTATATTTTTCATGAAGATTCTGGACTGTGGCCCATTATAGCCTTGTTTATAGACCAAGATTTGTCAATCAATACGCCTGAAGTATTGCCATATTGTAATAGCAGGACAGGACTGTCTGATTTCTTCAAATAAGGCCTTGTCCTGTTTGAATGAGGTGCTTGAGTGATTGGCTTTTTGATATGCTAAACAATGCGTAGGGAAATGTTAATAATTTTTCTTTCTTTGAACAGAATAAAAAGAACTTGCCTTGCTTGATGTACGACCAGAACAACTCAATAGGATTAAGTTCGCAGTGGAACTTGAGTAAAAATAAACAGATGTGCCCAGTGTGGTAGTCATTCAATGACAGAAATTTTCAATTTTTCTCTGACTCTATTTTTCCTCAATTCTTTCTTATATCTCAGTTTTTCTCACACAACCACTCACATATCAACAATATCGCAAGTATCACTCAAGCTGTCTAGAAAAGAATAGGCGCCGGCACTGCCGGCATTAACCGGTCGAACACGGCAGTTCGAGCGGTGCTCGAACAGCCGTGTTCGACCGGTGGTCGGACAGGCACTGTCCGACCGAAGCACCTGCCGGCGGGTCGGACAGGCCTGTCCGATCAGTTCCTGGGACCGGTTGCACAGGACCAGCCGGGACCGGTCGGACAAATCTGTCCGACCAGTTGGCTCTCGCTTCGGTCGGACAGTGTCGTCCGAACACCGGTCGAACACGGCTGTTCGAGCACCGCTCGAGCAGCCGTGTTCGACCGGTTAATGCCGGCAGTGCGGGCCCTCAATGAAGTAAAGGGTTGTAAATTGATATTGGTAATAAAGGTAGTGGGGGCATGAAACACAGGGTAAGGGTTGGTCCTTATATACGTTATGTCACCCTCTTGTAGGAGCTGGACTTAGTCTGAAATCCAGTTTCAACTACTCTTCTCAAGACACACACCACCAAGTGGCCTGATGTGAGTGTGGATCCATTGCGCTAGGCAAGTTCTTCTTCATTGGGAAATTTGGACAAGTTCGTAAATGTTAGCAACGGTTCGCTCATCCATGCTAATCATTAACTTTATTTCTTTTCAATGGTCATGGTTACATGGCCGATTTGGGAATTTCTTTGGATGGTTTCACTTCTCGGTCCCCCGGGCGTCCCCGGGACGAAAAAAGGGCGGCACACTTGTCCCTCTGTGTAACTGCTGAGCTTGACGTGACGGAAACGGTCTGTACAGCGCGCGTACGGGCATTGAAACGACCGAGGCCGAAGAAACTGGTTGTTTGCTTCTATTTGCTTTCGCTGACATGAATTGCGTCGATCCAGCCCGCCGAGCCGGAACTCGTATCAAACATGCAACTTGTAGCAAGTATCTATGTACGTTCCGAGGTTGCCCAGAAGCAAGAGGACACCACCGGTGCAGGCTGGTGTAGGTGGTCCGTGTCTGACCCAAACTGACTCCGTCAATTCCATACATACATATAATCTTGAGAGCCCCCACATGGAAACTTAGTCTTCACCCTCATTACCATAGGAATATACTATTCGGCTTACTTAGACTGCTATCCTGATAATTGTAAAAACCTTACGTTTGGAAGGAGTGAACACTTCCAGATGATCAGGTACTTGATCCTTCAGCACGCGTGTGCTTTTCTTTTGCTCTCGAGAGGCGCAATCACTCAGCTATCTGGTAGTGCTCAGTCGGTAGCCTCAACTAATCACACGAGTTTGGTGAGTAGATTTCTATTAATGACCTACATACCCAACCTGATCCCATAGTAGTTTCGAAATGTTTTCTTCACTAACCTCTGCAATATCTTGAACGCTATCGCAAAAGCCAAACGCCGATATTCATGCAGGTGTATCTCAAACCTTCAACGTAGCTCTGCATGATCCAATCATCGCACTCAGCACTAGCGGCTTGGACATCGGAGTAACTTGCCCTGCGGCAGTGCGTTGGAATGAACAGTACGCAAGGAATTTAACACGTGAAGGACCAACAGATGAGGAAAGGGAACAAGAATGGATTGTTTCTTACATGAACAGTCACCCCGACCAAACACTTTGGGAATTGTTTACCAAAACACTGGATGATGATATTCAAAAATGGATACATGGCCCGATTCCCATAGAGAAAGCAGCAGATGCGGTCGTCGATGCCACAGCGGAGATTATCTCAGAATTTATCAAGATGGTCTGGGCAGCTTTCAAATGGATCGTCAAGTTTCCTTTTGAATTTAACAAGGAATGGAAACAAGTTCGTCTATTCATGTCACTATTTGAAGTCCCTTCTGCTTTATTTATCTGATTGTGCCAAATACGACAGGTCAAGAACCTAGGCACTGAGTTGTGGGATGGTGAGAGCTTCCGCCCCCTTATTCTAATTTGTTGGTATAGTAAGCTAAAGAACAGATGTGATTTCGATGACTCGAAAACGAAAATTAAAAACAAAAAGGATCCAAGATAGCAGCTCACCTATTCGCCGAAAACCCAATAAATGGGCTCAAAACGATCACGGGTGGATTGTTTTTGCACCTCCTATTACATCCTGCCGAATTTACAGCCGAGTCAATCTTGTTAGTTGGTGCTGGATTCACCGTTATTCATTGGTTTATTCATGGTGTTGAAAGAATAGGTAAGTCAACATGCCTTGACGTCACCTGATAAGTAGTGAAAGGAACACTCAATGCTCACTTATTTCTGAATCATGTCCAAAAAGCCGGTGCCTTGCCAGCGGCAGTTGAGACCGCTTTGAAGGCTGTTCTATGGTTTATCCATTCGCTCGACGATCCACTTTTGATCCTGACGCCAATCTTTACCAGCACGGCCCAAGTGCTGCAAGCAGGGAAAGATAGTGTAGCTCTTGGTGGATCGAGTTCCGAAGAGAATGGTGGATTTACGTCTGACGATGGAGCTAAAACAGTCACCTTACCAGCCGAGACAGTACTGCCAGCCGCGAAACAATGTCCTCTTTTACCACCAGATCTGGGCGCCCCGCCCTTGACTTACGCCAGCTTATGTCTCAGCTCCGACCCTTCCCGGGTTAGAGAAATAATCTTTGGCATTACAAAACCTTCGAACGAACTGAATCCTGAAGAACGAGTCGAAGCCTTCCAACACGTCCAAAAGTTCTGGTGTTGCTATGGCGATAACGGGAGCAACTCGTTTCCCCTTCCCGATTCCATCTTAGAAGATGTCCCTGGTAGGGAACAGTGGGAAGGTAAAAAATATTGGAGAACTCTCGATATCGATTGCCAGAAAATATTCAAGGAAAATCCCAGACCCTCCGGCGGAAGATTAACCATCTCTCTGTGATGTTGATTTCATTTCCGAACTTCACTTTTTTCGTGCCAAAAACCATCACCTTCAGCGGTTGGATAACGTAAAAGCCTTTTGCAATTCTTTCAACACCTATCTCCTATTTTTATTATTCTTAGAGAAATCCATACAAATGTACTGGAAAATTACTGCATACTAAATATTATCTTTGCTTGCAATGTCAAGTGCTTTGTGACTTCAATTCTATCTTCTAACAGCATACTTTTTCCGTTTGTTCAGTAGCTTAAAATATCTACGCCCAGTTAGATAAACAACGTGGTAATCCTCGGTCAATCTCAAAACCTAGATGATCTTGTCAAGAGTCTCAAGTCTTGGGTATAATAGCTTCTCCTCAATGTCTTTTTTTTATCCCAATCATTTTTGTCTACTATAAACAACACTTGATCTAGGTCCTTTCAATTATCATCTCACTATTCCTCTTATCTTTGACCTTGCTGTTTCCCGTCTTCATTTTAAATTTTCAAGCTTTTTGTTGCTGCTGCTGTGTAGACTACTTACTTGTTCCCCCATACTTAGATATAAAAGGTGTTGCTCAATCCAACAGATCATGTAGTTGTTCCCACAATGATACAATCTGCTTCCAATCACTTGACTAAAAGCAAGAAAAGTGGCTTGATTTTCCCAAGATCAAACTAACTTTGTGGCTCAATTAAACCAAGTTTGGAAGAGAGATATTCACTGATTGTATGCAGATAAAAGTTGTCAAATTATAAGCTCATTTTTTGTTACAAAAATCCACCCTTTTCCTTTGCCAATAGATCCAAAGAGATTGGGAAAATGTTGTAGGAACAGCTGATGATCTGCATCTTTTCAAAACTCAATCACACCAAGTACTCCCCTTGACTAACAAACAAGTCTTGTTGAATTTCTTCTTTTTTGATTTTGCAATTGCTTCTTGCCCTTTTTAATCCACTAACACTTCCAGAAAAATTGGCTGGGTCCTGAGGGCATCCCACAGTTAAACTGGGATACACTCAACTAATTCAAACTAGGATGGATCCCTACCTGTGAAATATAAATCCAAGTTAGCATTGGATATAAATTTCATTTTTTGAAAGCATATACTCTCATTCTTTTTCAATATAACACTCCCAGCTATTAAGAGAGGCAGCCCTTCAAGAAGCTCTATTCTCCCAAGAGTAGTTCCACAACGTGTTTTGGACCTGATACTCATCACTGTAGCCAACACCACAGTTGCTTTGGCTACTTAGTCCAGGTTTCAGCCCAGGACACCACACCTCCCTAGTTAACCTGGCCTATGACGCTCAGACCCTTTCTCTTTGCAGTCCTTTGATTTTTTCTTTCTCTCATTGTCTGGATCTTGGGTATACATATAAACCCTCAACCTTTCCCTCTGTGTTGTTTCCTTAGTCTTATCACATTTCCCATTCAATCCAAATTGTTTTAGCTTCATTGTTTTCATAGTTGGATTGCATTTCATTATCTTTTTAGCTTGCTTTGCCGCAGTTCTAGCCTTTAGCTCCAGACGCTCTAGTCAGCCCTGCTAAATCACTGAGATGATTTGAGAGGTGTTGAGTTTTTGATCAAAGATTTAGAATTAACAGCTCCAAATTAACCATTTGGAATCCTATGAACCCCAACGGGAAGTGATCCAATTTCAAGCTAAAATTTAGCAACCCTAAGAGCATCCGCATCGGGGCCCAAGTTGACCCCGGTTTTAGAGCCCAGGTTTAACCCGGGTTAGCCCTAATCCCCCGTGCAACCACATCAGCAGGAGTAAATCCGGATGTAGTCCTAGTTAATCCTACTCAAAACCTTTCAACCAAATCAGCAAACACCATGGACAACATTGTGCCGGTCCTGGAGAACCCCAAGCTCCCATTTCAAGATTTCAATGCCCGACGCCTCATTGATCACCACCAACAAATAGTGGAAGACTTTCTTGACGACTAAAATGTATCTCCTGACCTCGACTCTAGCGATTCAGACGATCTAGATACCAAAAAGAAGGAGAGGCGACCTAACAAAGAAAGGAGCCACATTGAAAACCACAAAAAACTGATGGCCAACTACTTTAATGAGAACTTGACATACGACTCTGACGATTTCCGCCGGAGATTCTGAATGGAGCAAACCCTCTTTCTCCGTATCCTCGATGATCTCACCAACCTCTATCCTTATTTTTTCCAAAAACCAGTATGTTTTCCTCTTTTTTTTTTTCTCTGACTACAGTTTCATCTCAGGCACAATGTTAATATCTTGTTTTTTGCCAGGACTGCACAGAAAAGTTGGGTCTGAGTCCTCACCAGAAGCTTATGGCCGCCATCCGACAGCTTGCCTACGGTATGCCACTGGACGTGATGGATGAGTACTGTTGCCTCGGAGAAACAACAGCCCAACAAAACTTGGCTATTTTCTGTCGCGCAATTCAAGAAACCTACGGCCCAACATATCTTTGGGCTCCAAACGAAGAAGATTTGAAAAAAATACTTGCAGAGAACACCAAATGAGGGTTCCCAGGATGCATTGGAAGTCTTGACTGTATGCATTGGGTGTGGAAAAATTGCCCAGCAGCTTTGAGTGGTCAGTTTGAAGGGAAAGAGAAGACAACAACGTTAGTTTTAGAGGCCACCGCAACGAAGGATACCTGGATTTGGCACTCCTACTTTGGAACACCTGGATGTTTAAACAATCTGAACGTTCTCAACCAGTCACCACTTTTTGAGGGCTTGCTTGCGGGGACAACTTGGGGAGTTGAGTTTGAGATTGGAGGAAATCTTTACAAGTACCCGTACTACCTCGTCGATGGGATCTACTCCTCATGGTCAACTTTAATTCAGTCGAAAAAACTAGTTTCACAAGACCGAGCCACCGCACTTTTTACCAAGAGACAGGAGTCATGCCAAAAAGATATTGAAAAAGCATTTGGCATACTTCAAGGTCAATTTCAGATTGTATCAAAACCAGCTTTGAACTGGTACCTGGGCGATATGAACTTGATAATGAAGATGTGCATTATACTCCATAACATGATTGTTGAATACCGCTCCGATGCAACGAACAACACTGCTCTTCCTTCATCAATCAGATTAATCCCACCAAAATCGGAACCCTTCAATGAACACAAGAAAAGCATCTGTTGCGTTGAAATGAAGTCCCCCCGCATACACCAACAGCTTACTAGCAATCTCATTCAGAACCTATGGACATCAACGGGCAATTTGCAGTCTAGCGAGCCTGGCTGTTTGGAATCCAAAGACAACTCCAGCAACTCGGACAGTGATTTTATTTATATAAATTGTGTCTTGTGCTCTTACGTCTGCTATTGTTTTTTCCCCTTAAATCATGTTGCTATTGTTTTTTTTCCCTTAAATCATGTCTTGCGCTCTTGTTTCCTTGCGTCTGCTATTGTTTTTTTCCCTTAAATCATGTCTTGCGCAATTTTTTTAAAAAAAATTCTTTCATAATCATTTATCTCAGGTAAAGAAAAGCATCATTTGTTGCATTTCGCTGCAATGCTGACATGAAAGATAGTTGTAAACAAATAAAAGGAAGACCGTGTTGAGTTGAACAAGTGAAGAAAATCAACATGTTGAGTTGAACGAGTGAAGAAAATCAATTCCAATCAAAAAAGAAATTTTCTATCATCCAATTTCAAAGAGAACAATGATGACAAGACGCTAAGTGACAACAAAGGAGAAAAAGAAGATCAATCAGTTGAGAGCAGGATCTACCACAGTCATGTTGTCTCGGGTTGCTGATTGAAGCTCCTCATCATGAGCAAATTGATCAAACTTGTCATCCCCGTCATCCTCCTCCTCATCTTGTCCCTCTTCCTCTTCCTCATCCGAGTGATTGTTGTGGTGGGGCTTGCTGGTAGGAGGACAGGATGATGATGTGTGACAAGTGACGGAACTTGGTTCGATTTCACCATCACGTAACTTCTGTATGATTCTTTCCTTGCAAGCTTGCAAGTATTTGCGAGAGAGGTCGTCTGGACAGTCATTAGCGTTGATGAACATCAGATTGATGTCCATCTTCTCTCAATCAATCACAACGAGCTTATCTTGTATGTCGTTCGCACGTTTTGCTTCCTTCAATTGCTTAGACGCCTCCTTTACTGACGTCGGTAAAAGCTTCATTTTTCGGTTTTTGTATTCCTCTTCGTTAAGCTTGCGCTTGGTGCTACAAGTGCCAAGTGGCCATTCCCATTGGTTGGGTTTGTTTGAGCAAGCGCCTCCGGGGACAGTTGAGGAGTCAGGGATTGAATTGTTTGAAGGTGTTGCACTAGGAGGGCGGCCATTTATCGCTTGAGTTTGATCTGGTGGCTTAAACTTTGCAGCATTCCTGAGGAGAGTCCACGCTCACTTGTACGCAAAAGGCTTGTTGGTGTCCTCGAAATAAAGCTGCCTGGCACTAATAAGCCAGTCCTTGGGAGTTGAACCGGAAGGCAGTTTATTTTTGATCCGATTGTGGATGGCACAGAACTTGAGGACTTCTCTTTGAAGGGTTTTCCACCTTTGAAGGAAGCAAAAATCAGCTTCAATGAGATCAAGGTGAAAAATACATGTGTACTTACCTGGATTGCAAACCCGAAGCCTCTCTGGAAGGTCCGCCCGTGAACATGTTGAAGTCGTCGACCACGTTCGACCAGAACTGTTCTTTCGACTGGTTGTTTGATCGGATGGGGTCTGTTGAAATGAGCAGCCAGCTCTTCGCAAGTTGTTTGTCTTCCTCAGGCCCAAAGTTGCGAGATCGTTTTTTGGAGGCGTTTGCTGAAGGGGCTGGAGTTGTGGTGTCGGCCATTGCAATGTGTTGAAGTTGGAGGATTGATATCGATGTGAGTTGGAGGATTGATATTGATGCGTGTAGTTGGGTGTGCAGCGGGTAATCCCATCTATTCCGGAGTGGGGATATGTGAGTTTATGCCCAAGTTTAGTGAGGTACAAGGTTGTACCTTGCTAGCTCGATTTTTGTTACCGGGTTCAGTTTGCTCCGCCTTATTTCGGACCGATGCGGATGCGCGGGAGGATTAAGCCCCTTAATCCGGTCTAAACTAGGCCCCGATGCGGATGCTCTAAGGATTTGTTTAGCAAGATTGGAACTCAAAAAATTGATGTGTGGACCCCTCCCAGCTGTTTGGCTGTTTGTTGACTATCTGCTCCCAAATTGCGAATTCTAGGCTAGATCTAGATCACCTTCACCCACTGATATAACAATATGTGTATTCATATTGAAAAGAAAGTATGTAAATAATGTTTATATAAATATATGTTTTGACAAGACGTTGGTTTAAATGAGAAGGACTCGAAGGCAATAATCAACGAGACAGCCGAGCCATACGAGAGAGCCGGTGATAGCGCTAGCAGTGAAGCTATTATGGCACGCAAAAGGGGAGTCAGGATTGAGGGTTCTGAGGAGATGAGAGAGATGGATTGCTGGGGCGATGACAGCCAGACAGTAAAAAGGGACTCCACAGCCATTCATGAACCCGCTGAGAGCTGTGAAGCCCACGAAAGAAGTTGAGAAGCCGGTCAAGATGGGGACCGGGCGGGGGCCGAAAAGGAGCGCCGTTGATTTGACGCCTGCCAGGATGTCGGACTTCTTGTCCTGCTGAGCATAGATCGTATCATATACTATCGTCCAACATATATGCCCTAGATACAGCGGGATCGACACTTTCCAGTCCGTCTGTCCCAGTATCGCTGACGAGCCAAGCAGCGCGCCCCAGTTGAATGCCAGTCCTGAAAAGAAGTGGATCAAGTGTCAGTATACGTTGTCCTTTCGTTGATATACAAGTTAGTGGCAAATACCTAGCACCAACTGTGGCCAATAAGTGATGCGTTTCATGAGAGGATAAATGATGACTAAAGAGAGTGAAGAAGCACCGAGCAGGATGCTATACATATTCAACTGAAGCAGAACAGCGAGACCGATGGACAGCTGAAAGCCAAGCCAAGCGATAGCATGAGTGGGCGAGATGGCGCCGGAGGCGAGCGGTCTGAGCTGGGTTCGGGAGACTTTCCGGTCGATGGAGCGGTCCCAGAGATCGTTGATGGTACATCCGGCTCCACGCATGACGAATGCGCCCACGCCGAACAGAAAGGTTTGATAGAGCAAGAGCTGGGGACTGGCGGCGGCGCTTGAGGCAGCCAGGGCGATGGAAGAGCCGCATGGGAGGAACAGCAGAGCGGTGCCTATGGGGGCGCGTACTCTGGACAAGGCAAGATACGGCTCTATCCGTTCGAGCAGCGTCCGCGACGTCCATTTCGTTTCCGCTGTCCCAAGTCCTCCGGATGTTACGCTCGGTGGATGACGCCCATCATGAGCGCCGTTCGACTGGTGCCGAAGGATCCACCCGCTCCGCTGTTGGAATGGGCCCGGCTCCCTGGCTAGCGCTAGAGATCGAAGGAGACTGGATGGCCTGCCTCGGTACGCTGGCCTGAGCACCGGATGCGTGCAGAGAGAAGCGGTGGTGCGGAGTACTGGTCGGGTGAGGAGAGTGTTCATCTCGTCATGGAAGGCTGGAGCACCGGAGCAGCGGCTGGCCGATGGAAGGGGTCTGTCAGCCGGAGACCCATCGGATTATATCTGCGAATTCCTTCTCACCTGAGAAAACCGGCTGCCTGGCCCAATGGTCAAGGCGCCTGCCTACGAAACACCGCAAGCAGGAGATTCCAGGTTCGAGCCCTGGGGTGGTCGGATGCTTTTGGCACCTGCTGACCTCCCCCCTGAAATTGAAGAACTTGCACCGCTCGGCACATGCTCCCAAAAGCCTTGCATCCTGGACGAGTGCGCAGCTAGCTTAACCCAATCCCCTTGCTTCAGAGGGCCAGGTATTGCCTGGCGGCGCGAAGCGCCCCTCGCCTTGCGAGGCCTCCGAAGGAGGGGCTTGTATGTAATGTCAACTTTTTGGCGTGAGCGTTTCCAACACTTTGGTGGGGTTTTTTTTGAATGGTATTTTTGACACACTTCCACTAACATGTCTTTGATGCCTTTTTGGCATGTTGAACCCTCAGTTTGGGCGCACATTTTGCCATTCTTTTCATGACGCTACACCATTTCTTTCCCAAGGCAAGCTACCGCAAAGATTGGGATTTTTATCATCCGGTCACTTGTTTTCATGTATCCAGAGCTGTACGGACGCACGTCTACGCATAAAGCATAGTACATGGCTTATGGAGATAAAAACACACCAAGGCATACACACCTACAGCACGCCTCATACTGGATGTACCAGAATGAGCAGTTCATCTTGACATAATTGCGCAAGTACATATTCTGAGTGTTGGATTTTGGGAAAACCCAACATAATTTTAAAATCTCTTTGATAGAGAGAAGTACCGGGTGGATTAAAATTTTGAGGAGGCCAAGTTGAAGCCAAGATGTCTGGCTATCTTGGATCCAAACCAATGGGCCCCCAGACGCATAGTATTGGCTCTATTTACAATTGATTACAAATTATGATAAAATTCCTGAAATTAGAAGAAGCTCCCATGCCAGAATCCAGAGATAACTCATAAGCCTCTCCTACGGAGAGCCCTCCGGGAGGGTCCCCCGGACCCTCCGTTTGAGAGGCTTAGTTAGGCTAGAGTGCGCAGGTGGCAATTACAAGTCACATTGTGAGGATTTGTGCGTACAGTGCCCCAACCCACCTCTGTGTACCTGGTCGCCTGCAAAGTGGAAAAGAAAACGCGGGGTGGCATCACTCTCATGAATGTGCTTTAACCAACATGCAAACCATGTTTTTGAGGTCTACAGGACTAGGGCTATCAGAAAATATGCCCCTTATGTCAAACAGACCCTTATCTTTGTGGGTTTTGTTTTTTGGGCGTCACATTTGGAACCCCCGGCAAACCCCAGTTGGAATTATGCACTTCTGGTTGGGATTATGCACTTACAGAGGTTACCTATGGACTTACAGGCCATATTATGTACATACAGCTATTGACTATGCATATAGAAATCAATATACATATGTATGCACATTGGTTTGACTCAGGTTACACCTCATGTGCTTGCTTGGCCCTGCAACTTGGACCAATCAGGGGATTCTGTCCGCAACCACCAACTCACCACCTTTTTGCGTATCACCACTCCCCCGCTCACAACACTCCACTCTCACCTCAGAATCCCGCCCACCCACCCTCCCCCTGGCCTATGGCCCCCCCACCCCAACATTGGCGCGTCCCACATGTTGATGGAAGAAGACCCGGACCCCGGAAACGCGCATTTGACACGTCTCCCCACGAAACCCACGACCCTTCCCCCCTTGTCAATATTTTTAAATCACCTGGCTAGCATCTTGGGCAACCCCCAAAACAGGACACCAGACGGCGCTCTACACCTTGACCCGGCTTCATTAGGCATCATCCAGAAATTGATGGAAATTGAAGTGTTGCGCCTTTTGCAAATGGAACAGATGATGGCCCAGATGATCAAGACCCAGGACCAAATGCTAAAGGAACAAAGTGACATGAGAGCGTGGAGGACGGCGTTTGAAGAAGCCCAAACACGCGTACCAGCCTCTGCCCAAGCCACACGACCCGCATCTTACGCAACCGCCATTGGTAAAACACGTCCCCCTACCCTTGCTGTGCCTACGGCCATCCCACCATCCAAGCCTGTCCTCAAATTGCTGAAACAGGGAAAGGCAATAATTCACTCAGACCCTGCCCAATCCAAAATCCAAAAAACCAAAAGTGGTTTCCTAGTGCAGCGTGCAAACAAAGTGCTCCTCCGCCTCAAAGCCAAAGTGAACTATGAACAGATCACCATTTGTGGAGCCGATGTACTCAAGTCGGGAGATGTTTGCTTCTACACAACAAACAAAACGCACCAGAGATGGCTCATGGACAGTAAACACATCTGGTCCAAAGAAGTCCACCCACACCTAGCAGCTACCCCCAGTACATTCTCCATCATAGCCCACAGAGTGCCCATATCCTTCAATCCAACCGCGCCAACTAGTATTGGCAAACTGTTGGTTGAGAATAACTTTGCAGACAGAGATCCCATCCGAATCAAATGGCTTGCAGACAATTTGGAGACTGCAAAACAGGCCGGCTTGATTGTTTTGACATTCATCAACAAGGACACGGCCACTAGATGCGAGAAATCCGGCATTGTCCTGAACTACAGCTATCACCAAACCGCCAAGTTCAAATTGCAACCTCCCCAGTGCTTCCAATGCCTCCAAATGGGCCACTTTGGCCAGTGGTGCGGTGACCTAGCCAGATGCGCCAAATACGGTGACTCACACATCACCAAAGACTGCCCTCAAGGCATTGGCGGGATATTGACATGCGTCCTTTGCAAAGACGGCCTCAAAATGAAGATTGAAGGGATCGACTCAGTCAAGCACACATCATTCAATGTCGCGTGCTTTTTAAAGAGAACATGGATGGAAAAAATGAACATTCCCCTTAAATGATCAATACACCTCAAGAAACCAACACTTCAATTCCAACCCCCCCTCCTCCCACTCCCCCTTCCCCCTCCCTCCCTCACCCAAAACCAGAACCCCCAAGACAACAAAACAAGCATATGCAGCTACCCGCCAACCCAACTGCCAAGTTGACCGTGCCACCTCACCCAACCTCAAGATTCTTCAACTCAACTGCCATGTATCACAAGAAACCACGCTAAGTACCACCATGGGAAATCAGGGCTCACTGGCTGACAAGTGATTTGATGTCACTAGTAGCTCACAATAACTTATCCTGTAATTACTCTGAGTGGGAAAATTAAATTTTTATACTCTTCACAAAATGAGAAAATGAATTTATTTTCATTGTCACCATAGTGGAAAATTAACTTACTCAAAAAATATTATAAAAGTCACTGTATATTCACCAAGGATTATTCAATGAATTCACTGGGACTTCACTTTCTATCTCCAAAATCCAAGTTTATTAAATTCAGACTTTCTTGGGGAGAAAGTGCGTGGGTTCACCCTGCATTTTTTTGAATTTAATTTGAATTGAGTTTTAACAGGTTTTTAACCCCCAAACACTTGCGTGCCACGGGTTGACTCCCAAGCTTGTGCCAGAGCAACAAGCAAAAAGAGCCGGTCATGGGTGTCATACAAGAACACAGCCTAATCTTAGTCGAAGTAGGGGCATTCAGGGAAAGAAGCAAAGCGCTCCCTTGCCTTTCCCAGATGCGCAAGCCTTCACATTATATGGTATTTTCATTTTTTTCTTACTCCACTTCTGCGTTGGTTTGTCCCTGATCAGCGTGGCCACAGTTTCAATTGCCTGTTGTTGTGGCAATTGTTCAGCTGCGCATTCTAGGGAAACGTATTACGGGTACACCACTTCACCATGAGCCAACACAATTTGACTGGTCCAGGACACCATCAGAGCAGCTGCGTTCTTTAATGCTGGCGTATCCTTGGAGACAATAGCCGCTCCATGGACCTCTGCAGTCACTATCCACTTCCCTGTTGCTGCCTTGAAATGTGGCGCAACGACTCGCTTGTCAAACCGCAGCAGGGAAGATATCTGAGCATTGCACAACACTACAACGGTTCACCTGGCCAGGTTGGGCCAGCTTAGCCGTCACACCTTCTTGCTGAGAGCCCTCAGCAAGCTGGTACAGACCTGCTCGCTGAGAGCTCTCAGCAACCTGACACACACCTGCTCTCTGACAGAAAGCAGGTGTTGATCTGCTTGCTGAGAGCTCTCAGCGAGCAGGCATGTACCTGCTTGCCGAGAGCTCTCGGATAGCAGGCGTGTATATGCTTTCCAAGAGCTCTTGGCAAGCAGGTACATGTCTGATTGCTGAGAGCTCTCAGCAAGAAGATAAACACCTGCTTGCTGAGAGCTCTTGGCGAGCAGGTGTGTACATGCTTGCTGAGAGCTCTCAAAGAGCAAGTGCACAACCACTTTCTGAGAGCTCTTGGTAAGCAAGTAAAAGCCTGCTCGCCAAGAGCTCCGACCAGCTCGCACCTGACAAGCAGGTACATAAACATGTTACAGCCAACAGAAATTGGTGTGAACCGCTGGACACCTACAAAAAGGGGTGTACAGCAGATCAATCATTGCATACTCTCCTTGGGGCGTGCATTTATAATGTCCCCCACCAAGCCATTGGAAACAAAAGAATGGAAATTTGAACATGCAAAGAAATTGGAGCCAATTTGGAAGTGGAGTCATATGGTTGAAAGTGATCATTCATGGGTTCTCAATAAAGTCAACAGATATCTTCAATAGTAGATGAAAGGTGAAGAATGTCCCTGAGAAGGGAGAGAGTAATGCCCATGATTAAATTAAATTGAAGCCTGAGGACTTGCACAGAAATTGAGAAAAAGTGAAGTGTAGTGGAAGGGCAGTTAATTTTGTCACATGTGTCAGTCAAGCCAGGCAATGTGTGGACCAAAATGGCCTCTGCAGCGGCGTAGCCGCCTTGAACTCTAGTAATGTATATATATCTATATATGTATATATATATATATATATATATATATATATATATATATATATATATATATATATATATATATATATATATATATATATATATATATATATATATATATTATCTTGCTGTGTGCATATTTTTTTTTGGAACCATTTTTGGTTACCGCAAAATTTTTGATTTTTAAGCATAATGCATAATGCATAAAAATTCAAGGGAAAAAAATGAAAATATGCTTATATAGGACAGTGAAAGCCCGTCAGAGAGTACAAAATAAGGATGATCTCTGGCATTTGTCTCCTCCGGTGATGCAGGAATGTTTAGCCTGCGGACAGATGGCCATGTCACCAGGAAAACAGTTGGGTCACCTGCATGCAGGTGGTTCTCATGTATCTGAGGTGTATCAAAGAATCTATATCTGCCATAACTGTGCATGCCAATGTACATATGTTTGATTTTATCTTAGCTAGATCCTGTCTGTATCCTTCAAGTATATCTCACAACATTTTCCGGCTTCTGTTGGCGTGAAGGTGGAATCTTTAAATGCATGTTTAAAATATTTCATATTTTTTGGTCCTTCATACTTGGTGACTACCTTAATCAATTTATCAAAACTCAAAAAAATCAACTATAAGCTACAGGCTTAGTATTACTCCTCCCACATGTGCTTGGATCCCCTTTCTAGTTTCAAGATGGTTGGAATGTGGCTTTCTTTTTTTTTAATTCAAGTGGAAATGAAATTTGTCTCCATTGATTGATTTCTTGTCTCTCAACAATTAGAAAATTAATGCAAACTTCCTGCATTTTCTTTCATTTTCTTAAATATTCTCCTAACCATAATTGAACCATCACATCATCCAATTTTTTGATAGTTGAAGGATTTTCTTATATATAAGTAAAAGGATTCATGGGAGGTTATTTAGTTGATTGGACAATTGAAATCATGATATTTATACCAATTGAATTCTCTTCATGAAATGCTTGTTTTTTAAATGTTGTAAATAAGTTCCAATCCATCAGGTTGAATTTCTGAGTTATTTTATTACTTATTGCAGCTGTTATCAATATGATTATTCATTTCAAACTTGATAATCCAGTTTACAAACTGAGACATGAGGTGGGGTGATGGCCTCAAAATTTGAAAGAATGATGGAATTTGCTCCAATCTGGCCAAATGATTTTACTTTCAAGAATAAAATTGAATTATTTCAGTTGATGTTTCAAAAAAAAAATTCCTGTGGTCTTTGGATATAAAATAGTTTCACTCAAAAGAGTGAGGAAAACCTAAAACCTAAGGAAGATTTATTAAAAGAAAGGAAAAATCTTTCCAAATGGATTTGATTTTATTTTTGCTGAAGAACAAAGGGAAGAGTGAATTAGATCCAATTTTGATTGGCCTGAACTGGTACAACCTCATAATACAGACATTGTGAAGGCTTGAAGATGATTGTTTTGGAAACTTGGGTTCTTCAATGTAGTTGATTGTTCTTTGATACTGCTTGAAAAATAATTTCCTTTTTTGAGGGTATACCTGTTAGACTGGGTTGTACTGAAGAGATTTGAGATTGCTTCATCTGAAAAAATGAAATATAAATGAAAGACAAATTGAATCTGTATTTCATTTTTTGTTAGTATCAATGTTCCAATGGTTTTCTGCAACCCAGTTAAACTGGGATGTCATGAATTCATCCAAATTCCTGGTCAGGGTAGAAAGTAGACTTTGATAATGAAAAATTTAGGAAGGAATTGAAATCAGAAGGCTTTCTTTGGTGCCTCTTTGCATCAATGATTGTACCAAAAGTGATTCTGAAAGGTTTTTCATCAATTGGAATATATGATTTAAGTCCAAAAAGCGGGATGGTTTTCTGCCTTGATCCAATTCAAGAATTCCAAATTTTCCTTTATTTGTCTGCTTTTTGCTTTAGGAATTAGCCAAATAACATAACAAGTTCTTTGAAATATAAATCAATTTCATACCATCACTGATTTTTTCTCTGCATAACCACTTTCCATAGAATTATTATTTTTGATATCAGGGATTGAATCTAAATGATTTTTTTATAGATGGGGCATCAAATCACACAAATCAAGAAGTTCTCAAAAAAATAATATCAGGGAGCAAGATCAATAATTGGAGAAATGGAACAAGAGCTTGATGATCAAGCAGAAGCCCCTTCTTTGGATTGTTTTTGAACATCTAATCATTCAATTTTTACTTATGTCATTTGGTTGTCTCAAAAACATCATTTAATATTTGGGGGGTGGGATAGTTGCTGAATTGGTTAATATGTGGTTTGAATCATCATTTTATGTGAAACAGATCAACTGTGTGAATTTTCTCAAAGTAAGAAATGAGCTTGCCTGTGCACAGTCATTGCAGTGGCCTAGGGAGCAACCATTTGGCAAGGGATAACCCAGGGAGGTGGGGAAGGGAAAGTAAGAAGCCAAAGGGCATCAAATAGACTTAAGGGCACCAAAGGTTGAAAAATGTAATTAATTCATTCTGGGAGGTACATTTCAATCAGTGGTGAAAAGTCATTCATTATTTGCCATCATGAGAACGCAGGAGTCATGACGTTGATCCCCTCTTCTTATATACTCCCCTCAGGAATATGCTGTAAGACCTTCACATGGGATCTGTTAATCAATCCTGGGTTTGCTGGGCAAAATGCATCATGCTTGAACTATACAGGTTGCTGATCTTGTATCCACCTGAAGGTGATTGATTGGATGAAGGATTGCATGCACTTTGATATTATTATTGGCCAGTTGATGTAGACTATTTGGATCCTGGCTGGAGAGTTGCAGGTCCCAGTGGGTGAAAATCCTGGATCCAGGTTTTACCCTCATCTGATCTGTGCTGTATCCTTGCCCTATCCTTGACCAAGGGTATGGTAAGGATAGAGGGTGGATCCAAAATGGAAAACAGGATTTTTCATGGATTCTCACCTGGCCTGATGCCAGGAATCAAATATCATTGCACCACGTGCAGGATGTGAATTCTTGTCCTGTAATCAGGCTTAGAATGATATGATCAAATCTTTTATCCTTGCAATAATGACCCATTTGTGTATGTGACACAAGCAACACATATCCAACCAAACTGATAGAGTACCAGTGGACTTCCTTGGGATGCCCTCTGCATCAGATTAACTTGTTGCTGAGAATGAATGACATTGCATATCAGATACGCAGTGAAGATAGAGGCAACAAGGGGTTATGCACACAACTTCATTGAACACAAAGTACCACACAATTTGACTTGCACAATTGGAGTCAATTTAGGTAACGTCTGAACACGTTGATGAGGTCTCAAGAAATTTCAACATGCATTTTCATGATATGCCAAGGTATCCAAATTCTTTTTGAACTGATAGTGCTTGGGTTTACAAATGCCACTATGCCTTGTCAGGCAGCTATGAGGTGATGTCAATCAGTGTTGCAATTTTTTCCAATGGCTCCCAGATATTTTCATAAGTGGCTCATCCAGTATTTATCCATCATCTGTCACATTGTATGAATTCAGAATTTGCACCATGAAGCCATGAGTAAGAGACAGATTCTGCAGATTTTATTTTTTCTGGTCTCAAGACCATAAGTTTGCAAAATTAAATTTGAAGACTGGAAGTCTTCAGACGTCAATTCTTAAGACCGGCAGGCTTAAGATGTGTAGTTCCAAGACTGCAAGCTTTACAACAGGTATTTTTAATACTTGCAGTCTTAAGACAGCTTCTCATTAGAGTGCAAGTGTTCAGACCGCCGGTCTTGAGACTACTGGTCTTGAGACCAACAGTGTGAAGGGTGGCAGTCTTAAGCCCGGCGGGCTTAAGACTGCCGCTCTCCATGTGCCATGCCTCAATGACCCGCACAAGAAGTCATTGAGGTATGCCCTTGATGACTAGTATCAATCCAGTCATCAAGGGTTGTACCTTGATGACCGGTTCATTATTGGTCATCAAGGTACAAACCTTGATGACCAATATTGAGCCGGTCATCCAGGAAACCCCCAATGGCCGGTTCAATACCAGTCCTCAAGGTTTGTACCTTGATGACCAATAATGAACCATTCATCAAGGTACATATAACCCTTGATGACTGGATGCATACCAGTCATCAAGGGTGTACCTTGATGACCAGTTCAATACTTGTCATTGAGGTGTAAAACTCAACAATTGAAATAGTAAATTGATCATTGATCAAGATACCCCAATGACCGGTAATGAACCGGTCATTGAGGTACAGCATGTTTCTTGATTACCGGTATCAAACTGGTCATCAGGGTATGTTCCTGAAGACCGGTTGATGCTGGTCATCATGGTAGACTACCAAGATGACCAATGTCAAGCCGGTCATCAAGTCAAAAAACTTGATGACTGGTTTGATACCAGTCATCAAGGTAGGCTACCATGATGGCTGTTATTGAGCCAGTCATTGAGGCTTGTACTTCAATGGCTGTTCAATACCAGTCATCAACTTAACCTTCCTTGATGGCGGGTATCAAACTGGTCATCAAGGTACACTTGATGAAAAGTTGATGCCCCCGTGAAAAGGGCTTCCAGTGCCCATGACCACCTTGTCAAGTAGAGCTCTTGACAAGCAGGTTGAGTAAAACAGTGTGTTGCACTGGCCAGTGCCCCTGTCAAATCTGCCTGTCAAGACAGATTTGTCTCAACAGGCAGGGTGGACCCAAGTCAGCTGGGGCACACTACATTATTCCTTGGAAGGGAAAAAAATAATCTTACTCAACCCTCCATGAGAGGGGTTCTGGGGGCTTATACCCCTAAAAGTTTCCCATTGAAGGGGAAAAAATATCCCACTGGCATAGGTAGAAAGATGGGTGAGGGGTTTTATAAACGCTTCAAATTGGAGAGTGGGAGGGGTATACAAATTGAGTTGTGGGAAAATTTGACTGCCTGATTCAAGTGGGGGGTGTTGATCTAACCCCCTCAAAATAAACATAAAAATCTGAAAAAATTGAAAAATATAAAATGTGAAATAAATATTCACAAGTTGATAATTTAGGAATTGAGATATTTGATCCCGGGTAAATCAAACAATTATTTCCAACAATATTCCTTTTTTGAAATATTTATCTTTTGAAAGTTTTCTGAACAGATGAAATTGGAAATAAATTGAGGTGGTGAATTTGAACTTTCTCTAAATAATAACTAGCTTCATGAAATTGAATTAATTGAACAGTTTATTCAATTATCTTTTTGTTTTTGTGAATCAATGATTAAAGAAAATCTTAATTTTATGTTAACAATTGTCCTCTAGTGTTTACATAATAGAAGGAAGTAGCCTAGAAATTACGTAATTTAGATAGAATCCTGGATAGGACATGCATTGAGCAGAGAGAGGGGCATATTGCTGTGAGGATACAAGCTGGATACAATGAGGCACCTGCATGCAGGTGACCCATTTGTTTTCCTGGTGTGTGCAGGTCATAAAACTAGCTTCCCAGTGGTCTAAAACTAACATTGAATTTTTCTTCCATTATTCTCCAAAATCAAAACACATGTAAGCATAAAATAGCAGGAATACATGTGTTGCTTATATTGGTTAGTCCTACATAAGCATATGCTTACTTCAATAAGAAGCATACCCAATGTAAGCATAAGAATTTTGTCCACCATTGCTATTCTTACATCGCAGGGTCACTGTATATATATATATACTAGGGCACTGCGCGGCTACGCCGCGCTGAACCTAGCCCCGCAGAATATTTTCCCGTTGCAATAAACGCATGCCAGTCAGAAACACCAGCACACACAAAGTTTTCCCAGCTCACAGACATTGTATTAGAGCATCCGCATTGGGCGGGTTAAAACACCGTTTTGAGCTATTTTAACGACAAAGCTCCCACGCCAGAGAGGTCAAACCTGGCGCTATCGCTAAAATAATAATTTGTATTTGTCATTAAGTGTTGTCAACTTTGGCACCACTTAATGACAGCGTTAAACCCACATTGAATATTCAAATGACATCATTCCTGCTACAGCTCACTTTAAATACATAATTAATATGCATTTATCCATCTAAGTCAATGATTTACAGTCAACCAAAGTGGGAATCAGCCCACCTCAGTACTGTTACACTCTAACATCGACTATTATAGCCTAGCAAATAACTGCACCGATGCGGATGCTCTTACAACACCAAAATCATTGCTATTGCCGTAAAGTAAAGCAAACACAACATGAATGCGCACTCAAGAAATTCACTGGCCACACAAGTCCATCGGAACATTAACAGCTCCTAAAACCCCTTCGCCCCAAGAATAAATCCCACAACAGACTACACCCCTGGAATGATATGGTTGCACTGCACACAAGGAACATATCAGTGTCATGACTGTGCAAAAACAAAGAGTTGTCACTGACCTTGAGATGTATGATGCTGCCGTCTACCGCTTCAATGGTCCCTGAGATCCAGACCATAACGTCGACCGCAATTCTATTATTGTGGATCCTCCGGCTGTGTTCTGACATGTGCAAGATGACAATCCGGATCTGTTTGATTGCACACATTCAGTCAAGTTCCTAGCGCAGTGACACTGTGAGCAGGAACACTTACGCCCTGTTGGTCTGGATTGACCGCCTCAAGCCAAAATTCTGTTTGAATGATCAAGAACTGACCCCAAATCAACGGGCTTGTCATTGCCCAGAAGTCCGGTGGCGGTATGTTGTAGTAGGAAGCTGTCTCTACCTCCACATTGAGATAATCATTGCGGTCCCCCAGGTCCAAGGAGCCTTTAAACACGACCCATTTGCCTAAAACGGCCTCAGGATCTGGCCTGCTGCCTGTATTTACCGCGTACCTAGGTCAATGATTGGGAGGTAACCCCGCGGCAATGGCCTCGTCAACAGCATTCTGATATATGATATAACGGCCGTGAGAAGAAGCGGCGCGTCGCCGGGCCAGCAGATCAAGGTATCCAGTCCCAATTACTTCAATTTGTGGCATTTTTCCCTAGGTTTTGGATTTGAGCAGGTTATATAAATTTGAAGAAAAGATTATTGAGATGATGTTGGCACAGCAATTGAGATCAACGGGAAGGGTGACAGGGGACTATGCAGACCAATTTGACACAAGGGTCCAGGACGAAGCCCTTTTATTGAGCATAGCTCCAGGCCAAAGGCCCCCGGCCGCAGATCCAACGTCCATTGCCGGTTCCGGAACGGTCACAAAGGTGCCTGTGCCGTTGTGCCACTCCGATCCAACCACTCTCCTATTCCGGGTACTTATCAATGAACCCCGCAGTGCCACCCCCGGTGGTATATCCAGGGTGGAGATAGGCATCCTTGTTGAACCACAACATCTATTTGGATTGCCTGCCCAATCCAACAACCTGAACCAATGTTCCAATTCCGCCTGTTTCTGGGTCCGCCCCTAGACCACCCTCTGCTCCAAATTTCCGGCCTTGAGTCGCCACGTGGAGTATTCTCAACCCCCCACTTCCCATTGCTTCAGGCAAATCTCCTGTCCCATTGTTCAAGGAAACCTGGTACCAAACCCAATTTGCCGGAACCCTGCCACCCAGATATGGTCCATGCCAAATTCCACTGAATCTGACAGCTGAATCCACCTCCAGTTGATCAAATACGGCCAACAAAGCTCTCTGGTAGCACCACAATATTCCCTCCTGTGGACCGCGTAGTCGGACTAATTTACCCAGTTATGTGCAGGTGTATGTACTCACGACATGAGAATGCAACCTATATTGACACCCCACAGCTAATCCGGCGCCTTGATTGGACCAGAGCCGGCAACGCATTGCATGCCTGACCTGGCGCTCCGACACAGCCCCATCATTCCATTACCCAATCCCGGAAGGCGGCAGTCAACAACTTGCTCAGGTCAGCTACATGTACACTTCTGTGCACCGCTTTGTTACCACTCAATCGGTGACGGTACGCACCTGATGCCATGTTGAACATCACGTAAATATTTCCAATGGTGACATTTCCTCTTCACCTTCCATATCCGTTCAGCAAGCAACTCATGAACATAACCATCAATGAATCCGGACCGGCGCACACGCACCGACCCTATTCCAGGACGCCACAAATCAGCATAAAAAGGGTTCCTACGGGACATCAATCAACCACCGGCCCCACCATCCCTTTTGCCTTTGCACACAACAGAAAACACGCTAACCCCTTGCTCTTGCTCCCACCACACTCCCCAAATGGCAAGCTCACCTGGCCCAGTTATATTATCACCTCTTCATTGTTCAACTAACCTCCAGGTGGTGAACACGGTCAGTAGCAGGCCAAAGCTTTAACAACACCCCCCAAAACCTGATGTACTGATTCACAACTGTCCACCAGGTTCAGGGTGGCATTACACAACAGTATGGCCACCTGCGCACTCCGGAGTCATTCAATCAACACGTTAGCAAGACATGGCGCTACAACTTTGTTCTAAAGCATCTGCGCCCAACCACAGATCAGCTGCTTGGTGAAAACAATATATACAATCTGACCGGGAATTTAATGCCCGGCAAAGACCGCACATCGCCCACGTTCTCTTACCATCCCTCAAGTGTAACTAAAGTTTGTTCATTGGCGTCGGCTGAAGAGTATTCTTGAGACAAGCCCCTGATCACTGGATCAGGGATAGTCCTGGGCTGGGCACACGACTTCATACCAGACGTCCAGCCCTACCTGGAAATATTAACAGTGTATTTAGGCCACTGTGACTGGGATGAAGAAGTGAGTCAATTGCCGATGCATTGCAAATTCCCTTACTGACACAACAACTTCACATCTGAAGGAACAAAGAGTCAGGTCTTTTAAAGTCAAATATTTTGTCAAAGCCCGAGCACCATTATGCCACGTTGCGTGCCATCTCCGCGTCGGGGACTGGGCCCAGTTAACTGGCCACCTGTGGAGTTGGGCTGGTAGATCCAACATGCCCATAGTCCAGGTGAGACATCCAATTTTCATACCTTTGCCACACTGCCAAACTGACAACGTGGATCAGGTTTACAAAGCTTCCTTTTTGCCGCCACACCTCCCCCAACATATTGCGAGGCCAGCAGGCAATTGAGGTCCACACATCCAATAAACAGATCAATCGCATGGTAACAATCCCTTCCTGTTCTATGTATCTCGTCATGTGTATATCCGCCGTGACTGTATCTGTATCCTGCCCAATGCCACATCCTTTTGCCACTCCTAGCATTGTACAACTATTGAGCCAATGGACCCTGTCTCTATTGAAATCCAGTCACTTGTTCCATTCCGATAACTTGCTTGAAGACAAGCCCTGTGAAACATAAAGTACTAAGCCCAATTCTTAAATGTTTATCATTGGGTCATCTCACAGGGTCTCATGCACCACCTGCCTTGGTCACATGTTGACCCTGTGACAAGCAGATGTCCAACAGTGCTGTAGCCTTGCTTAAAGAACACTGCTGTCGGCACAGTTGCCAGTCACAAGTGCCTGCCCTTGCAGCCACTGGTCTGCACCGCTGTTGAGTTCAGAGCCCCTTCATAAGCACAGGACAGATCCGCTATGATGATTGCCTCAGGCGCAAACCACCGCAGTGATGTACAATGTCCCTTACACGTCATTGGAGGTAGCCCCAAACCATTTGAACCCATCAGAAGCCCTGCCGCCCCAATGATCCACACCCAAAACTGGTTTATGGCTGCCGTCGCAGTTGCCCACCCCTAGTGGTAACTAACAACACCGGCTCACTGTTGTGTCCTGACACCAACAACTCGAGCAAGCATACGCCCACGTATTGGCATTAAGAAGTGCAACCGCGCTGTTACACCACTTCCAAAAGCACGACAACCATTGTGAGAAGACACAAAGCTCAATGGATACATTCAACGGAGCTAATTTCAACAACATTGATATATACATGTAGCAAACAGGGAAACAGGGAAAATGCAACTATTCAGGCAGATTCATTGGGCTGCCCATCTGGAGCCAAGCTCCTAATCAGGTCCAGGTGCACAACATTAGATGTTGTTGCCAAACTTGTCAGAATTACAAGTCTTGGCTCAAGGAGAGGGCGAACGAGGAGCGGGAGAGTGGTAGCACAGGTGGTTCTCGGAGGTTATGCTCTGACTCGATAAGTATCATTGCATGTAGGGGACATACTATATAAAGGAGGAGCAGAGAGAGACAAGTGACAGGGCTTGGACAGGACTTGACAGGACAGGACAGGTAGACGGGACAGAACAGGACAGGACAGGACAGGATTGACAGGACAGGACAGGATTGACAGGACAGGACAAGATTGAAAGGACAGGACAGGATTGACAGGACAGGACAGGAGATGGAAAGATAAGCTGAGAGCGGACAGGCTAGAATCCTGACACGCCCCCTTGCAAACAGCGGAGTAAACCGGTCAACCAACGACCAAGTGACTAGAAGAGGCTCGCTTTGGACTTGTGTCCGTCTGAGTGGCCATCCAGATTGGTGGGAAGATTGTTGAACGATGCGACAAGATCATTCACGGCGTTGGATTGGGTCTCATTGGCCTTGGCGTTAAACAAGCTCGGAGAGGTGACGGTGGTGAGATGGGCTTTGGCGGCTTCTCGTTCCCTCTTGCATTTGCAGAACTTGGCAAGAAGCTCGGGATGGAGAGAAAAGAATTGGTCAGATGTGTGGGATTTGTTGGAGGGAAGATGGTGGCCTTGTGGGCAAGTGAGAAGGGCTTCGGCGGTGTTGTTTTGCATGTCGGCAGGCTTGTGAGGACCAGACGCAAGATTAGAGGTGTCAGCTTTGATCTGACTGTCCAGCATTTCGAGGACAGTTTCATAAGTGACCTTGACAGAGGAAGTTGTTCCTGAGGCAATGATTGCGTGGCGCACGTGGCTGAGGTCGTGTGGAAGCTTCATCAGGATAATGTGACCGAGGATAGTCTTGTCGACCTTGGCGTCTAAAGACTGAAGTACGGCTACGCCGTCCCAGAACTTCAAGATAAAATCTGATGTCAGCCTTAGAGACAACAACGTTGCCCAAAAGGCTTCAACAATGTTCTCTTCTTATTCCTCTCTTCAATACAAGTATTTCCATACTATAATATCCATACTTTGTTGTGTATAAGTGTGAAATAATATAAGAGTGAAGTAATTAACCAGGAAGTTCACATAACATCTAATCATTTTCTAAGTTCAACCTCATATTGCATATTCACTGTGATAAACATGGTTCATCACTTTCAAAGTTGGGCAGATGAAAATTTTCATCATCACTCACCAACCAGAACTTAGAAGAAACAGATCACCCATTGGACAACACTCCTCACTCATCAGAACTCCAGGTCCCATCATTTCCCCTTGTTGTTGTGTCGTGGTCATTTGGTGTCACCTGTCTGACTAGTAAGCAGCTTTGCCAATCCCTCTTTTCTTCAAAGTTCATCTTGGAGCTTTGATCATCACCCCTTTCCTTCTTTCCTTCCTTTCCTTCTTCTTCTAGAGGCACATTAATCCAATCATCATTAAAGAATCATTCTCATTATCATCCTAGTCCAGTGGAGCTACTCATCCACTCAGGTTTCCTTATAAGTAACCTTGGCCTTAAGCCTAAAAAATAAGGCAGTCTTAGACTGTGCCTTCTCCTGCTTCTCAGGTTGAAGAGGCTGTGGCACTGCCCGGCTCTACTCTACTCCCTACTAAAGGTTGAGCCCTCATACTTATCCTAAAAGGATACATATATTAGTTTTCTTTCTATTCTTCCTCCTCTTCCTTGTCCCCTTATTTCTCTTGAAATAAACTTTGTTGACCCCCATCCTTGTGTCCTGCTGTCACGTAAGAGACCCAGGCTCACACCCAAGACGTCGTTGGATTGAAGAGGAAGGTGCATTAGGCAATACCAGGCCTTGAAGACATTGGCCTCCTTCTTGGATGCGCCAAAATCAAGGATATTCTTCCAGAGTTTCTGGGGATTGTCGTTGCCACCGTCCTTACGAACACGGCCAGAGATTGAGGAGTGCACCCAAGTTATGATCAAGGCATGTGCCTTATCGAGACGTAGCAATTGATTGACTTCATAGACCTTGCCGTCTTCGCCACGGACTTTGGTGGGCTCCTTACCAAGGACAAGCTGATACAGTTCCTTAGCCTCCAGGACGGACTTCATTTTCACCATCCAGTCGACAAATTTGTCGGCAGTAAGTTTGGGGACGTGATATTTCTCAGAGGAGCTCATGTCAAAGGAGATTGAGGTTGGAAAGAGGAAGAGTGAAGTGGAGAAGGAAAAAGAAGGAGAAGGGTCAGGGTCAGGAAAGAGACCAAGACTGTAAATCTGTCAGAATTACAAGTCTTGGCTCAAGGAGCGGGAGAGTGGTGGCACAGGTGGTTCTCGGTGGTTATGCTCTGACTCAATAAGTATCATTGCATGTAGGGGGCGCACTATATAAAGGAGGAGCAGAGAGAGACAAGTGACAGGGCTTGGACAGGACAGGACAGGTAGACGGGACAGAACAGGACAGGACAGGACAGGATTGACAGGACAGGACAGGATTGACAGGACAGGACAGGATTGACAGGACAGGACAGGATTGACAGGACAGGACAGGATTGACAGGACAGGACAGGATTGACAGGACAGCACAGGAGATGGAAAGAAAAGCTGAGAGCGCACAGGCTAGAATCCTGACAAAACTTTCCTCTGCCTTAACCAACCCCAATGTCAAGTTTTTGGCATTGGTGACACGGGACAAAGCCACATATAGTTGCCTGTGCGCAAAAACTGGACTTGGCAAATAAACTGAAACCAGAGACAACAACTGACCTTGGGATTTGTTGACGGTCATCGCAAAAGCTGGCGCGACAGGAAATTGGTACCTCAAAAACCGGGATGAAAACTGGGTGTCTGGTTTGTGGATGAGGCTAATCTTTGGCAGGTAAATCTCTTCATTAGCCATTGGGCCAGTTAATATGGTACACTTGAGCACTTTTGGCTTAATGCACTTGACCAGCAACCGGGTACCGTTGGCTAAACCACCACTAAGCGTCAAATTCCTCAAGCACACAATCAGCATGCCCTCTTTGAGGCGTAGTTTTGGTGGTGGGAAGTTCAAAAGTGTCACCTTTGCCAGAACTTCCGGCGGTAATGATTCCAGATTTTCACCGGCCGCCTTGTCCAGAGAATCGGACATATATTCAGGTCCCGGCAGCATTTTGGTGCAGTAATTGTTGAGCAGGTGTACTTCACAGTTCCAAGGTGTCAAAATGCATCGCTCCTGTAGATAACCGGGCAATTCCTGGGATCTGCCAGTCCTAATTACTTGTGGTAGGTCCTTGTAGGTTGAGTTGACCAAGTAACGGACGACTTTCATGAACTCCAAGCATAATGCAACCCAACCATGAATAATTATCATTCATCATGATGAAATTTTTGTGAAAGAAACAACCACAGCAATCAAAAGTCAAAGTGAATCATGGAATATTTTTTTGAATTGGAACAGAGGCATTTATTTAAGCGTTATAAGATTAGAGCCACACCTCTATGATGTAAAAATTATCAGTTAATAGAATGCAATCAAGATGAGTAATTTTGATAGTGTTGTGATAGTAGCCAAATCCTTATGCCATGAAACATAGTGGTTGAGAAAACCTCATGATTTAGCAGATAACTGAACGTTTAAGTGTGCAACTTTAATACATCAATAGGGGGTATCAAATATACCAAATCCACCATTAGAAACCAGTCAATTATCCAAAAATCTTTTTCTTCAAAAATGGATCCAGAACAGTGATTGATGAGCAACCAAAATGTTTTAAAAATGGTGGATTTCTGAAAACCAGTCAATTACATAAGTGTGGACTTGCATATATTTGATACCCCCTAATGTCATCAATTCCAAAATGCAACACAGGTGAGTCATGCATGATGCACGTATGTCATTCAACTTTCACCAGGTTCACTAGGGATCCAGGCATGAACCAACCAAATAATTTATAATTTCCATGCATTGTTATCATCCAATCATGTAGCCATTCCACAACTGGAACCTCTTGGCAACATTACAATTCACATAATCCATAAGCTATAGTATATAAGGCATAATCTGTAATACATAACATATAAAATGCAAAATCCATAATACATAATGCATAATCTTCAATACATGATACATAATCTCAAATACATAATCAATAATCCATAATGCATAATCTATAATCTACCCTTTATCATACATAATAGATAACCCATGAAATAGGTCTAATCAATAAAACCCTCAGTGCTTGCAATGAAATAGTTCATATGCATATTGGCAAGGAACCTAAATTCATTGCAGCTTCATGATATGTGATAGTGACTTTAATAATAACTTTTTAATCAAGTATTGTGACCACTTGGTGAGCTTAATAATAACTTGAGAATCCACCATTGTGATTCTTTGAAGAAACTCTTTCCAACAACAAAATCATTCAAGTGATTTTAATACCTATCTTCAATCCATCTTCAGTGCAGAAATAGTGACATGAAATCACTTGTCAGCCAGTGAGCCCTTATTTCCTGTGGTGTACCCTTCACAACTCTCCACAATACGCTTTTCTTGTCCTCCAGGAACCTTGGATTAACCCTTACACCCTCGCCCCTCCCAAGAACCGGGAGTGGAGGGGGTATACTTCTTTTGACCACAGGCCCAAGAAATGGAATGACCGACACAGGACGTGCATCTACGTCCGGAAGTCCATCAGCTTGCAGGCGGTTACCCAGCTAAGTGACGGAGGCCAATCCCTCCTAGCCTTAGATGTCTCCCTCCCCAATTCCAAAGTCATCAGACTAATCAACGTGTATAACACGCCCCGGACCTTCCCCGCGGTAGAGACCCTCCGGTTCTGGCTCAAAACCCACAACTCTAGGCACACCCCCTACTTCCTCTTCATGGATGCAAACCTCCACCACCCTCATTGGAACCCACTCGGCCTCCAATCAAACCATAAGCAAGCCCGGGATCTGTTGGAGATCTACGGAAGCCGCGGTTTCCGCTTATCCTCTCCCTGGCATGTGCCACCCAACCCAACTTTTTACTCTAACAAAGGTATCAGGTAGACCATCAATTTGATGTGGTTGAACTACCGTGCTTTGCAGATGATCCTCCGGTCTACCGTCCTCCTGGAAAATCACGGGTCAGATCACCAGGCAATCAAGCTTGAGCTCGCGTTCCAGGGGCCAAACGGCCAGCCACGACAAACCAGGCCCAATTGGGAAGCCCTTTCCTCTGAGACAGTGTGTAGCCGCCTTGACAAATGTATTGATCAACTGCGCTTGACCCCCCCTGAATCAGTGGACAAAGGCATGCGACTGCTCACAGAGGGCCTGGCCGCGACTCAGGATAGCCTTGGAAAGACGGTCAAGACAAACCCAAACAGAGCTAAGTCATGGTGGTGCAAGGAAGCCCTTGACCCCATCATCCAAGTTTACTAAAGCTACAGATTCTCAGATAAAAAATTCAAGGGTTTCCCATAATGCATGTAGCCCCAGTGGACTCCAGCTTTGTGCGCAAAGCCCAAGTGGACTTCAGCATGACTTGACTTCCCGTGGCATAAAGGCTGCCTATAACGGTGGTCGCGTGGGCTTCATAGAATTCCACCCATTCCCTTTTATAGGCGTACTCAACTCTTGGGTATGCACGCCAAACCTATGGCTCAGCCCTTTCTTCATTTTGGGTCATTATCACCATGCAGCCACCATTCCTTCCAATCCCACCATGGCAGTCGTTTAATTCAGTTACTACCATGGCCAAGGTTTCACCGTGTCTCACTATCATCATCCAACCAACCAACCAGCCAGAACCAGCCCCAACGTGTGTCACCATTATGATCCAACCAACCAACACTTTTGCCCCCACCCTGGCCATCACAATACCACCAACGGACCAGGATTCCTACCACCTTGGCCAACATCAACAAATCCGCATTCCATCTCACTTCCCACCTTCACAACCAAGGCACAACCAGGCATACTGTGTGTATGTAGCCGTCAAGTTCAAGATAACTATAGTCTACGCCTCATTGTTCCTGATTTGCATAGATTTCAGGGTTGCACTTGCGACGCGAACCCAGTGCACTGAGAGTACAGTTGAATTCAATTTGGGGGCCTTGCAAGGCCATCAATACACAGCTCAGTGGACTTGCAAGGCCATCAAGTTACAGCTCGATGGCTTTGCAAGACCGTTGAGTCACATCTAGATGGCTTTGCAAAGTCATCAAGTTACAGCTTGAGGGCCTTTCAAGACCATTGAGATGTAACTCAATTGCCTTGCATCACCATTGAGTTACATCTCGATGGCCTTGCAGGGCCATCGGGTTAAATCATGACGGCCTTTCAGGGCCATCGAGTTAAATCTCGACGGCCTTTCAGGGCCATTGAGTTATATCTCGGCGGCCTTGGAAGGCCGTCGAGTTACATCTCAACGGCCTTGCAAGGCCATTGAGTTACATCTCAACGGCCTTGCAAGGCCATCAAGTTACATCTCAACGGCCTTGCAAGGCCATCGAGTTACATCTCGACGGCCTTGAAAGGCCATTGAGTTACATCTTGGCGGCCTTGCAAGGCCATCAAGCTACATCTCAACGGCCTTGCAAGGCCATCGAGTTACATCTCAACGGCCTTGCAAGGCCATCAAGTTACATCTCAACGGCCTTGCAAGGCCATCGAGTTACATCTCAACGGCCTTGCAAGGCCATCAAGTTACATCTCAACGGCCTTTCATTAAGGCCATCGAGTTACATCTCAACGGCCATGCAAGGCCCAAGACCATTGAGTTACATCTCGACGGCCTTGCAAGGCCATTGAGCTGCAAAGCAAGGGCCTTGCAAGGCCATAGCTACCTACTCAGCAAGCTCACTTGGTGAGCAAGTACAGTGGGGGACACCATATTACTGTAACACCCCACCTGCAAAACTCAAGTTGAACACGTGGGGTAAATGTTCATCTGCTGTGGGGGTCCAAAAACTTCAAAAGTGTCATTTTTGGACTCCTTGGAGGCTGTACTTTCTAGAAATGACTTGGTTTTGCAATTGGAAAAGCGGTTCTGGTTTTTTTGTTTTTGTTGGTCAAGATTTGGGACACATGGCCTTATATCTTCCCGTAAATCCATACATGTGTCATAAACACATACATATGGACTTATATTTATGCTTCAATACATAAACCTCAGATGTATATGCTCATTACTCATTACTTGCCAAAAGAAAACAATTGGCCAAGTTGGCCACTCAGAATCCTGCAGGATTGATCAAACAGTGCTGATTGATCAATCAATTAGAGTGATCAATGATAAATCAAAGGTGATTGATCAATTACTCAAAATCAATTGATTGATTTTGAAGAACAAAGGTTCCATGATTCCTTGCTTTGCTTTTTTATAGACCTGCCACTGTTCAGTTTCACATGATTTATTGGAAGTGTCAATCTGAAAATTCTGCTTGGAAGGTGCTTTATTTTAGAGATTAACCCAAGATTAAATCAAACCAAATGGTTCACGGAAGAATTGTAGGAATTTGAGATCTTATACACTCTATTGCAGCTAACACTTAATGCTAATAGTAGTAACAACTAGAATTGGAATGTAATGAAGATCAATAAATGAAAAGACATAATAATGAAGAAAACATAATAATCGAAAATGAGTGAATATTATTAAGTACCTTCTTATAGTTCAGTTCCTGGCCTACAACTAAATCAGACGACGCAAAGATGTAAATAGGAAAATAAACGGACGATAGCAACAAGCCTATTAAATGAATGTGAGGAATCGATAAGTAATCATGAAGACGTAAAAAACTGAGAGAAACAAGAAAACAAGAGATAAGAAAACCCGACGATACCTCCACTTGAGCTACTCCTTGCTCCTCCTGAATCTTTGGTGTCTTGAGAGAGTTGAGTGAGTGCGGAATTGAACAGCAGTTAGGATTGGATCGAGCAGTGAATTAAGGGCCTGGCAATGTTCGACGGAGTTGGAAACGATGAAGTTTTTTCTAGGCTCTGAGCCTTTTTCAACTTCGGACTGGTCGCGGGAAATCACTCGATGCATTCACTTTGCATATTCAATTCATCTCAATTCTCAATCTTGATGATTTTGAATTAATCCTTAACAAGAATATCTTGTGAGGATTGCAGCTTACATTCAATTGTGTTTTGAAAACCCAAAATGGCAAGTTTCCAGACCTTTTGATTCTACATTTTGTTAGAATTTCTTCAAAACCATGTGGCAATGTATTCAATTCTTCCTTCTTGACACTAAAGCTGATTCTCCATTTCTTAAATTTGTTGCAATATCAGATATTGCTTCAGGATGATTTGATTTTTCTTCCAAATTATTCATCAGTGCCAACTTTCCCCCTGCTCTTCCTTCACCCCCTGGGGGATTTTTCAAAAAAATTATGTGCTTCACATTTGGGACACCTAAAATCTGTTACAGTAATATGTTGTCTCCCACTCTAGCTACCTGCTTGCCGAGCTAACTCGGTGAGCAGGTAGCTACCTGCTTGCCGAGCTAACTCGGTGAGCAGGTAGCTACCTGCTTGCCGAGCTAACTCGGTGAGCAGGTAGCTACCTGCTTGCCGAGCTAACTCGGTGAGCAGGTAGCTACCTGCTTGCCGAGCTAACTCGGTGAGCAGGTAGCTACCTGCTCACCGAGCTAACTTGGTGAGCAAGTAGCTACCTGGTTGCCGAGTTAACTCGGTGAGCAGGTAGCTTCCTGCTTGCTGGGTTAACTTGTTGAGCAGGTAGCTACCTGCTCACCGAGCTAACTTGGTGAGCAAGTAGCTACCTGGTTGCCGAGTTAACTCGGCAAGCAGGTGCTCATACGACCTTGAAGAAGGAGGGGCCTGCGCGGCGGTGTGTTTGGAACCAAAGTTAGCCATCTCGGAGGCTCTGGGCATCAGCCCATATTACTCAAATCATGAATACGAAGAAATGGGACTCCTTCTTGCCCTACAACTCCTCAAGAAAGCTGGGGAACGGGAAAAAAGAAGAAACACCTTCATCCTTACCAACAACATGGGAGTCATCCAACGGTTGGATAATTGTGACTTAGCCAAACCCGGGCAGTACATTTTTAGAGAGATAGAAGCGACATGGAAAGCCATTCAAACTGAAGTGAACCTGACCTTTGTGTGGTGTCCAGGCCATCAGGGCATCCAGGGAAATGAAGAAGCAGATCAGCTTGCTAAAGCAACCACAGCAAGAAATGATACCCCAAGTCGCACGATGAAGGCCAATCTTACCAAAGTAACATCGGCACTCACGGCGCAACACCAGCCCGAGGGTAGAAAAGCCCTCCAGAAGCGCCTATCCGGCTTGCCCATCTTGTACTCCGCATTGATCAACCAGCTCTCTTCTGGCCACTCCCCGGCCCTCCACCAACACCTATTCAAGGCGAAAAGACGACTTGATCCAACCTGCCCTTTCTGCCCAGGCAGGGAGACAACCAGGCACTTATTTGACTTCTGTGTGCAATACAAAGGAGCACGCAGGAGACTCCTGTTTCAAAGCAAGAAGGAAAAGATCAGGTGTGATTGGAACCAACCACACCACCTCCTGAATAATCCGAAAGCCCACCCGCTGATAGCGGAGTTCCTCAAAGCCACGAGCCAATTTGACTACCTCTAGCCGAAAAGCTTGAAGACCCTCATTATGTGATCCTTACTCATTTTCCCGTCCCTTCCTTACTTGTGTTCTCTTTTCTCTTTCAAGTTATCTCTTTTTATTCCTGAGTTTGTCTGTTGTCCTGTTACCTGTTATTTGATTCTGATTTGTTTGTTTTCAGATTGTTTTTTTTACTCTTGTACTTAGTCCACTTCTCAAGATTCATAGTTTGCAATGCTACTGGAGAAATTACACTTAAAAAAAAAAAAAAAAAAACTTAGACCAAGGCTGGTTCCTGCTGGTTCTGTTTTATGACTTCCCATAACATGGAATAGCAACCAATGTCAAACTGCCATGGTTGAACTAGCTACTTTTGGAAAGTGGTTAGCTGATAATTTTTCCAGAGACATTAGAAGGGCCAATCATGGGTAGCCAATAGCTGTTAAGAACTTGGCCATCTGAAGCCTTCTTTTCTTCTTGAATTATTTCATCTTCTTCCAATTGAGAAGAAATCAGCCAACAAGCTTGATAAATCAGGATTTCATCTTCATCTTTTTCATCAATTTCATTGATCTTAGTTCATGTTTTGGAAGTTTTGGTGGGATTGAGAGGGCTTGAGACCACTCCAGACAACTGTCAGATGGTCACCCCCCAAAAAATACCATTTTTTCTGGGCTCCAACATTTGGAACCCCCCTCAGACAGTTACACAGAGGTGGGTTGGGGCACTGTAGGTGGAATTAGCCAACTTTCACATGGACAATCATTTGCGGGAGCTGAGTCCTGACAAACATCTTTCTGTCAGGAACTTTTTTTGGAGGCTTGAGCTGTTCCCCAGCCAATTACTTCTTGCTTATGAGCCCATATGGCCATCACTTGCTAAGGGCCAGGACCAACATGTTGCCATCTAGTGCCAATGACTGTGGTAGTGTAATATGGTCAGCTGGGATACTTGGGCCCGGAGGAGACCAGCAGGATGGTGTGCTTGTACAGTGTTCAGATTTGTATCTCTCCGATCCCATATATACCAGCCTAGGTCCATTATTTTGTTTTGGATTAATTGTAAGCCTCCCCGAGGAAAGAAAACTAATGGGCACAAGAAATGATGCAAATGTTAGAGTGACCCAGTTGTTTTATTTATTTATTTTGTAAACATCTTGCTCTCCAAGGCATCGCCTCCAGAGTTTGGCAAACCCTACCTATGTAGCTTAAGAGACGATCCGGAGAGAAATGCACTGCTCTCATCATGGCCAGGGCATTACAAAAACCCAGTTCAAGTCTTTGAGGACCGTCATTTCCAAGGTCAATCAAGTGTTTTCAGGTGCAAGAAGAAAAAAAAAGAAGAAAAAAACAATGAACAAGACGAAGAGAGCGAAAAAAAAAGCATTAAAAGAGTTTATTATAAGAAAAAGGATCATTATTATCATACTCTCATGGATTATTAATCAGAAACCGTATATATATATATATAATAAAATATTATTAATCGAAAGGAGAAGAAGAAGGAACAGCAGCGTCGGTGTTACATAAGGCGGGTTGATGAGAGCAGCATTCAGAAGACTAAAGAGATCAAGCCGATCGAATCCAAGAAAGCAAAAAAAGGACGAGGAAACAGATAGATAGGGCGAGCCGAGGGGGGGGGGGGGGGGGCGAGAGCAAGCGGAGAGGGAATTAAAGAGGTGAGATGCGGACAAGCCCAAGACGACGCGCCAAGTTCGGGTCTTTTTTGGAGCGAGGTTTTATGTTCAACTTGAATGTCGGGTGCATGTCCGAGCATGGATGGCAATGTTGACCAGGGTGTTTTTTTGCACATGAAATACGTATGGGAGGGAAGGAAAGAATCGAGGCATAGGTGCGCCCACTCGGGCTTGCGTGATAATCTCAGATACATGTCAAGTCCACCCGTCCCCGAAGAAAAGTTTTTTGCTGTCAGACACTACAATTGCCGCTGGATTAACTATGTACACTTCAGCTCGATATTTTGAGGGGAGCTGTTGTCCACCGCGTAAATCAACAGCTAAGACACTTGAGCGAGGTTCGTTCGTGCATTGCCATACCATCACGGCGCATACATCTCCATGTCTTTAAAGTTGACGCGCTTGTTGTTGTGGCGAAAGCTGCGAGCCGGGCGCGGGGACCAAAAGCGGGGCAGTTTTTTGGGGGAGGCTGCAGTTCCTGGAGACGGTGGCGTGATTTTCGCCGTATGTGAAGCTCTTAGCGCGAGACGAGGCGGCGTGTTCGCGGGTGCGGAAGTGGGAGAGGTCTGCCTGGCGGTCGCGGCGATGGTTGGGGTCGTCCATGCTGACATAGCTTCCCTGGCAGTGCTGCGGTGAATGCGCATGGTACCGCGCATACCCGCCCTCCAAAATGTACACCTCCGGATAGTGCAGCGCCGGGTACTGTGTCATGTTCATGTGCCGATCTTGCTCCCGCACATATTTCGCACTAGAGATTATACATAGGCATCAAGAAAAAAAAAACGCCATGAGCCTTTGTTGGGACAGCAGAAGAGGCTGCGCTGTGCGACCTACACCGTGGGTGCCCGCATGGCCGAGTACTCGCAATGGAACACCACCACCACCTTTTTCGCCTTCCCGGAGGCGTCCGTTTTCCCCGACTCGCTGGGCAGAGGTACGTCATTCTTGCCATTGGGGAAAATGTCTCCCTGCAAGAGGAACCTGAGCGCGACCTCCTTATCGGGCACATTGATAGCTGAGCTGATGTGGCCGGCATCGAACTCGTACCCAAAGCGACAGTCGATCACTATCTTGTGGCATATCTGGTCGTCATACAACCCGTCCAACAACCGGTCCATCGTGTCCGGAGAGATCCGCATCAGCCCGTCGTGCGACACTTTATGGCACGGTAGGATCTTCCCCGCGCGTTCTTTCTCGCTGAACGCCATCCCCATGGGGCTCTCAACGCTGGCGCTGAAACTAGGCACCAGGGTGCGTGTAGGGCTTTGCACCGTCATGCCGAAGCTGAATGTCGGAGGGGGGGCCATGGAAGTCGACGCCCCGGAGGTAGAAGCCTTACGGGCGACATTGAGTCTGTGGCCATGGTGACTTGCGCTCCTGTTCGGGCGGATGGGGCTGTCCGTGTACTTGGGCCATGTGGTGCTGACGAGGGGATGGCCAGACGCGTTTTGCGAGGCGCGGGCCGCGGGGGAGCAGTGGAACAGCAAGCTGTCCTCAGGCTCCGACTCGTCGTCGTCGTCGTCGTCGTCTTCGTCGGGGTCCGCCACCAAGCTGTGGCCCGCGCCCTGAAGCATAAAATTGAGGCCGTCCCCCTCGGCGGCAGCGAAGCTGATGGCACGGCGACTCTTGGACGCAGGCCTGCCGAACACGTCTCGCTGCCGGTTCATGCCGGCCCCGCTGGCAATGGAGGTGGATTGGTGGCGGCCAAACAGCGTCGCGCTGCTCTGGACCACTCCCAATTTAGGGCGCCGAAGTACTGCACCCTTTCCCGCGGATGCTCCTGCGACACCCAGCTCGTATGACGTGGCGCGAGCAGCCAGGGGATTAGGTACGGAGGGGAGGTGGGAATTGGGTACAGGAAAGCGGAATCCCGATAGGGAGCGGCCGCCAGCCTTGTGGCCAACATTCATCTTGGAAGCCACTTTCAAACTAGGACTAATGATATCACTGGGCGAAGACGACTGGAAGGGTGAAAAGGAGTGAGACGGCCCGGCCAATGACATTCGCGACGGGCTTGACGAGACGCGTGAGACGGAAGTGCGGCGCTCTTGCTGGCGGCCGCGGCTGAGGGGCGAAGATGGCTGCTCGCGGTCTTCAACCTCGTTCGAGCAGCTTCGTTTTCCAGTGCTGCTTTGGCTTGGGGAGCGCGACGTGCCCTGGCAGGAGCATAGAGAATCAGCCGGCTGGTCGTCCGGCCTCATTTGAGAACCACAAATATCATGGCACTGGTGCGGCTGGGCATAGCTGGGGGAATCGATATCCATGCAATCGGCGGACCGGGGCAGGTTGCTCGGTGACTGCCATCGCGGAAGCGTCCATTCAGTTGGGAGAAACAAACAAGTCAACGCTATCGCTCCCAGGAAACTGATCACAAGTAGTAGACTCACGGATTTTTCATCATGCAGTGTGCTGGATGGATGAAGAAAATAAGACCCAGACGAGAGGTTTGGGCGCGACTGAGCTTTAACCCTCAGCCCGATTGTCCTCCGGGCTTCGTTTGTAGTGGGACTGACCTTGTAGAGAGTGTCAGATTGAGAACGGGGAGATAAAATTCTGAAAGGATCATCAGGAGAATGAGGCTGGAACCCGGTTGCAGATGGGTGGGAATAAGAAGGTATATCACAGCGAGCTGGCGCTGGAGCTGGGGAAATGTCCATACGATGGGGGGAAGAAGAGGGGGGCAGCATAGCGTGCGCGGTGGACACGAGGAGATGGATGGGTAATAGGGATGAATCTTGGGCAGGGACACGAGCAAGTTGTACATTTTGAGTGGCACTGATTCGCTGCACATTGGGTGAGGGAGTGGTGGGATGGGCAATGCCGACGGACCTGGAAGATGGGGGAGAGGCTGCTGTTAGTGTGCCTTGTTGTAATAAGGTGGTCTCCACTCAGACCACCAGGGAAATGAAGGGGACAGGCTGTCAAAGACATCCTTACGTGGCACTTCCTTTAAACGGGACATCTGGTGATGGACTCAACGCGCCGATCAAGACCTGCTCTGCTCCTGTCTCGTCGTCCCGATCATCATCTTCGACTGCGGCATCTTCCTGCCAAGAAGCCTGGAGATCATGGTCATCGGTGATGAGGTCACTGTGAGGTTCCTCTTCATACATGAAGCTCTTTTGGCTATGATCATCACTCAATTCTTCGCCATCTTCTACCTCCAAGAATCTATGAAGCAGGGTGGGGTTGGAAGAGTCATCGTCGTGGTCCTGGGGTGTCTGATGTCGTCGGTAGTCACTGAGTCTGAAAAGCGTGGAAGGATACGGTTGGAAGTGCTGAAAGGAGTGGTGGAGTTGGTGGGCAGGAGTGGGGGAGGATGAGAGAAGGAGATGGGAAGCAGGCATTGTGGAGCTGTTTCGACTTTTTGTTGATAATTGAGACAACGCAGATGTATTTGGAGAGGGTATTAAATAGCCACTGATCGAAGGTAACACTCGGAACAAATTAAATTTGTTGCACGGAAGGAAGGAACAGATCGTGTAGTTGATGAGCTAAGGGTGCTTGCAGACATGTGCGCAGAATGAGCTCTCATCCAACCAGCGAGCACATCAGGGAAGCTTCAGAGTTCCATGGGATGTTCTGCAGGCATGGAATATCTGTGCAGGGAAGCAGAATATGTATAATACTAAGAAGAGGGATAAAAAAAAGTAATGCTGGATGTTACGCTGGGTAGTTAATTAATGTAGGGTGATTTCACCTGCGAGAGTGTGGCGAAAGACAGAACGGTGTTGGTCTAAATGTTGACCTCCGCGAGTAGGCCGCCGTGCGTGGGTGGACGAGAGCCAGTGGATCTTGTGTTCTTTGGGAGGTGAGAACGATGGCCACAGTTGTAAGCGGCTAGTGCCTGTGGTGGGTGAGGTGATGAATATGATCGATGGGGTTGGTTGGTTGAGTGAAGTCTCTGAAAGATGTTTCCCGAGAGGAGGTGCTCGTTTCGGAATGACAGACTACTGTGCTACAATTGTAACACGTTTATGTATGTACATAAATATGTAGATGGAATTAGTGCCATCTCAGTGGATGATGGTGTACATATTCGGTGCAAGGGGCAGGATGGGCGCATCACACCAGTTAGTTACCCGTACAATGGAGTGGGTTCTATAAAAAATTATCAATCACAACATGGCCAATCTCATCCTGATTGTAAATTCTGGGTGCACTTGATGTAAGGTGTGGTATACATAAATAATTTTGGCTCGAGGAGGAATCTGGTAGTATGTACATACACACGTCACGGCTGTTGTACACCTGCTGGACCGTTGACGGAGGATGAGGGACAACGCTTGGAAGATGGATGGAGTTATATAGTGGGGAGAATGCGGAAGACTGCTGAGACGGGGTCATGCAGACTCATGGCCGGTGGGAACGGAACAGCGGGAATGATGCGGATGGAAGCGGACAACAGCCACTTCTCTGCGGAACGCAACTACATATTTACATAGCCTGACTCATTAATTAAGTAGTCTAATATTCCAACGAACGAGTAGTATATTATATAATATATACCGCCAATGCGATGGAGATGCGTCCAGACGGCAAGCAGACTCAAACATGATCTAGGCCTACTCAGAACACATTCATCATCCGCAACACAAAGAACCACCTATGCTGACTACTGTCTCTCCATTGGGTTGTCCGAAGAGCCTCATCCCATCAGGAAAATACTGTCTGTGAAATCGTTTGCATGCCCATCTAGCTCGCC
Organism: Puccinia coronata f. sp. avenae; assembly: GCA_002873125.1. Classification (NCBI taxonomy): domain Eukaryota; kingdom Fungi; phylum Basidiomycota; class Pucciniomycetes; order Pucciniales; family Pucciniaceae; genus Puccinia; species Puccinia coronata. Next base: position 358,313 of record PGCI01000029.1, read on the forward strand.
TCGCTGCTTCTCGACCTCTAAACATCTGACCGGTAGTGACCCAGCGAATCGCAGAACCGGCGAGCTATCTACAGGCGCACAACAACCGAGCACATGTTATCATGCTGAATTTCAACGAGCGCAGTCGGACAAGAACATCATACGCATCCTGGAGCTGTGTCAAGAGCTAAAGCAGCGTCCACCCTCGCAAGAGGATCTGAAGCTGGCATACCGACACCTCGTCTCGATCCTCGGCCATTATGGGCTCTGGACACAGGTGTATGCGACGGTGAACGAGCTGCTGGAACTGGTCCCTCTCCACCATATGGACGACCAGCTATGGGCGACCATCGTGGACGCGTTCACGCGCTGCAACCGGTCCACCGATGTGGTATACTCGCTCATCATCTCCACCGGTCAAAACAACATGGGACCGCTCACCATCACCGCCCTGCTACGCGCTGCCATCCTCCAGTCCAACCTCAGCCAGTCCCTCTTTCTCCTCCAGACAGCCTCCACCTCTGCCCTGCTGCCTCTCCTCCCCAAAATCTCGCTCATCCAGCTCGCCGCTTCCCTGGCCGAACAGGCCCAGCTTCCATTGGCCCAAGACCTCGTCCACTCCTTCGTCATCCCCATCACCGCAAACGACCATCCCGACTGCATACGGGGCTTAGTCAGCCTGCTACGCACATGTGTCAATCGATCTGATGTCTGTCCAGTCTGGCTCCTGATTTCCAATAGAGAACAAACAAACAGAAAGGTACTGATCTGCATCTCCCGCCCCTCATATAACAACAGCCTCAATCGACTCTATACTACTACTCTTATCTGACCACCCACCATGGCGAGGCGATGGAGGAATTATTGGACGATGGGTTGATAGTTGAGATGATATCCCTGAGCAGTCGTCACATCATGCCGGACCTTACGCTGAACGTATTATCGCAAATGGTGCGGTCCAAACGTAAGCTCGAAACCGTGCATCTCTTCCCCGCGATCATCGCGCTTAGTCGCAGCGGGGACAAGATGGTAGAGGCGGTAGAGATGGTCGTGCGCGCGGGTAAGCTCCTGCACATCGGGCCGCCGGAGTCTGAACTGCTCAGGTTTAGTCTCATGGTGGGCCATCTCGGCGGCCTGCATGCATACCGTCACCTCGTCGTCCACAGTCACCCTGACCAAGACACAGCAGAAAAAGAATCATGGACCAAAAAACGCGAGCGGGCCGTCGAAGCGCTGGATCGTTCCAAACAACTTTGTAAAGAGTTGTTGATTGAGAAACCGGCCCATCATCCAACCGAACACCCCTCTTCAGCCGTCGCACTGGCGTTGATAAACAGTCTCATCCAAGCCGATCTTGAACTCGGTCGTCCTGCCGAAGCCCTGGCCACCTTCAAAACCTTCTTCCAGTACCGCCCCTCAACGCCGCAAATCTTTCAGCCGGACTGCCACACCCTGACCTGTCTGACAAACGCGGCGGAACAAGCGTCGGATGATGACCTAGTGATCCGGGATGAAATCTTGTCGACCATTCATCATCTCCAGCGTACTAGCTCTGAGCCCCTCGTCTGAATATCATCTTTCCCTTTTGTTTATTGTCCTTGTCATCCATTTATTCGAGGGGGGGGGGGGGGTTAGAAAGCCCGAATCAGTTGCGTGCGAATCTCAAGCTCGCAAATAATCTATGCACATTTAACTTGCCACGCCCAACAGAAAGACAAAGTTAATTGTGGAAATGGGTCCGAGATATCATACATAGGTTCAAGATCCACATTAGGGAACATGAGCGTTGTGAGAAATGGGCAGACTCGAAGCTCCTTCCTTTTGATCAACCTCGAAGAGGTCCATCCCCGTTTGCTTGATCGGGTTGCAATCCCATCAATTCCTTCGTGCTACAACCCGATCAACACGGCTGGGTTAAGGTTGCCGAGCGCAAAGCATTTGTGATTTCTTTATAACCGGATGTGGATATGCGTTTGCCATCCTCTTTTGCCTTTCACGGCACAAAACATACGGGATGTAAGGCAAGTGCCTATGTACCGAGATATGTATCCCTTTCCGGTCGGGCTAAGCAAGCTACTCGACTGGATCTCAACGTGGTCTTTAGGGGAGCTAGATAACGGCGTGCCAGTGAAGGTGACTTGACATCAGTCCTGGCCGGAAACGCTGACACCGGGGTTGTAACGCTGTGGGTAAAAGAAACAGAGTAGAGACAAGAATACAGCGCGTTGGGTTCGGCTCACAACAAAGGAGATAGCGGAAATGGGAAAGGAAGAAGCAGCAACCCCAACTGAGACTCCGAGTGCGAGATGCCCGTACATAGAAAGCATGGCAAAGAACAGCTTTGTTGCGTTATTCCATCATCTGTTCTTCACTGTCATGTCCGATCAGTCGGTGGAGGCTAGCCGGATCCGTCCGCTATACGAGGTCCGTCTCTTGCGCGTTGCTGTCTGCACAGATTAGGAAAGAAGCCGCTCGGTGCAGTGTCTCGGCGACGATTATTATAAGCCGAGATCATTATCCAGCCTGAAGCCGGCGCGCTCCTGAGCCTCCTCATCCTCCTTCCGTGTCTTGAACGGTGCTACATAGCATTAATTTCGCCCTCTTCCGCCATCAATTCATAGCACTCTGATCCAGCTTGATTACCAGAACCAGCTCCGAGCTCCTATACCTCGTCCTTTTATCCTTTGCCATCTTACGTCGCATCCAAAAACACACACTTCCGCCCCAAGTGAAAAAAAAAAAAAACTTCTACTGCCCTAGAACTCGAGAAGCTACATATCAAGTCTGACGCTGGAACTGACCCAGGAGGTATGTCAACGCATCTCATACATCTCAAACATTAGGAAATTGTTCAAATAAATTGTATTATTAACTCCTTCCCAACTCCACTACATACCTGAAGATTAATTTGTCACCATAATGACAAGCCTGGCCCGTAAATGGTAAGATGTACCAGTACGCTTTGGTCAAAGACATTGGCGCGACGAGCCATTGCCCTTATTGCACGAAGAGATAGTCCCCCGAAAAGGAACATTGCTCGAGATTCAAATGAGCCACCTCCCGGCAGTGAAACAGCAGCTCAACAACCTGTTGAGAGCGTTTGGTTTAGGCGATGAACATACGCCCAGCAATTCCAGCACACTGCAATTGGCCGAGGCCCTAGAGATCATGACGAAATTCGGCCCAGCCATGGATCACCTCGAATCCGCCCTTTCTCCTTGGGCAAATCGATGGTATCAATCACCCTAGTAACATTGACGCCAATGACGGCATGTTGAAACAACTCAGATGTGATCTTCTCAGGGATGACTTGCTCCCTTTGCAATACGACATGTACCACCCCTCGGTAAATCTGAAGATATCCGGGGCTTGTTCCACCAAATATATAGAGTACATTAGAAGTGGTCAGCTCTACCCCGATCCTCCAAGTGATCACTTAGAAGATGACTCCAAGCCCAAACTCGAACATCAGATTGTTCTCAAGACGGCTGAGTTATGCCTCAAAGTTGATAGCATCATTGAATGTTCAACTCGATCTGAATTTGTTATAATACAAGCCCATTGGAAGCTCTGGGTGGTCTATATGAGTGACCAACTACCTAGGTTGACCTCCACAATTTAAGCGCTGGAAAAACCTGAGCCGAAGTTGCTTAACCCTGACCAGGCCGACACTACTAGTAGCGATGATCTCCCCAGCCTGGTCAAGTTGAATGTGATAAAAAGTTTTCAGCAAGTTGTCACAGTTATTAAACTCACCAGAATCTTCCTGAACAAATTATTGGACACTCCAGGCCGTTAAACTCGCATCACGATTGCGAATAACTGGGCTTCCATGCTACTTCTCCAAGTAAAACATGGCCCGGAGAACGTGGGTTGCATGATTAATGAACTTTTCGTGGGGACATTACTTCAGATTGTACAGCGCCATCAAGTCACCATCCATGATGCAGCAGAACTTCGCCAGGTAATTACAGCCATGTTTCATAATATGGAAATTAGAGCACGGGAGATTTTACCCAATTTTATCCTACCTGCAGCTTCAATGATCAATCCCCCTTCCCCACATGCGCTCTGTGATGATTTGTTCTCAGATTTCATCTCTCCATTTAATTTGGCAGTCCAAAATCTTGACAATACTGTAGCTTCTCTGACATCCCTCCTAGAGAAGGCGCCTCGATGCGATGGTGGAGGATATCACCTAATCACCTTCCATTGAATAAGATCCCCACCTACCAATTCTGAATCTTTCAAGGTTTTCTTAATTCCTGTCCTGGATGGGTTTTGTACTTGTGAAATTAATTTCTTTCTTTTGCTATTCCTTTCCTGAGTGTCACTCCAGGAAATGTGAATTGAACGACTGATTCTATGGGGAATCTGAGAGAAATCCTTCTCGCGTTAGTTCACCGACTGTGACTAACAATACCCGAACAACACAACGAACCTGAGAGAAATCCTTCTCGCGTTAGTTCACCGACTGTGACTAACAATACCCGAACAACACAACGAACCTAGAGGGCGATGTGTAGAAGTGGATGTGAGATGAGTGAATGGTTGAAACAAGATAGTTGAATCAAGAAAAGCGATACATGAGAAATGAAAGCTAAATAAACTCCAGACAACCAGGGTTAGGTTTCAACCTAATCTCACTATTCCCCTCCTGCGCAGCCGAGTGAAAATGACCACTCAAACTGTAACTGTAAAGTTCAATTCCCCCTCTCATTTTCAACCGGTGAGATTAATTCCTTCAATACATGCCGTGTGTTTTGGTTTTGCGAGTGATTTGGTGAGAAAGTCGGCTAGATTTTGGTGCGTAGGAACGTAAATTGGAGTGATTTGACCATCTGTAACAGCTTTCCTGATCCAGTGAAGATGAACTTTGAAATGTTTAGTCCGATCATGAAAAACTGTGTTCTTGCATAATTGGATTGCCGCTTGATTGTCGGCTAGTATAGGTATTGGGTTGGGATGAGGAATGTCTAGAGAGTCAAGCAGACGCTTGATCCAGACAGCTTCGCGAGCTCCTTCATACATAGCGGTGTATTCAGCCTCGGTGGTAGATGACGAGACTGAATCTTTGTGCTTTTTGGCTTTCCACAAAACGAGACTGCTACCCAGCATGGCTAGGTACCCATAGTAGGAGTACGCGTCATCCTTCTCGTTTGCGTAGTCAGCGTCAGCATAGATGTTCACAGGATCAATTGTGCCACCTAGAGTTAACCCAAGGGAGACCGTGCCCGCCAAATATTTGAGAAGATGAAGGCACGCGGCCCAGTGTTGAATCCCGGGATTTTCTAGATGTTGCGACAGCTGTGACATGGTGAATGAAATGTCGGGACGTGTCGAAACCGCCAGGTAGTTTAGAAGGCCAATTGCTTGCCTGTAGTTGATGTTTAATGTCTTGAATTTTGACTTTTCGGCTTCGGTGGCAGGAGAGAGACGAGTATTAGGTACCATCGGTGTGGATACGGACTTGCATCCAGCGAGACCATATTTGTCTAGAATTTTCTTGGTGTATGTGTCTTGAGAAAGGTGAATGGAGCCGTGAGACGATTCAATCTTCATCCCGAGCAAGTGCTTCATAGGGCCAAGGTCATCCATAAGGTAACGATCGGATATTAGCCTTTTAAAACGAGCTACATCTTTGCTGACAATTACCATATCGTCGACATAAACATGCACCCAACATTTCCAGTTGGCGTCATCCGAGACGAAGAGACAAGGATCGGCGTCGGATGGAGAAAAACCAGCAGATTTGAAAAAGGAGGATAGTTCGTGATACCAGACACGAGGCGCCTGCTTAAGTCCATAGATGGATTTCAGCAGATGAAGACACTTGCCTTTAGGAATTTTGAGACCTGCTGGAGGGCGGAGATATATGGATTCGTCAAGCTTTCCATTTAGGAACGCATTTTTGACATCCATCTGATGAATATCAAGATCTCGAGAGATTCCCATGGCCAGTAGCGAGCGAAGAGCTGTTGGACGACCCGTCGGAGCATAAGTCTCGGCGTAGTTTTCGCCTTGGACCTGAAAGTTCCCGGCTGCACACAGCCTTGCTTTGAATTTGGATAGGACACCGTGTTCGTCGTATTTCTTCCGAAAAATCCAAACCGTACTCAGCAGCTCGTGATTATGAGGAATGTCTGAGATTTCCCACACCCCTAGCCGCGCCATTGCCGAGAGTTCAGCGTCAATTGCCGCTGTCCAGTTGTCTTTCTCAGGATCTTTCATAGCTTTCGAGTAGGTTTTTGGTGCTTCTGATGTCTGATCGAAAAATTGGACCCCAGCTAGAAAACACTGAATATGAAAATCGACGTCATCATCAACTAAAGCTACATGTGCCCTACGCTTGGTGGTGATGATGTTGGATTCGTCGACGGACGAGGAGATATCATTGGGTGCCAGTTGATCGACAGGTTGAAGAACGTAATCAAAACCAGGACGTGGTTTTTGGATCGACGACGAGGAAGGAACCAGATCTGCTGCTAGTTGATACTCAGAGTCCCCGCTTGAGGAGGACGAGTCGGTGGAGTTGGAAGATTCATCTGTTCTTACAACATTTCCCTCGACCAAGTTATCATTGCCACCGACCACTGGACCTGACAGCAACTCTTCATCATCAAACGATTCAGATATACCATCCACCTCCGAGGGAACAAGGAAACCAGCTGGACGAGACGTGGAGATTCCTGGATAGAGAGTTTCATCGAATTTCACATCGTGACTCAACTCCACACGCCCCTCCTCCGTCAGGATGCGCCAGTTATGCATCCCGAGCTGGTAACCGACCATAATGCCTTTCTTTGATGTGTCTGCAAATTTCAAATCACGATTGGATTTAATGATGTTGACGTATGCACGACACCCAAATGGCCTAAGTCTGGAAATCTTAAACGATCGACCAAACCATATCTCATACGAAGACACCCAGCCGTTCTTGCGTGTCGGAGTGACATTTTCAAGGAATACCGCTGCCTCTACCGCGTAACCCCAGAAAGAGTTGCTAATTTTGGCTTGTTTTAGAAGCGTGCGAGCCTTCTCGGTGGTCGTGCGATTTCCCCTTTCGGCAACAGGGTTTTGCTGAGGTGTGTATGGAGCCGATATGTGAACGGTTACACCTTTGTCGGCTAGAAAGGACTTAAATTCATTTGAGTTGAATTCCCCACCCCCATCGGTCACTATATTCTTGATAGGTCGACCTTGAGACACAGTCACCGACGCGTAGTAGTTTTGAAAGCATAAAAATGCATCTGATTTCTTTTTCAACAGATACACGAATTTATAAGATGAAAATTGATCTGTGATCTTGAAATAGTATTCATAACCGTCACTAGTAGAAGGACTGATACGACCACTCAAATCCATGTGTACAAATTCGAGTGTGTGTGATGTCTTTGGAAGGGGGTGAGAATAAGGAAGACGATGAGACTTTGACAAGGAGCATTCCTCGCACGACAGTTTGAAGTTGGGTAGATCATACATCTTTTTCAATGAGTCGTCGCTTGGGTGGCCCGCCCTCCTGTGAAGATTGAGAATGTTGTCAGAGTGAGTCGGAACGGCTAGTCGTGAAGATTCTGACTTGCCTGAGATAAATTCAATCCTGATGAGAAATACATCGTTGTCGCTGATCTTGACTTTGAACACGTCCTCTCCCGCATTGACTAGTTTCATCCGATCCACGTCGGTGTTAACTAGAAAGCACCCCTTTTGATATAATCGAGCCATGCTGATGAGATTACCGACCAACTCCGGAACGTGCAGACATTCAAGTTTTACACTTGCACCCGTCAAAGTTTTGACGTGGACGATACCAGTACCCGCTGACATGGTTATTTTGCCGTCCGCTAACTCAATCTTGTGCCTTTTATCGGTTGAGTAGGTTGAGAACACAGAACGATCGGCGATCATATGGTGCGAAGCACAGCTGTCGAGGTACGTAGTGTGAGACGGAAGCTTTTGAGAATGGGCCTTCATTACGCAGTGCCAAGCGCTCTCGGAACTAGACCTAGAAGGGCTACGCCTGGAAGCTTTCCTTGCTTTAGGTCGACGTTTATCTCGACGTTTTTCGTATTTGACCTTCTCCTCAGGATGGAGCTCGAAACACTGATCTCTGGAGTGAGTAGAGTTTGGATCATGAACTCCGTCCTTGCACATGTTCCCGGACTTGCCAGATTTGGAGGTTGACGCTTTCATTGCTGATTCTTCGGTTTTGATTTTGACTGTAATGTCATCCCGACTTCTATTTTCAAGCAGTGATTGAAGCTTGTCGATTGTTAGAGGGCGATTCTGTATCAGTACCTCTCTCCTATGAATGAGGGAAGAGGGTATCTTCTTGAGGATGTTCTCGCAAAGCATGTTCTCATGGAGTTCATAATCCTTAGGGATACCTATGCGAAGACCTACAGACCTGAGGTTGTTGATATGTCCGGCTAGATCGACGAGGAAGTTGCCAATGTCAGTCCCCTTGAAGGCAAAGTCTAGAAAATCGTTGTAGACTTTGGATTGGTTCGCTATCTCGGATGAAAGATAGTGGGCTTTGAGGGTCTTCCACATTCGGAAGGGGTCATTTTCGGTGGTGTCACTCTTGAACTTGGAGTAGTTTGACGTTCCCATAGTTCGCTGAAGAATACCAGACGTTTTAGTTTTCTTACTCTTAAAGGATTTGAGTTCAGGGGAAGTGATTGGAGGAAGTTCGTCTTCGGCTATGAATGAGTAGAGATCACATTCTTTGAGATAGCCTTCGACTTGAATAGACCAATCGACGAAGTTGTAGTTTGTAAGATTAGGGATGTTTGCGGTGGAGGGTTTGTCGTTCATAGCAGCGAATTAATAGATGGATTGGCAGTTATAATGGCGCTGGGCTCATAACCAATTGAACGACTGATTCTATGGGGAATCTGAGAGAAATCCTTCTCGCGTTAGTTCACCGACTGTGACTAACAATACCCGAACAACACAACGAACCTGAGAGAAATCCTTCTCGCGTTAGTTCACCGACTGTGACTAACAATACCCGAACAACACAACGAACCTAGAGGGCGATGTGTAGAAGTGGATGTGAGATGAGTGAATGGTTGAAACAAGATAGTTGAATCAAGAAAAGCGATACATGAGAAATGAAAGCTAAATAAACTCCAGACAACCAGGGTTAGGTTTCAACCTAATCTCACTATTCCCCTCCTGCGCAGCCGAGTGAAAATGACCACTCAAACTGTAACTGTAAAGTTCAATTATGTGACAATATGATTTCTCTTCTCCCTTTTTTTTTTGCCTCTCATTGTGTTTTTATTTTCTCCCTTCTCGTTTGTCATCTGAATCTTGAGATGAAACCTCACGTCTATGTAGAATATTGGAGCAATTGAGAGGAATCACCTTTGGGATTGACAGGATCTAAAATCTTAAGAATCCACCGCGGGCTGTGTATGTATCCCGCGTTCCTTTGAGGACCCTGACCTGGTTGACCAGGTCATGATTTGGGAGGGAATTTTGATAAATTACAATCATTCATAATCTCCACCGTATGTACTACAGTGTTCTGGAGTCTGAGCCCCTGGTCTGAATCTTTTTTTGTTTCTTTTAAATGTCCAGTGGTTCTGTGACAGGGTCGTGACAGTGTGATGGGATTCTGGTGAGGGAGTGAAGTGGGCAATACAAATTACAATAAAAGGTGTTAGTTTGACTGTTGGATGATGGTTGTATCACTCAAAGAATCATGTCTCCGTAGTTCAGTGTTTGTCTCTCTTGACCAAACTCATTCATCCCCATTCTCACCGGAAACTGACCACTCTCTGTCTGCATCATGATCGACAGTCCTCACGGCCCATTCCATCGGTAAGCGATCTATCCAATGCTTCTTCCCACTTCCTCTCCCAAGCACACACTCACCATCCTCCTCTTCCCTCAGGTCTCGTCGAAGTGGGCAACTGCCCCTACCGCTTGATTCGCCCGGTTCTCTTCGCGTGTCAGCCGGATCAGCTGGCCCACATTGAAGATTGCTCTCCGGTGAGTGTGTATGGACTTACATACTCGCCCTCTGGTTGATATTTACTCATGCATCGATCTGGTCGCAATTGCGATGCAGCATCTCATGCTGGATTCAGACGAAATATGGGCCGTCTATCTGTCGAGAGATTTTCCCAACGAACCGCTGCATCCCGCCACCACCACCAACGCCGCCGGATCTTGTTCACCAGGCCCCTCGAGCCAAGCACTAGAATCCCAAGAAGACTACTCCTCCTCCTCCTCCTCCTCCTCCTTGGTACGTGAGGTAGACCTCCCGCCCAATCGGATCCACTACTTCAAAATCCGGCTCGCCAGGGAAGAAGCCCTAGCATCCGCCTCTGCCCGTCTCCGTGAGAAAGTCCAGGCTAGTCGTTCGGACCAGCTTAAACGTAAAGCTATTTTCACTGGCCTTACCGATTATGGCGCAGGAAGTCAGAAAAAGAAGTTGAATGGCTCCTCCAAGTCGTGGGGTAGTTACACTCCCACCGGTTAGTGAATCCTGCCATATTATTATCATCTTGACTCATTTATTCCGTTCTCACGATACCTTTTTGGTGATACATACAGGGAAAACATTGGCAGAGAAGGCACGGCAACAAGTCAAGAAGTCAGCAGCCGTGTATGCGAATGCCGTGAAGGCCAAAGCGTCGTTGGTCAGGACGCCGAATTCGATTCCCAACTCTTTCCCACGTGCCACCATCCCCTCTGCGCGTACCTCATCGACCATCACGCCCATCTTTTCGATCCGGAAACCGCTGGGGAAAGCCCCGTCTCCCAGATGCGTCGTCCGGATGATCCCCACGCAACCTCCAGGTAGTAAACAAGTCGTCCAGTCACCCTCAGCGTCCACGGCAGTCACCACCAGTCCTGTTCGCCCCCCCACTCGCGTCCACCCTAACCCGTTCCCGCAGCCTAAGCCACCCCGGCGAACGGGGCCCCTCACCACTCCCCTCCACAAACCCGTGCCTCCCTCCTCCGCCTCTCGGCCATCTGTCCATCCCCCTCCACCACCACCACCACCACCCACCGCTGCCTTGCTCAAAAGCAAGGTGCTCGACAAAACATCCTCCAGCTACCCTATCCCTTCCTCACCCTCCAAAACTTCCAGCCTCTTCATGCCCAAAAAACTCAAACCTCCCCCTCAACAACCTTCCAAATCTTTAATCTATAGGCCTGCTTCCTCCTCTAAATAATCATCCATTCCCTCCTTCTCTCTTCTTGAACCTTTCTGCGTTTTGCTGAGCTACTTATTAGCTGCTTCATGCGCGTTGAAGGAGGGGGCACCTATCATCACCTGTTGTCCCCACCAGATAATCTCTCTTTTATATATATATATATATATATATTCTCCCTTCTGCCTCTTCCAGCTCTCCATAACTTGATCCTACTTCATCTCTGTCTCACATCATGTACCACATCATTATTGAACCTACGCACTCAAATCATCAATATCATTTGTGGTATTATATCTGTACCACATTAATCTGTCATCATTCCTGTGGATGCATGCATACCTTGTTGGAGGTTTGTTTATGACATATGCACACATGATGACATCTGTGTGCTGTTATTGTGTAAGGCTTGGACATTGCTATCATTGTTTACTATGCAACTAGAAGAATAGACTTGCAGGCCTAAATCATCTGGCAGCCGTTTGGAAGAGCCCTAATGACAAGACCAAAGAAGAGCAATGCTGGATCTTAGGTTGAATTTTCATGACTGGATTCCATCTGGGACAATGTGTAGAGCCAAGTATGGCAATTGAATTGATTAAACCCTTTATATTTTGAATACTCATCTGATCTAGTGAGTGCAACATGCCAAGATGTGATGTTGACACAAATATAATGAATACATAAATGCTGATGAACTTTATGTGTGTGATGCTAGTGGAATTGCTTGGGTGATCAGGAGAAGAAAGATATTGACAGTTAAGCTATTATCAGCATGATCTAATCTATGAAGATGCAGGGTTTTTTCTTTCACTTTCATTACAATTGTGTGAGTAGATGACTCTTGTGTTATAGCTTGTTCTCCCCTTCCTTTTTTTCCTTATTAAGTAATCTTGGTTTTGATCTTGATCAATTGATCATGAGAGGGAACCTCCACCTCCTGTGTTTCTCCCAATAATATATTGGGCCATAGACTCCACCTTTTTTCTTCTTCTTCTTGTGAATCCTCTTTGCCATGTAGATATAACCCCCAAGCATTTGATTGATTCATCTCAACAAATTGTTTTGGGCCATGGATGATCCAAAAAATTAATCCCTCAAGTTGACATACTGCCACAGCACATCAATCATCTTATTCTAGTGCCAGTGATGTCTGTTCCTCAAATTACCAATAGAATTCAAGAACCTCTTGGTTCAAGAGGAAAGCTTCCAGCTTCTTCTTTTCAATCTGAAATCGTTGTTCCATCCCCCTCAAGAGTTTAGATTCCCCACACAAGGCCAGTTTTTTTCTTTCTTTCTTTTGGAAGTGATCAAAGGGATCAAATAGCAAGCCAAGAAAAGAAAAGAGGACTGGAGAAAGCATGGTAGAGATTATGATATAGGATAGCGGGACCGCACGGAAGAAAAAGGAGGAATACAAGACGGCCAACCAAAGGATGGCATGGACAAGAGACGGCAGAAGAGAATACAAGCAGCAGCGATGGGGCGACACACAACAGACAACAGATGGACAGGGACAGAACACAGATTGGATAACAGATTAGTCTATAATGTAGCAATGCGATGACATGAGAGGGGCAAGCAGAGAATTGGGGAATAGTTTAAAGGGAGCAGGGTAAGAAACATGTTTTTTTCTAATAGGGAGCATAGGTGGAGTGCGGCAAGCCATTGGGGGGGAGGGAGGAGTGTTCAAAGGGAGGTTTAGGTAAGGGGGGGTGCGGGAGTGAGTGGTCGTAGGCGGGATAGCCCAGGTGTGGCGGGAGATGGGGGTGCTCTCCCTGTAGGAAGGTGGGGTTCAAAGGATGAGAGTGGGGCGGCAAGTGGTATGACTGGCCAGGCTGATTCGTTGGTCCATAGAGATTCTGGTAGTAACTCTGAGCTTGCGATGGGTTGGTCATCGGAGCAGGCGAGGAGCGATGTGCTAACTATGTTACATAAGCAGCCGTAATATTTTGGTTCAAGTATGATACATGAGTAGTCGTAACAGAGTTGACAAGAAATCAGCGCAAGTTCTGACTTACATTAGATGCTGGACGAGTGAGCTCGGGCGTGCATGAGGGGGCTCTGTGGCCGTACTGTCTCTGCAGGTTTTCTTCGCGTTTCAGCAGTTCGACTCTTGCTCTTGACATACTGTTCTGGTCGATGGGTGGGACCCGAAAGGCGCGTTCTTGTGGGAGTGGTGGAGTATGGGAATTCTGCAGATGGCTCGGGGGCTCCGGTCGGTTGAGATGATGGGTAGACTGGCTGCGGGAGAGCGAGCGTACTTGACTCATCGCCCGTTCGTTCTCTCGTTGGATCTCCTCTTTGATCTTCTGCTCATCTGCCACATATGTCTCGAGTCGGCTATTCCGAGTGTTCAGGTCCAAGATCTCCGTCTCTTTAAGCTCCAGTTGATTCTCCAAATATCTTACTTTTTCCAGAAGCTCATCATGAGATTTTCGCAGTTTACTGATCACATCTTGGGCTTCTTTGAGCGCTTGGTAGTAGCCAGCTTGGCCGGTGCTTGCGGATCTATCTCTGCTTTGGCTTGTTGATTGAGAGGTCGGCGGGGGTCCGGGTGAGGATTTGGAAGGGTGGGATGAGCTGGAATGTAAGGATCTTTTGGATGGTTGGTGTCTCAGTACAGCTTCCGAAGGGAAAGATGAGGTCGAAAAGTCGCGAGGGGGAGGAGGACAGGTGGAGCTGAGTTTGTCGGTTCGTGTGCTGAACAAGGGTCGACTTGGGAGTAAGACTGGGCTTGGAAGTTCTTCCTGTGGTATACCTGATCGACGGAGGGATTCGATCCTATCATTCAGGTCTTGAGCTTCTCGCACCTTCTGTTGCCAAATCAAGTCCTCATCGGTCATGACAGGGTCCACTCTCTCCTTTTCGACTGATAGCTTACTGATGGGTGTGATAGGGCGAGAGATAGGGAGTGGAGGGAAGAGTGGTGGTGGTGGTGGGAAAACAGGGTGATGGTGGTGGTTCTGGAGTTCGGTAAGTTCGAGCTGCCTGGTCAATTCGGCCAGGCGGATTTCTTTCAGCTTTCTAGCTTGATCATCGAGTACTTGGTTTGGTCGGGCAGAGTCCAATCTACTAGAGGGTCTGGATGATGAACCTCTGCTGGCTTGAGTCGAGTGGGGGTAGGTGGAAGAAGCCGATCTGGCGGGATTGGCGACCCTTCAGAAGCGGTTCAGTTGGTAGTTAGTATCATATTTGTCGGTGGAGAGCGTGTTCAAATGGATGCTTGATGAGTGCTTACCATGTCTTTGCCCCAACATGGTCCCATCCGCGGTCGAAGAGTTTCATGTTGTTTCAGTGCTCGTAGAATAGTTTCATCCGGGGAATGGTGCGTGTTCTTTGTTCGATTTTGACTTCAACATAAAAGCTACTGATTATTGCCACCGTCTCATCGTCATGCGTCTCAGCGAGCTGTTCCTGTCAGATATCAAAGGAGTAATACAAATCCAAGTCAGCAGTGCTCCTGCATTATCATTCTATCAGAAGAGGTTCGTTCCTTGGTTGGTGTGGACTCACGTTGTTGAGTGCAACGAGTATGTATGTAGAAGTGCCAGGTAGAAGTAGAAGTAGAAGTGGAAGAGTGATAGTGATCGACTGTGGCGGTGATCACCCCGCGGGTGCATGTGTCCGCTTTCTTTCCGCGCGGCTCTCCGCGGCGGTGGCACTCTCAGCGCGGGGGGCATTCCAGTCTATGATCCCAGTCCCCGAATAGGGCTCGTTCTCGTGCGCAGGTGCCACGTTGATTCTGCTGGCACATCCAAATCTACATAAATAATTAATGTATTTGGAAGCTCATGACCGAGCCGATGATCTCTGCACGTCTACAGTCTGAGGCACTTGTTTGTAAATGCACATCTATGAAATCGAGGACCTTGACCAGATTGGAAAAATATGCAAACAGACATCTCGTGGAAAGATGCCAAGAGAAGGACTTTCGGTCCAAGATATTCAGGGTAGCAGCCCCCCCCCCCCCCACCCCAGACAAAACTAGTGAAAAAAGCACATAAGTAGTGAACAAAGTACACAAGGTGTAGAAATGTTAAACTGGAGGTCGTTTCTCGCCAGATCGAAAAGCAGGGAGGGCCTCAAGAACTTGAAGTCGACTTTGTCGAAGGTTGGATCGTATGACCTCGAAGAGTGAGGCCATGACAGAGCCTATCAAGTAGAAAAAAACGGGAAGGTCAACATGTCATACCTCTCTAGGCAAGGTGCAAATCAACATGGTCATATAGTGAATCACCTCTTCGCGGAGATGGATTTATCTAAAGAGTTGAGATTTCATGCCGAGTTAGCTGTTGTCTTGTAAATCTCAAGCGTGGTTATGAAACCATTCCAACGATGCCCTAAGGCCACCAGGCCACCACGACCAAGGACTCGATAACAGAAAGATAACCTACAACCGCTGGATACGAGCCTCCAAAGTTTGGATTGTTGCGCAACACTTTCCGGTTCCAATATACTGGGTGACCCGAGGGGTTCACACTGGCCAAGCTTTCTTGTTTATCTATTACAATCTCCAGGAGTGGCTATATTATTGCCCAGAAGTGTTCAGACAACTTGGCTGCTTTCTGGAATCAGGATGCATTTGAAACTCCACTCGCCGGCTGATTTGAGAATGATCTTGGCAGACCTTTCGAGGCTGAGCCTACCGTTCTCATGGTCACATCTTTGCGAACTTGCTTCGAATGTTGACCACAATGACATGGTGCTCTCGCACCTTTTTCCGGATCAAGATTACTTACAACCCTTCGGTTAGCAAGCGATGATTTTCTCCATGGTAAATCCATGCCTAATATTCCATGAACAATTACGAGCTGTTGACGGAAGTTTGATTTGAGGTTAAAAGATGATCAAACAGTGTATTCGGCATCAACAGATCAAGCAGCTGTGCAAGATTGATAATGATAGGGGAGATGTGCTCAACCATGAATGATATACAAAGAAACGAAGCTCGCATCCTGAACAGGAAACCCTAGCAGCTTATTCCTATTTTGTTTAGGAGTGGCGTCTGAGCTTGATCTCTTGGAAAGTATGCTATTGAGCAGATTTGTAGAGAACCCCCCTCTTAGGAATCAAAACTGTTGTATTAATGATTAGGATTCAGTTGAACAGTTCCTGCTATGAGCGCCCTGACTTCCAACCCAATCAAATCTCTCTGTACCACGTAAATAGCCTCGTTAAAACAACCTTGAGGTTTTGTAGGCTCACATTCTTTATACATTACACATACAAAACCACCCGCAGCCTCACAATCATCAGAACTTGTCAAAGCTGGGAAGATGAATTCCGACCGCTTCGACTATCTGGGATCACCTTTCATGTAACCTTCTTATTTGTAAATTTACAAAAAACATTAGTCTGTTCAAAGTTACATCACACAAATCATACCATGAGTTCATATCATAATCAGTATATTTGGACCTGCTGTATAATCATATTACACTTAACATTTTATTTTCAGAAAAAATGTTGTGCATTGCAGTCCCCATGAGGAATTATTGTATATAGGCATTCTATTGATGTTTCTGATTTTCATTGTAGAAAAACTCTTGTAGAATCCTAGTTTTTTTTGGAATTTTATTATGGTGTTCTATTTTAGATTTCCAAAAAAGGAGCTTCTCATCACACTTTTGTAATACAAAAATGAGAGGGGATGCAGAAGTAAGCCATGTGGAAAGAGACAAGGGCAGTAAGTTGAATCATTGGCAGTTTCTAGGTCCAAAAACCCTCAGAACTCTTGTAAACAAAAGGATTCAAATATGAAGGATTATATCTGGATTGGCTGCTTTGGGGAAACCTAAGCCCAAGAAGAGCAACTATTTTACATCAATTTAACTTGAGGGAAAAGTTGAACTGTTTTCACGTTCTCTCAGTTTGATTCGGTTATTAAATTTTGTTTTCATTAAATGAGTCAACATGACATCGATACAAATATAAGTGCAAAGGAATTGGTATAAATTAGGGGGGAAATGAAATATAAAGGTCCATGGATTGATTTTGGAACAACGAAATTGCGCCCAGCGATAAGAATATGATGGATAGTGAAGATAAGGAAGAAGCTGCTCCAAAGAAGCGCCCTAGTTTGTAAAATTATAAATCGCGAAAGACTATGACCGAATTACTGTCAGCTCATACGGGGGATGTGTATCACGTGAAACATGGGCCAAAGTGGTGATGCTTCTTTGGGAAATCAAGATGAAAATCAAGCCAAAAGGTGAATGAAAGAACTGTATGAGATATGATAATCGAGCGGAAATTGAAATTTGATTGGTGAAATCTAAAAACAGAAACTAGTGTCCTCGACGAGTGTCTCCAATATACGCCTTGCTCAAGCCAACGCCAGTCGATTCAGTTGCGTTCTGTTGCCGAAAGCTTTCCGGGATCCGACATCTTCTACAGAGTTTCGCCCTTGCTCAACTGACGCCAGCATGCTCACGGATCGTCCTTGGTTTTTCAAGTTGGCTCTCTTGGCGTGGTTCGCGGCCGTGATAGTCATATAGAGTGGGCTAGATGCCAGCCCATAATTCTCATTCTCATCGTCGTCCTCCTCCTCCACGATGTTGCAATGGGCCGGATTGTTCTCCTTTGTCTCATGGTACAATCGAGTGGATCTCTTGTCAACCCCGAATCGAGGTCCTCCCAAGGTCAACTTCGGATCCTTTTTCTGCTTGTTGGTTTTGATTTCGCCATAAGTGTAGCTCTTTGTTCTCGTAAACACGCTTTCTCGATTACGGAATAGGTTCAGATCCGTTTGTCGATCAGTTCGGTAAGTGGGGTCGTCCATTCGGACGTAGGTACCATTGCAATGATGGGGAGAGTGGGCAAAAAACTTCGCAAATCCTCCTTCAAGTATGTAGATTTCAGGGTAATGGAGCGCCGGGTAATGTGTCATATTCATGTGCCTGTCTTGCTCTCGTAAGTACTTTGCCCTGATAATAATGCAAACCAGGAGATCAGCGAGGGTATTCTACGAAAGACGGGTGATGCGTGAGAGAAAATGTGGTACTGCTTACACTGTCGGTGCTCTCATTGCAGAATACTCGCAATGAAATACTAGGAGGACTTTCTTGGTCTCGCCGTTTGGATCTGGTTTTCCGGATTCACTAGGAATGGGAACATCCCGGTGGCCACCCTTAAAGAGAGCACCCTGTAACAGCATTTGCTCGGCAGCTTCCTTGTCGTGGACATTGATGGCCTCGCGGATATGTCCACCGTCGTACTCGTATCCGAAACGGCAATCGATGATCATCTTAGTTGAAATTTGATCGTCGTATGCTCCTTCCAACAATCTGTCCATTGTCTCGGGTGAGATGCGCATCAGACCATCACTAGACACTTTGTGACAGGGTAAGATTTTTCCGGCGCGCTCCTTTTCACTGAAGGCTATACCTACCGGACTCTGAATGGTCGAACTGAATGTAAAACCCAACCTATGACTTGGACTGAGTGATGCGCCAGTTGAACTTGGTGGTGGTTGAAGATGGTCTAGAGCAAGAGGTGCGGCACATCGTTTGCCCTTCGAGTTAGTATTACGAGTCGAGATTTTCTTAACCGAGATCACTGGTGAAAGCTCAAACTCGAAAGAATCTTCTGGGTCTTCTGAGACTTCCCGCTCGTCGACTTGCGAGCCACTTTCTTGTCGCGGGTCCGTAGTCCCTTCTAATCTGGTGATGTCAAGGGATGTTGATAATGATAGATGACGATTGAACAATGTCGCCGTGTTCTGGGCAACCTTCGACTTGGACCGGCATGGGACAGAATCACTTCTGATGCTGACTGTACTCGATCGGGGCTTACGAATGATGCTTGGAGGCTTTTCGCAATTGAATGTTGGTTTCGTCACAGGGAACCGAAAAACAGGATTCGGGCTTGCAGTAGCAGCTTGAAAGAGTGCTTTCCTACCAAAGACATTCAGACAAGGGCTGACATCTTCGACAGGGGATGAGCACAATGGCTCTGGCGAAATTAGATGCATGTTAAGATCGGATGCCATCGTTTGCAACGCAAATTTACTTCCACTGCCTTGCATTGAAGGGGATATATTCGATGTGACTGATTTATGGATGCTTGGACGAGAGAGCCGGTGACGACGCGAACTCCTGCCCGATGTTGGAAAAGAGGATGAAGGTTTGTGGCCTTCATCTTCTTCCATACGGTTCCGTTTTCCAACGCCCCCTTCACTCGCTGAGCCGCTAGAATGCTGCTTGAGGGGTGATATACAGTGTCGAGATGGACTTGCTGGGGCTGATTGAACTCCAGGTTCAGTATTATTCAAGATATGGGACACTTTGTTATAACCGGGAGAATCAATGTCCATTTCACCGACTTGGGGACCTTCCAGCGGGCGCTGCATTTGGAGCTCTGTCAATAGCCAAAATAAGTTATAAAGTTACAGGAGAAAAGAAGAGACTAACATGATCCTGATAATTTCGACGGCTGTCCGTTGGGAATGTGATTATGGGGTCATCCTCGCAGAGGGATTGGTAGTGACCTCCTGAGGGTACTTCAACGGGTCCAGTGGCAAAGTGGGAGCTTGCAATATTCAAGGAAATAGGTGAGATATCCATGTAATACGGTGTAGCAGGTGGTACCAGGGGCGAAGCTGTGAGATGGGTCACCGGGTGGCTTGGTGGAGCTGGATTGTACATTGGTGGGTTTCCGCGGGTGGTGTTAACCCTGAGATTAGTTGATGGAGTACAGGGTGGTGAACTACGAATGGATCTACGCGTTTGAGCAAAAAGATGAGCGGAGTGGTCTTAGAACAAGCTCATCCTCAGGGAAATTATTATTGAGTCAAGACCAGGTTGTAACAGCTCCAAGAGAATGTAAGTACCTTGAGCTAGCAAATGAGTTGTCGTAGGTGGGACTGAGAGTATCCATTGGGACTCGTCTATTTAAGTCCTCGCTATCATGCTTGCCCTGTGCGCATTCGAGAAACTGATGGAGCCCTTGAGTCATTGAGCCCCTACGATCATGATACAACTCATCAACTTCGGACTTAAAAGTCAAGGCCAAGTCATCACCACTATGATGCTGAGTTGAGCTGGACTTGGTACAAGCGTGTGTCGTCGAGCAGAGCGCAGGAGTAGGACAGAAGAGAGATGACTCCTCTGGGTGGCATGGTAGCGCTGGAGAGGAAGCCAGGAGAGGTGAAGAAGCCATCACACGAGATATGTAACTATGCTGGAGGGTGAATGACCCTTGTTCCCCCAGATGGCCTTGTCACGGCTCTTATTTAAAGGGATACATCGCTCGGCTCACCCACAGCTGCTGCTGAATACATAGCAACAGCTAATTTTTAAGTCTGAAAAGGTTGTCATGATAGGAAAGGATGATGAACGAAGATAAGGAGAGGATTAAGCTGCTGATCTGAGTTGATGAGGTAGAATTAGAACATCAGCACACCGTGACACGCAACCAACCAACCAACCCTCCGCAAGTATCCTCAGCCTCCCATTGCAGCTCATTGCAGACTAAAAGAGCCCTCGTAAATACATAGCGGCTCTGCGCCGGCAACACTGCTGGTGGCTCTGCCCGTCTCGGAGTTTTCACCCTGTCGCTGGGAATTTTCTGTGGCCTGCTTCTGACTGGATCCTCTGTCTCGGACCTGCCAATTCTTGATCTTCATCTTCCTCATCCATCATCCATCCCATCCTTTATTCTCATTGAAACATAATCTAGCCCTCTTTGGCATTGAACTGCATTCATACCACCGGTGGTGACTCCGTACATACATACACCGGTTGGTTGGTCTCGCCAATCCATCGACCGACTGACTTGTCGGAGTTATGTACTCGATGCCCAGAATGGGTGGATACTTCAACTCTTATCAAGTTCAACAATCCACCTTGAAGCTAGATGGAGCTATGGGATCACTCTGACAACTTACCGCGCCAGGTCATCTCACCCCTACTCTCAGTTCCGGTTCCTCGCTTGCTGGCACTTGAGATGTTGAGACTGAAGACCAGAAGCCAGGTGTACCTGCCTATACTGATTGGTAGAAGGGTTTGATTTTCAGATTTGCTCGGAGATATTTACCTACATAAATACATAGACGCCAATTGTATGGACTGCAGGGGCGTCTCCAAAATCTCAGCCTCTTGCTTTCTTGCTCCAAGCTGCTCACCCTACACGTGTGAACTTAACCATCTTCCCTGGACCCTCCCTCCACTGATCCAATCTGAAGTCCTTAAATAATTACACTTTGACTTTATGACAAGATTTCAATTTTGTTCTTTGCAAAATGTCTCCATATCCTTGTCCTCACCTCCACCAATGAACACATGTTCCACACAGTAATAGTTTTCACTTTCTAAACACCTTTGGGATTGCGTTATTTAAATTATCAAGGGATCTTGGATATGGGTGTGTCTTACTATCACAGGCATGTCAAGTTCCTAAGACTTTGGTGTTTGTATGTTCGAATTTACCATCTGAATCTGGAAAGGGGGAATTGCACACAAAAATAAATTACAGAGTGGTATCCATTTGATTTCCAGAAATCTGAAATCATCTCAAACAGTAATGTTACTTGAACATTGTCTAGTTTTGCCATCTGCACTACCAGAAAATCTGCTTCAACTGCCACCAGTAGACATGCAGGCTAGTCCCATCTTACTCCCCTTTTACTTCCAATTTAATCCAAAACAACTTTCTGGCACAGTCACTGTGCACAATGCACAGTGACTGTGCATTGAAGTTGGGTTGAAGTTTTTTTTGAGTAAGATGCAAGTAAAACACAGGTTAAATCAAAGTGACTGCATGTCAACTGGTGGCAGTTGAAGCAGATTTTCTGGTAGTGCTGGGGGAGCCAAAAAGTGAAACAAGAGACTTGAGCATTAGAAATTGGGTGAAGCTTAGATTTTAGTTCTGTTTTCTGGAGTTATCACATTTCAACTGTTATCAGCTTCTTGAATTGTTCTTCTATATAGCAGGAATTGATAACTTATACAAAAAAAAATGTGGATAATTAGGAATAAGAAAACATTTCTGTTGGATTTACTGAAAGATTAATCAAGAAATTGTGAAACAAGCAGAATGAAATCTGAGAAAGATTTCAAGTTCTAACCAAAAATATTTCCAAAAAGAAAGTTTACCTGGCATGCATTTATCACACGTGACCAAGCCATCCAGTTTTTAAGGAAAAAAAACCAGTACAATTGGGGGTTTCAACTATACACAAAATTTTGTGTAACATAAAAACATAAAAACATAAACGTGAAAATTTGGCTGGGAGCTGTCAAAAAAGATTTATGCATGCTGTCAGCTCCCTGCCAAATCTTGACATTTAAGTTTTTATGTTTTTATGTATACAACATATACATAAAATTTTGTGTAACATAAAAACATAAACGTGAAAATTTGGCTGGGAGCTGTCAAAAAAGATCTATGCATGCTGACAGCTCCCTGCCAAATCTTGACATTTAACTTTTTATGTTTTTATGTATACAACATTTTATGTATAGTTGAACACCCTTAATATAACATCCCATTTCCTCTTTGTGGGATGTGCACTGTCAGCATTTGATTTTTAGCTAGGTTGAGGGTATCCTGGAGCTACGTTGGATTAGCATTTCATAGGTTGAGTTGCAACCAAATTGAACTTGGTTTAATACCCTCAACTCAGCTAATAATAGCAGCAGTGCTGTACTGCACTTTATTAGCCTTTGGCTGATCTCCTCAAAAACTCCCATGAATATATGCATCTGTTGATTTGACCAGAGGAAAGGTCTGCTCTCTTCTGGCAAGGAGTTTTGTGTACGGGTACACTTGAAAAAGAAAGAGGAGACGAGTTAAGTATGTATTTGTTGTTATGTTGAGTAACTCTGAGGTACATAAAGACTGGCTTGCGTTGTTTGCTACATTCTTGAATGAGTACTAGATGCGATCCTCTGTTGGTTGTCTTTCTCTCCTTCAGAGAAGAGGGGAGGTGTCATTTCAAATATTAATATATGAGGGACATCGTTTGAAGGTTGGCTGGAGGGATGAAAGACAAAGTTATCCATGTCTGTTCAGCAGCGCCAGTGAAAGATGGCTGGAGCCTTGCTGAGGTTGAGTCTCAGCAGCTTCTATCCGTTCTTCCGTCGGTATCATCCAGGAGCGAGGAACATCTCTCCGCCGAGTGTTAGTGGACAGCGGCTGGCTGAATGTCGCAGAGCATTCCATC
Source organism: Puccinia coronata f. sp. avenae (assembly GCA_002873125.1). NCBI lineage: Eukaryota > Fungi > Basidiomycota > Pucciniomycetes > Pucciniales > Pucciniaceae > Puccinia > Puccinia coronata. Next base: position 381,632 of record PGCI01000029.1, read on the forward strand.
GCCAACCCATCGGAATCCACCAGCAACCACCCATTAAACGTCCAAGCGTGGAGATGATTCCTGCGAAAAATGACACCTACCGCCGAGAACGCGAGGTCGCGGTTGCCGCCGTCCTGCAGGCTTCCATCGTCACTCGCAGGATATTTGACCAGCTCATCCGCCCGCACTTGACCGCCGGCTGCAACGATAAGGCCTCCATCACTAAAGTCGATCGGAGCCCTGTCACCGGTAAGTGTTCCCTCTGATTGCTGTGTGTCTTACAACATCCCTGAAACTCGTAGCTTGCCGAGTGACCTTTCAAGACACTGATTTCTTATGTTTCCCATTCTTAACCTAGTTGGCGACTATACCGTGCAAGCATTAGTCAATTTCATACTCTCCAAATACTTCCCGAACGATGAAATTGTGGGCGAAGAAGATTCATCTGAATTGCTCAACACAACAGACAAGAAACACTTGGAGCAGATCGTCAACTTTACCAACCAAGCATTGACGGAAGACCGATTGAGTACAGGAGACGACGAAAAGGAATGGGCCGAGTTTCGAAATCAATCCAAACTATCTCAGGATGATTTGGTGAAGCTGATCGATTTGGGGAACAGCATGGGGGGAAAACGAGCAGGAAATCGAAGATTCTGGACTCTCGATCCGATCGATGGTACCAAGGGGTTCCTACGAGGCGAACACTATGCGATCTGTCTCGCCTTGATCGTCGATGGAAAAGTCGTCCTGGGTGTCGTCGGAACGCCAAACCTACCACTTCAAGGCGCATCGTGTCCACCCACGCACCAACCTGAGGGCGTATTATTCTTTGCCGAAGAGGGAGCGGGTGCCTTTCAAAGACCGCTGGACTCGGATCAGTACACTGCAATCCAGATACCTTATTTGTCTCCCGAAGTCCTGGCACAAAACGGCACGTTCTGTGAATCAACTGAATCAGCACACTCCGATCATCGCCTCGCCCTTGATATCGTGACCCAACTTAAAATGGCAAACGCTCAAAGTCCAATCAGGATCGACAGTCAGGCCAAGTATTGTATTCTCGCCAGAGGGGATACTCATCTTTACTTTCGGCTCCCTACTCAACCTGATTATCAGGAGAAGATTTGGGTTGGTCGTTTCCCTGTATCACCACTTGACTCTTTTATCCAATTTCTGACTTTCCTCTGTGCTTTCTGCATTTGAATTGAATGAAACCTAGGATCATGCTGCAGGAAGTATTTTGATAAGCGAAGCTGGGGGGAAGGTAACCGACCTGAAGGGGGAACCATTAGATTTCTCTTGTGGTAGAACCTTATCAAACAACCAAGTGGGCTTCGTAGCCGTCCATCGGCTGTCTTTGGATCATGTTTTACTTTCCACCCAAGAAGCAGCCAGGAAGTGCGGAGTATTGCCACCACAGCCATCCTTATGAAGACAATGCAGCTAGTAGTGGCTATATGTAGTTATTTATTCTCTATCCAAAATTGATCAATTAATGATTAAGAATGCAATGGTTATCTTGAACAACCAGCCCACAGCACAGCAAGAAAAACCTGCTCAAGTGCTGGCAGTTGACATGCAGCCACCTGAGTGTTACTCAAGTCCTTACTTGAACCAGGCTCAGATGTGCAGTGATTGTGCATGATGCACAAGTCAACTGTCCAATAAAAGCTAAACATGAGCAAAATTTGATTTCCCCACATGTCAACTGTGAGCAGTTGAGCAAGTGTCTCTTGCAGTGCAGGAAAATTATAAAGCTATGGATATTTTGAAAGCCTTAAACCCACTCTGATTCAATGCCAATATGTTTGAACTTGCTTTCACTGATGAAATATGTATTTGTTGAATATTGGAAATGAAATTTAGATGCTAGTGATCAGAAGAATACCTGGTAAAAAGAAAGGTTGGTGAGGCTAAATCTACTTCCGGAGCTCGAAGAGGCGATGCGGCTCAGTCGGGAAGAGGAAGCCAAGCGGCTCCAGAACCGGCCCGACCCGAATGCACTGGCCCTATTTGATGACGGCCATGAACTGTAAGCCCCTCTCACTAGTATACCCCAGAATCTCCTTAGATATATGTATTGGGATTCCTGATATATAGTCCATCATCATGCTCTCTGGTGCTTCTTCTGCATGCACATATTCAACAGGCACAATAACAACGCTGGCCACATGGACTTGATTGATACCTCCATTCCCCTCCAACAAACCGGCTACCAGCCCCAGTTTGCTTCCTTCAATCCTTATGCTCAACAGCAAGAAGAATATATGCGACAGCAACAACAGATGCAAGCCCAACAGCAGGTCAGTGTAGTGTCTGACCCAACCCCCCCGACAAAGTGACTGAAGTGATTCAGTTAAATTAAACCCAGGCCATAGAGGAGCAAGCGCGGTACGAGGCGGCGATGATGCAGCAGCAGCAGCAACAGATGCTGATGCAGCAACAACAACAGCAGCAAATGATGATGGCGCAGCACACGGCCGTGCAACCAATCCAGCCGCAGATGACTTCGTACGGGTCGAACAACCCGCTTGCGCAGTTCTCTCAGCAGGCGCCGGCGCCGGGGCCGATGATGCAGCAGACGCACTCGTTGGCGCAGAGCCTGCCAGCGCGGGCGCCCTCGTGTAACGGGGCTCGGAACAGCGAAAGTGAGGCCTAGTAGGGCTAGAGAAAATGTGTGCCCAATGACTCTAAATTTCTAAGAGGAAATGAAATAGGACGGAAAAACACAACTGAGGGAAAAACCCCGTACAACGAGTCTCTAGTGTGAGAAACAACACGTGACAGCTACGGCATGCACGGCAGTGGCGTCAGCTCACGGAAGCGTCCCGGTACTCGGTCCCTCAACTCGGTAAAGAATTGCATAACTCACCTACGGCATGCACGGCAGTGGCGTCAGCTCACGGAAGCGTCCCGGTACTCGGTCCCTCAACTCGGTGAAGAAGAGAAGAGAGCCGGTACCGGCGCGCGATGCCGTAGACTAAATACAACGTGTTGCGGCGCAGCATACAAGACAGAACCCTAACCCAGCATCTCACTGCTCCGCATCCCTGTGATCTCAGGTATCACCGACCTGTCACAACCCAGTCTCTAACATCTAGAAACAGAGACGAGACAAGATCATACAGCATAGCATAGCATACAGTTGCGAGCGGCATCTTTCTGTAAGGCTTCTCCCACCAAATGGGGTAGCGTTCGGAATCTTGGGGTCAAAAAATAGAAAAATCCTAGATTTTTTGAGCATATTTGGGGTTATTTTTGCCATATTCAGAGTGCCTGACGTGTGACTTTGGTCTCATTATGTCTGAATAAACACATTTAAAGCCATATCTATGGTTCTATGTACTTTGAGTATGCATTTATAAATGCATGCTATGTATATATGCATAAAATATATGCATTTATTAGCCGATGTTCGGAATGTGACGGAGTAAAAAATAAATAAAAAAGAACCGCTGGGTTTCAAGCAAAACCCTTTTAATTCTAGATTCTACAGCCTCCAAAGACCTCAAAAATGTGGCCTTTGTTTAGATTGACTACCCCCCGGGGGCAAACACCCGGCCCGCGTCTCCCATTCAAGTTTTGCAGGGGGGGCCTTACAGACAGATGCCGCTTGCAACTGTATAACCTTCTAGAGGAAGGAGAGAAATACAGTACGAGGTACTGTCGGGCGGCCGCCGCCGCCGTCAAGCCGTCAGGCTTGTCGTGATGTCAGGGCGTGTATTACAGGTTCCCGCAAGAGGTCCTGTACCCCTGTCTAAATGTAGCACGGCTACACTCGGCCCCTCCCGCGTCCTCGTTCAACTTCAACGACTACTCAAGCCGAGCTTAACTAAGCCTCTCGATCGGAGGGGTCCCGGCGGGCGACGCTCTCCGAAGGAAGGCGCCTGCCTGCGGCAGGCCGAGGGACTTGTGTTAAGTTCGACTCGAGCCTTGCCAGCTCCTCATCCGCCCGCCCCCCGTCCATGCCCACTCAGACCGCCGCCAACGCAGAAGCCTTCCGTCGCCCCCTCCACGAAAAAAACCCCTCCGCCGCCGCCCCCCCCTAAGGACGACGGCCAGCACGCTAAATTGGCCGCCTTGTTGGCGTCCGGTGGAGGTGTTGACACGTTTGGAAATGAGGGCATCATGAGAGTTCCGGTGTATGTCCCTTCCCATTACTTCTTTTCACCATTACCCTCTCTCTTTCTCTCTGTAATGACTCTGTCTTATTTTTGCTTCTTCTGGATGGTGGTGCAGAGGATCTCCGTTCCACCCCTCCAACCGTCTCGCCGCCCAAAAAACCGGCACCCAAGCGGGCGGATCATCCGGGTCGAACCCATTCATGATGAACTCGTCCACCAGCGCTCAACACCAACAACAACAACAGCCAGGTAACCCATTCTTTACTATATAACTAAATCTCATTGCTCTTGATGATGTTTTCTCATTGTTCATATCCTCTTTTCTCCTTGTTTATTTTTATCCCTTTTTTTGTTTTTTGTTTTTATATGAAACATCTCTCAGAGTTGGCATCTCCACTCGATCGGCTCTCACCTTGTTTTTTTTTTTTTTTCTCGTTCAGCCCTTTGTCTTCTCTGAGCCTTATGTGTGTGTGTGTGTTTTTGCTGTGTTCATTGTACATTTCTTTTTTCGCACCGTCCGAATGCATCCATCACCAAGACACACACACCTACACACACACGTGTCCTCTATTATTATTATCATATACACATCCAACCACCGTGTCGATGTATGTTGTCTTCCTTTGTTTCCTCCCCTTCCCCTTGTTGTTTCTTTTTTTTCCTTTTTTTTTTGGCTGAGGTCTTGTTGTTTTTTGGTTGGGGTGTTGCGTGGGCCACTTGATCCAACTGGACATATACATACATACATACATACGTATATCTTCAACACAAGCTGGGGCGCAGGTTGTAATGTAACTACGTGTCACCAGCAGCTGAGAACAAAAAAAAAGAATTTACACAGGGTAAAAATCCATATGAAATTTATCTTCTTTGAACCGATTTGGTTGGGTTACATACACTGTCTTGTATGATTGTGTAAAACTATGGATGATAGTAAATTAAGAGACAGGGGGTGTCGAAGGATGTGTTTGATTGGTATTGGTGATACAACAGCGAACAAAGAAGCACAAGATGATGCGGATGCGAGGAGGGGAAGGGCAGGCAGGAAGGTTTAGGTGGGGTTGGAGATGCTAGGAGAGAGACTTATCCAAGCAGGTCTGGTTCCAGGCGAACCATTCGCGGACGTCGGTGGGGGACCACTGGTCGTTGCACAGGTCGAGTTTCCAATTCCAGTCCGAGAAATTAACGCTCATCCTGCTGCTCGTGGTCATGTTCTTGTTGGGATTGAAGACGGGTACGGAGTGGAAGATGGACATGGGTTTCGGGGGGATGGTGGGGTGTGCGGGTAGTCGCAGCTCCGGCTTCGCGTCCAATACACGCACTCGACCGCCGTCCGGGCCTTGTGGAGCAGGAGATAAGGCCCGGCGGCCGTGGCTTGGCGGCACAGAAAGTGGCCCTCCTCTGCCTGCCGTTTTGCGCTTGGGCGTCGCCGCGTCGTCGTCGTCGTCCGCTTGTTCTTCTTCTTCTTCGAGGATCGCCGAGATCGGCCGTTTGTGCGGCGTGCGTGCAGCCGCCGCCGACGCCGGCAGCAGGAGCGACGTGCGGGTATCGGAGGGAAGCTTTTCTTGCTGCTGGACCTCATCATCTCCAACCTGCGCCGTATATTTCTCATGCTGGCCATTCTCCGCCGACGTCTTCTCCTTCTTCCTCTTCTTCGAGGGACTACCTCCTTCCTTGCTGGGACCACTGGTCGAGGCTCCTGCGCATGCAGTCGCCGGCTTCTTCTTCTTCCCACTGTTGCTATTGTGTCCACTGGTCTCCAAGATCCGCGCTAGGTCTTTCAAACCCCCTGTGAAGATCCGCTGCGTCACTCCGGACGTACGTTGTAAGGTAATCTCTATGTCTTTGCGTTCGGATGGTGATGACAAATTAGAAAGTCTTTCAAAAATAAGGTGTATATCAGTTTTTTGTTTTTTTCTGTTTTTGGAGTGGAGTGGAGTAAGGGGAGAGTAGAACGGACTTGACGAGACACAAGCAGAGACAGGCCAATGCACGGTCGTTCCCATGGATGCCGGGGATCCCGTGGCCGCGTTCGACGGCCAGCTTGCTCTTCGCCCGCGCGTATATCTGCTTCGCCCGCCTCGAGATCTCCGACGGCTCGCGTTCCAGCGTCGTCCCCCAGGTGAGAAGTTCTCGGAACGAGGTGCCACTCATCTCGTTTGTCTTGAGCTGCTTCCGCTCGTCAGTCGTCAGTCGTCAGTCGTGGCTCGTGGTGGTTTGGGTCAGGGTGAAGAGCCAAATATTTATGTGCAGTGGTCGCTGCCCGCTCGACTCGCGCTCAACGGGGGGTCTGATTCTCGGTGCCACGAGGGGGTCCTCTCTCGGAGGGGGCTACATGCATACATAATATCTTGTGAAACCCCCCCCCCCCCCCACAAAAAAAAAAAAAATAATCAAAAATCAAAACGAAACGAAACGAAACAGCAGAAAATGAAGCAGTCCAAGAAGAAGAACTCACACCCAACAAACACCAGCCATGCCACAGCCCATCTACTCGCCGATCCTGAAAAAATGGATAACAAACTGGACAGCCTATTCGCATCAAGCGTACGTTCGTTCCCCTCTCATGCTGGTTTTTTTTATCCTCAGCTGAGCGGGAAAATTTGACTTCCCATAGACTTTCACGCCGTTGGAACCCATTCTGGTAAAAGGTGCTGTCCCTGAAGTCCCAGATGAAACCGGGAAGAACCGTCCGCCTGTCTCTCCCGGTACGAAACCATCGTCAAAGCAGGAGCAAAAGAAGACGACTCAAACACGCAGCAGCAAGAAGGAGAAGGCTGGATCATCACCGCATCAACCCAGGAAACCTCGACAAAATCAGAGCTCGGTGGAGGTCTCGTACGAGACCAAGATGGCCATCGAACGCGCCAAGAGGTTCGCCCAGCAGCTCCAAACAAGATGCGCTGCATCCCGACAAGCCATCCTCCGTCAAACCCACCCAACCCGTCCATTCGACTCCCTCCTCCACTCACTCTCTGAACTCTGATGATCACTCCACGAATCACTCGCAATCCGATGCACAACACTCGGAGGCCGATCAGCAAGACTCGGATGCCGATGAACAAGACTCGGAATCCGATCAACAAGACTCGGAAGCCGATCAACAAGACTCGGAAGAAGAAGATGAACAAGACTCGAAAGACGATGAACAAGTCTCGGAAGCAGGGCAAAAAGACTCGGAAGAAGACGATGAACAAGACTCGGATATCCCGCTAGTCCATGAAACTGTACTAGCTCGTACCACTTCTGCCTCTCTTCCAAAGCCCAAGACCCGAAAACCCGCTAAGATGGATCCCACTGAAACCCCTGAACAAAAAAATGCCCGCACCGTCTTCGTCGGAAACGTGCATATCGATTGCGTTAAGAACAAAGTCAGTCACCTTTCCAGACTCGTTTTTTTCACTTTTACATTTTCAAAGACACCTCTATCAATGTGGGCATACATAATTGAACCGAGAGATGGGTGTGTCTAGTCCACTTCGCGGGCTCTGCTGGAGCATCTTCTGAACCCGTTGAAGGAAGAAACGGCGCTGGGGACACAGGCGCGGATCGAGTCGATCCGGTATCGAGGGATCCCATTGGCGACGCCCATTGGAAATGAGCCGCCGAAGAACCAGCACGGGGCCAAGCGATCGAAGGCGTGGCAGGAAGCTCAAGGAGGCTTGCGGCCCTCGTTCGACGATGTGACCGGGGGGGGGGGTGCTGGTCGACGAGGAGCCAAGCCCCTCGATTCGGGCGAAACAAGCGCAGCACCGGTCAAGTTTCTGACGAGTGGGCAGAAGCGCATGATCGGATACGTGACGGGAGACTTGCATCCAGAAGCCAAGTCTTGTCTGGCTTACGTCGTCATTGCTCCCCCGGCAAACGGCATAGAAGAATCGACTGAACTAACGGGCGCTGCTGAGTTGGCTAAGCTGATCGCCACTAAAGCGGATGGGACGAGCTTCATGGATCGGGTCATTCGTTGTGATCTCACCGCGCCACCTCCCACCACGAGCTCCGGCACCTCCAGTCATCCCTCAATCGATCTCAAAGAACAACGGCGGACGTTGTTTATCGGCGGATTAGACCTTGTGGAAGAAGAGGAGTCGATCAGGAAGGCCGTTGAGAGCCGCCTGTTGGAGGAGAAAAAGGGCCTGCCCGAGGGGGCTCCTACCTGGGTGGAAAGAGTGCGGGTGGTTCGGGATAAAGCCACTTCTCTCACGAAAGGTTTTGCATACGTTCTGTTGAGAGTAAGTTGTGTTGGATTTTGGGACAACAGCGGTTGTCCGCGCCGCAACAACAACAAAAGGAGTGGTTAATATTATTATTATAATTTTTACTTCTTGTCACTATTTTAAAAACAGACACAAGATGCAGTCGAGGAAATGCTGGCTTTGCCTCCGGGAAGTTTCAAGATTGGCAAGCGGAAAGTGCGGCTTCAGAAGTATCTCTCGGCCGGGCAGTCGTCCGCGCTGAAACGAACGCGGAAGAAGGGAGTAGCAGCAAGCCGGAGAAGCGGAGCAAGCTGAACGCTGGTGACCCGAGCGGCACGATGACGCGTGCGCAGCCCAAGAAGCCTCGGATAGACCTTACCAAACCCATCGACACGGGATATAAGGGCCCGGACCTGTCCCAGGAACTCGCCAGCCTCGACAAGAACGCGCGGAAGAAAATCAAATCGGCTAACCAGCTCCGCGTCGAAGGCGTATGCTCAAGAAACAGAATAAAATCAAACTCACTATCTTGGACTCGCACGCTAAGTCCGGCAGGAAATCCAAGCTCCATCAGGTGCTCAAACCGTTCAAATCTGCCATCTCTAAATTGGCCAAAGATAATCGTCATATTATTGAGAATAAGAAAAAGAAGAAGAAACTTCCCCCCGTCTGAGTCTCATACCAAGCGCCATGCACATGCTTTTAAACCGAAATCTGGTTCATCCAAACGTAGTCCCACCCCAACCGTTTGTTGTCTTTCTTGTTCTTTCTGTGGTTCTGTTGTTCTTTTCCATCTGCAGAGAAACATGTAGTATACATACAGTCTACTATCCAAACAGGGGATGTCTTCTAGCGACACACTGTCTTTTTCCTATTCCTGAAGTTGAGATGCCGCATACATGCCTAGACGTCTGTGAGCAGAGGAACACAGCGTAAATCCATCAAGCAATTGACAGGTTGGATGAATTACTGGCTATCAGAACTATTACTAGCCTGCAGTTAAACCGTAACCATGAGATTTGGTTCTTGGCCGCTGAGCCAAAGCACTGACCCTAATGCCCATTGAGGCTTGACGCTGAGTTCTCAATAACGACCATTTTGTATCCACCACCTTCCACCTCTGTATATCGTTTTCTTTCTCCGGACTTGTATATCCTTTTCTTTCTCTGGTACTGGACCCATGGCCGATCCAGCTCAACTTCCCCCCCTGGCGGTAGGGAGAACCTGGCAACGCGTTGTTATGGCTACTTTGACTAGCCTTATTGCAGGTGAGTCTACACATTTTCTTGCCTCATCCCTACGCTTTCTTACATATATAACCCAAACATCTTTGTCTCTCACATTGTAGACAAAATCCCTCGCATCACAGAACAGCACGTCACATACGTTGCAGTCTTCTTGGCTGAACAGCTATTGCACACTCACCCAAGTAAGTCAATTCATAATTCTCATTCCAGATATTGATACTCACCTTTTTGCTCTGCCAGATATCATGCTTTTTGTTGCGGCAGGTTCCACCATTGCCATGTTTGTCAGTGAGTTACATACTTTTTTTGCACATGACTTCATGATAAAAAGAAAAAATACTAATCCCAAGATGTACATGAAAAGTTGAAAAGATATTCCAGTCCCGGAGATTGAATGCGGGTATGTAATTCATGAAGGCCATTATTGTTTTGAACGTTGCTTTGGCATACATATGTACAATATACTGACTTGTCTTGGTTTTCACCACAGCTGGTATCCTGGAAGAGGAGGTTGCTGCACTACGCGCTGCAATGGACACGCAACGCGCTGCAATGGACACGCAACGCGCTGCAATGGACACGCAACGCGCTGCAATGGACACGCAACGCGCCGCCATGGAGGCACTTGCCCAACAGCACACCCAACTCAAAGCTCAACTCGACACATTGCAGGCTGCCATCAAGCAGCAAACCCGTCATGCCACCCCGCCCCCCCCCCCCCCCCCTGGAGTCGGACTTTCCTGAGCAAGCTGGATGGACATACATGTACATAGCTGAAACACGTGATCACATTGCCAACTTGGGTTCTAACTCCTTTTGATCCTTATGAACTTCCCTTTTCCTATGTGTAAATACATTTCTTCTTCTTCTTCGACAAAACTCTTGACTCCCACTTTTTCAGATTTTTTTCTTGTCTTTTCTTTTCTTTTCTCTGTGTATAACTAGACTTTCATCTTCTACTTCGTGTCACTCTTTTAACCAAATCTTATTCTTTTCAACCAGTTCTTCTCCTCTTGCACCAACTTGAACCCCCGCATTAGGGGAGCTTGTACATAAATATGTCGGAATGAAGAGGGTACACGCTCTGCCTACCCCACCCACCTCGGCATAGCCGACCGCAATACGGGATCTACGGCAATCCCTTTGAGATGTAATTTGATGAGGAGGAGGGCGAGTTCTCCTGGATGAATGCCGTTTGGTTGAGAAAGTCTGCGCCATCCAGAATAGCGTTCTGTCATGCTACCTGTCACTGGGAGAATCTTCAGACGAGGCAGAGCACTCAGCCTCAGGGTGGCCGCGCTAGCAATGAGATCCCATCTCTTTTAGGAAGCCCAGTTCCTCGTCAGGGTACAACATCCAGTGTGTGATTTCTCATCAGGAAGGTTTCCTTCTACTTTCAACCCAGCTAAGAGAAACATGACTCTATTCCTTCCCCTTCTACTTAAATTTCAGGGTAGTCCTCTCTCGTCAAAGTTTTATGGATATCCCTCCTTTATCTCCAGCAGACGCCACCCGCAACACACTGTGCATTTCGGAAGGCTCATATATATCAAGTGCATTACAGCGCTTGGCATGAAGAAGAAGAAGAAAAAGAAAAAAAAGTCGACTTGGTGGGCCACTTCTACTGAGGCCCGACATACCGAGTTGGTTGCAGAGGTATATATTATGTGTGTGTTTGTTGATAATTGCTTTCGAGTGGATGTGGTAAAATACAGCGGTAGCTTCCACACTTTCCAGCTGCGCACCACAGCCCGGAGTGTGGATTCTGGAACGTGAACTATATTGCAGCATGAGAAGAGACTCAGGGTCGCAGGGTGATATTAAAAGAACATTCAATCAAAGAACAATTTCCAGTGCGGCTTATAACAAGAGAGAGACAGAGAGAGAGAGAGAGAGACAGAGAAAGCAATGGCGGTTGATGGATCAAAACACAGTTTGTCAGTGCAAAGTTTTTTCCGTTTAGAAAGTGAGATAGAGGGGAGGGTGTACCTGTTCGTTGGAGTGACCCGGAGCTTGAGAAGGCAAGAGCTGTTTGTCGTTGTCGGCTGCGGGAGCGGGGGCGTGAAGATGGTCAGGGGTAGCGGAGTGGGAGAGGGAGTGGAGTCTCTGGCACTTGCGGGACTGGCTGAGAGCGAAAGCCTGCTGCTTGACATGGTCCCAGGTGGTAGCGGGGATCCGGTCCAGTTCGTCATCGTCCTCGTTGTTGTCTGGTTCCTCCAAGGAGTGGTCCGCGGGCTTGAAGAGCTTGACGGGCTGGCCTCCTCGGCCGTCCTTTGCTCCAGGATTGTTGATTGGTTGTTGGCGCGCACCGGCCGGGTTCGACATGGACCTTGAGGCCGACAAGTCAACACGGCTGCTGTCAGGCGACGCGCGCTGCTTGCCCTTCTGGCGAGACAAGGGCTCATTGGTTGGCCTGCTGCTACCGCTGGACGAATCCGGGCGACGACTGCTGGGGCGGGTTGCTTGTCCTTGGGCGGCAAGTGATGATTATGCGGGGGGCGTAGGGCGGCGGCGACGGGTGGAGGGGGTCTGGGCTGCTTAAATTATTATTGTTGTTGTTGTTGTGGGGGTGGTTGGGCAAGGCGTGCATCTCGGTGCCGTCGGTGCTAGCCAGCACAAACTCGCTAACTTAATCAAGTCCCTCCTCCGGAGGGTCCCCGAAGGGGACCCTCCGAAGGAGGGGGGACCCTCCGAAGGAGGGACTTGATTAAGTTAGACAAACTCGAGGCCCGCAGAGCCCTCCTGGTTCAGCAGCGAGAAATACACCGGCTGTCCGCCCTGCAAAAACCCCGCATCCACTGGAAGTGGATCGAGTCTGCGAATGACTTGAATGCCTTCATGAGAATGGCAGTGAACTCTTTGATTGGAAGGAGAGAGAAACACAACAAATCAGATAATAACTATTTAAATAAGTACAGCAGTCCCAAAAATTCTTGCTGTTTTCCTGAAAATTGAATGAAAGTTTCCGCTCCGAAAAAAAGAAAAAAAGAAAAAGGATTTGCATGAAAATCATGCTTTAATATGCAATTAATTTAGTACACTTTGTCAGCCACAAAGTGCATAATTATGTACTTCATCCAGCTTTCACATTATCACAACTGCACCTGTGGCCACTAGTAAGCTACTGTCTTTCCATGAAAGCTTGGACAGGATTCTTGCTGTGCGCCCAAAATGGATGGGATCTTGGATTTTGAATCCGAGTTTTATCCTTTTCTGCCTCCTGTGTAATGACTCGCTCCCATGACCACAGCAGGAGAGATTTGCTGTTCCCTCTGTTTTAAAAAAAAAAAGTTGTATTCTAATACCATTGGGTTCAATCCCACATCTTCTGTCTGCTAATAAAATCCAGTCTTGCTCAAATGTCCCATTTTGGAATCAATATTTTTAGAAGAGAAAACCCGCCGCCGGGATATCATACTGCCAGCGAGAACAGGCGTATTAATGGTATTGGTCCCACGCCATCACCAGAGGATGATGTCAGCCTGATTTTTTTATTCTTACAAGCAGATTATTCACATTGGTTGGATTTTTCCAGGTGCAAATCATTGTCTGCAAGACCGGATTCAAGCTCTTCTGTCCAAAGGGTGCGGGCGGTAAGGGTTGGAGACAAGTGGAACCCAAGAAAAAATTCCAGATTGAATTCAAGGCCGGCTCCTTATTGTTTGAAGAGTTCCGAACCCTCGTTGGCGAGAAATGTAACGAGCACGTGGCAAACGCGTCCGTGTTAATTCAAGAAGCAATTGAGAATAATTCTGTTGACTGGAAGGTCTGGATAACTTCGAGCAGATTTTCTGAGTTCAACAAGAACAGGGACTACACGATCAACATTGAAGCTTTGTACACTCACTGGATCAATACTGTGGTTGAGCTTGGAAAAGATCAAACCAAAACTGGCTTGGAAATTGTCATGGAAAACCCTGACAAGGCTCTCAAGCAAGCCCAGGCTGAAGCTGAGATCCAAGACCACATCTTAACCCAGCAGGCCGCCAGAGATGCTGCTTTGAAACGCCAAGCTACGGGAGATCCCGGTCCGAGCAAAGAAGTTGTGGCTGAGAACTTCAATCCTGTCAATGTTCTCATGCGCCAGATCTACGACAAACACAAGCCAGATAAAAATTACCACCAGAAGTTGCCTGTCTTTTTAGACCCCGGAAATAAGAATTGATACATTCCCTTGACTCAGAAAATGGTTCAAGAGTGGGCTTCTGCAATGGTGAGTACAGATCTTTTTTCATGGACTCATAAAATGTACTCATAGCACATGTTTTGTGAAGGGAGTTGGTCGATGGCATGAACATCTTGTTGCCACCGTCCAGCTTTAAATTCTTCAACTTGAGTTCCAAAAAACAAAGGATTGATCATGCTAGTTGCAGCCCATCACCTCAATCAGCTCAACCCGTCATAAAACCCAACACCAATTTATTAAAGGAGTATATAGAGTTTGTTGGTGTTTGTCCCGCAATACGAGAACAAGTATTCCAGATTCTTGACCAAAACGAGGTCACCCATCCAAAATTCTTCTTGTCTAAGATTATCACCCCTGACCGTATGCTTGAATGGGGCTTGAAAGATGGAGTAATTGCTCAATTAATAGACAATGTTTTCAATTTTGATCACTACTTAGCCTCAAAAGAATCAGCTTGATTACTTACCAGCATTAGCCTTTGAATATCAATAACACACACTACATACCCTACAATATATCCCATATGGGATACTGAGTAAAACATTACGGGATATACGGAATATCTTGTAGTGGTCAACTTTTTCAAACCACCCTCATATAATATCACCATATCACCATATCATATAACTGTCATATCCCAATATAACAATATCATATCACTGTCATATTACAAGATAACACCATACTTGTACCCTTATAAGGGTACAAGTACCCTTATAAGGGTACTTTGTACGGCGGCTCACGTAAGCCTCTTGATTTGAGAGGCTTACGTGAGCCGACAGGCGTGCAAAGCCTGCACGCCTGTCCAAAGGGCGTGCAGGCTTTGCACGCCCTCCAGACAGCGCGTGCAGGCTCTGCACGCCTATTTTAGGCGTGCACATGGCGTTCAGCGTGTGGGAATGGCGTGCAGCCCCTGCACGCCTTTCCAAAGGGGCGTGCAGCGGCTGCACGCGTTTTTTTTTTGGCATGCGGATAGGCGTGCGCACGCCCTTTGGGCGTGCCGCTATCAAGCCCCCATTGATGGGAGGTTTGGGTTCAACCCCCCAGAAGGACTCAAGTCGCAGGAAGTGAAGCGTTCCTACTCACAAAGCACTGTATGGCATGAAACATGCTGCAAGATGCTGGTGAAAGCACTTAAGCTCCACACTTTGCATCGCTGGGATATGTATTGAGTTACTACAACTCGAGTGTTCACACCCTTGCAATAAAGATGACCAGTCCCTTATCTGGGTCCATGTTGACGATGGCATTGTCACAAGCTCCTTTGAAGCCGCCTCAAGAAACTGGAGTCCCAACTTTGCGGCTTTCTGGAAATCAAGTGGCACAAAGGTTTGACAAGCATGGTTGGGGTCAAGATTACCCGCAAGCCTGGCAGTTTTGAACAGAGCCAACCAAATCCAATCCAGAAGATCTTGAAGGAGTCATGGGATGGCAAAACAACACAGCGGGCGCCCCTACCTGAGGGCTTCAACAGCCATTTCACCCCGGGGGAGGACGGTTTCAACAGGACAGAGTACCTGTCAACGATGGCAAGCTGAAACTACGTGTCAGTCAGACCCAACATTACTTACGGAGTCAATTTCCTGGCAAGATTCTTGTCCCGCCCCTCTCAAACACACTGGAAGGCCCTGCACCATTTGATCTGTTACCCTCGCCAGAAAAAAGACCGTGTCCTCCAGATATGCCCCACCACTCCGGTCACACACCCTGTGGAGTGCTTTGCAGACACAAACTGGGGCGGCCTGAGCTCCCGATCAACTTATGGCATACTGATGAAACTGTACAGCAGCCTATCATGTGGGTATCTTGGCGTTTAGTCACCGTGGCAAGCTCAACGTGCCAGGCTGAGTACATGGCACTTGGACACGCAAAAAGGCACTCCCTGTGGATTGCAACCTACTCAGTGACATCATTGGCCTTGAGTTTCTGATACGCATATACTGTAACAATCAGTCAGCAGTCAAGATCAGTTGCGAGGATGCCTCAAATAAGTGCACGCACCATGTAGAACGGGAGTTCTACATCACCAATCAAGCAATGAACAAGAAGAAGACATCTATGAATGGATGCCAGGGAGGACCAGCAGGCGGACATCCTCACCAAATTGCTAGGAGCAAAGGTACATGGCAAAGCGGGCCTACAAGTTCAGGGATATGATGAGAGCTGATTTTTTTTCTTTTATCTATCCTCAAAATGTTTTATTTTATCTTTTTTCCGTCTAGTTTTTCTCTCCGTCTCAGTTTTCTGTTGTAATGTGTCTTCCATATCTTGTTGTCCAGATATTCATTTTTTTTTCTTTAGTTGTGTGTCAGGTTCTTGTCAAGGGGGGGGGGGGATGTCATGACATGTCATGTACATTTCTTGACTATGTGGCCTGTCACACAAGTCCAATAGCTTGTATATAAACTCATCAAACTAAATTAAAGAAAGAATTTTCAATACTTCAAAGGTTAGACTCTAACAAGGAGGTGTAAGAGATATGTTTGCTACTTTCTCTCCTTTTTGGATTGAGCCTATTCCTCACCTTTAAGGTTAGAGAAGTGTAAACAAGCTTTTAGAATCTTCATCATTACATCATCATATTCTAAATTTAAATATCTATCCTTTGAGTCCTCTCTTCCTCCCTTCTAGTTGTACCCCATTTCCTTGAAATACAACTAGAGGTCCCCATCTTGTGTCCTGAAGCCACTGTAGAGTCCCAGGCTCACAAGGATTGTCTAGTTACTGGAAATCCTTGTATAGAGAAGGATATAAAATTCACCAGGGGAGAATTTATGGCACTGGCATGCTAGTGCCACTCCATGTGTTTTTACTGGAATTTGGTGCCAATGATCCTATGTGTTGGTTCCATATGAACCTGAAATGATGTTGATGTGGGTTAAGATAATTGGGCAACATCTTCTGAAGTGAACCACAAAGCAGGATGATGTTAAAATGATCAAAATTGTAACTTTATGATGAAATGAATCCACAAATTATGTAGAACTCAGGCAGAACTTTGGTCAATCTTTCTGACTTTCTGAATTTCATATGGTCCAATCATCATTGGGCCGTTTTGAAAAAAAACATCTTGAATAACCATAAAAAAGTCTTTCCATTCATTGTGTAAAAAGAAATAAGCTGATGAACAAGTCCATACCTACCATCATGAATAATTTCATGGATTTTTCAAGGCAATTTCCATCTAAAACTCTTAAAAATATCTTCTGTACCACAGATTATCAAAAGAAAATGTGTACTAAAAGCATTCTAATCACATATTAGCACATGTAGAGCTAAATTTGAACTAAAATCTCCTTCAGAAGCTGAGGGTGTGTACCATAGGTCATGAGAAATTGATTCTCGCGCGGACTTTTGATTTTTTTCTGTGAGAATCGATTCTGGGCCAGAATTGCGTACCATGGGCGTCAGTTTCTTGAGGAAACCGCGGAGCGATTCTGGCCCAGAATTGAGCGTTTGGAGAAACAGGGGTCAACCTGTTTCTCGCTACTCCGACAAATTGTTCCGCACCAGTCCTCATCTCCTACAGAACTATGGCCAAGCCACACATTGACCCAGCCATATTCTCTTCTGATCACATATCTACTGAAAACAACAAGCCACCACCAAAGATGATCTTGGCCACCACCAACCTGCAGTTATCAAACCAGTGCCAAAAAAAATCAAAAAAAAAGAAAAGGAAGAAAAAGAAATGCGACCAAAAAGACTATTCCTCATACGTGACCCACAAACAGAAAGCCAAACTACTCAAAGGGATTGCTGACTGTATCGCTAAAGGCTTGGCTACGGACAACGGTAATCTGAACAAGATTGGTTGGAAGATAGTCATGAACAGAGTCAACAACCAATTCGAGCTCAACCTTAATTGTGATCAACTCAAAAACGTGAAGAATAAATTACGGATGTGTATGTTGATGGCAAGTTCTTGCGCGAGAGGAGTGCTTTGGATGGGAAAATGAGAAGCAGGTCCCAACTGCTGACTCTGTTGTGTGGGCTGAACTCTTTGCTGCTCATCCTTGCCGTGGGTTTGCGAAATATAAGGAGAAGCCCTTCCCCTTGTACAATCTGGCTCACCAAGTCTTCAGTGGCACCTTTGCCACTGGAGAATTGCCGCTGAAAACCTTCCCAATCTCAACAACAATCCAGAGGCTGATACCACCCCAACCAACCAAGAGGGAAAGCGCCCAACAAAGACCACCAAACAACCCGGCTATGATTCTTGATCCCGATGATAGTGATCTAGAAATTGAGCCAACCTTGTCTGCTCAGCAAACAAAACGTACACGGAAAGGAAAGAATGAAGATATTAAAGAAGGTCTTGGCGTTCTCACCAATGCAATTGAAAAAATAGCTGATAAGAAACAATCCGAAGCCAGCAAGCCATCCAAAAAAATGCACTGAGATTGCGATGGAGAAATGCTCAACTATGTTTGCCGATGAACTATCCGACGAGGAGTACATCAGCTTCATCAGCGTGCTGGAGCATGAAAATAAAGCTAGGACGTTCTTGACTTTGGATTGTAGTTCAACTAGCAAATGATGCCTTATGTGGCTCAAGAAGGAAGCCAATAAACTCGTGAGTAGTTCTACTTTCTCTCATTCAGGCTCACCCAATCCAATCTAATGTCTGTTTTTCAATTTTAAGAATAGGCATGGCTCTTCTTTGCCTCATTTTTTTTCTGTCAATCAATCACCTCGCATGTGTCTCACTTTCCTCGCTTGTGTTGCTCCCAATCAACTGGCTTGTTTTGCTATCAATCAATCAACTGGCTTGTGTTGCTCTCAATCAACTCACTTCTCTTTTTCTCAAATGCCTTGGTTACTAAAATTTTCTCTCAATCACTTCTTCACTTGATTTTCTCTCTCAACACTATCATTGCAATCATGAAATGAAGCAAAACAATATACCTCATTAGAAATGGAGAGCAAACAAAAAAACTACTTTTGGTTGCGTAGATAATTTTGGTATTGATCCCAAAACTTATTGGCTAGTCAGTCTTGGCGGAATTTCATGTATGTGTTGTCTTGTGCGGTGGTTGGAGGCGGCTCGTTGTCATGTGTTGTGACTTGATTGGAAGTTGAGGTGATCTTGTTCTGAATAATCTTGAAAAACTGTCTCAACCAATTCATGTTTGCGCATGAAGTTCCAAAGCATGCAGAGTGCATAGATGAGCCAAACCTGCTTTTTGAGGTCAATTTCCGGCGCTGCCTGAAGGATTGAAATTTTTTTCTTGATACAGCCAAAGTTTCTCTCAACACAGTTTCTCTGAGTTGCATGGCGCAAGTTATATAGCTCCTTTTTTGTTTTGGGTTGAAGACCTGCCGCTGCTTGCTCTTTGAGATGGTACCAAACCGCTTGATAAGGTGTCATTAATCCCTTTCGGAGCCCATAGCCTGCATCTGCCAGAAAGTACTTGTTGCCAGGGATATTCAAACCCTTGGAGGTTGCATTGTTAAACACGCAAGTATCATGTGCGCTACCTTCCCAACCAGCAAGAACAAACACAAACTCAAAATTGAAGTTGACCGCGGCCAGTATGTTCTGCGCAATAATTCCCTTTTGCAAGCAATAGTTGCTTTGCATGTCCATGGGAACTTGTGCTGGGACAAAGACACCATCAAGAGCTCCCAAGCAATTTTTAATGGTTGCATATTTTGGATTATCTATGATTGACGGTGGAAGCAAGCATGTGATTGGATTGAATTGAACGTAAAGTGGGTATAAAGAAAAAAGTGCCTCCAGTATGTGTCCAAAGTATCTACATCAATAAGAGAATAAGCAAGAATGTAATCATTGAGTGAGGATCTGTTCATGAAAGACGGACTAACCTGTTGATGGTATAGAGACCCCTTCAGAATTTAACAGCAGTTTGCCGCATAGCATTATTATGGCAAACTATATCAAGAAAGATCAGGACTTGTTCCTCAAGCATGACCGACCGTCCATCTTCAAGGAGTCCACTCTTCTGGAGTTCTAAAACAAGGGCATCAAATGCCGTGCGTTCCATTCAAGTTACTTCCTTGAAGAAATCCTTGCGAGCATTGAGGAGAAGCCAAGGATAAAGGGCTCTTCCACGATCTCCATAGTAGGCCTTGAATTTGTGGTCGTTCCAGTGCTGTGAGACAATGACAATAGCTGCAGCTGCAGCTGCAATTGCAACAATGAGTTCAATGTCCATGGTGTTGATGGGGGTGGAATGGAGTTTTTTGCAAGGAAATATGGAAGGCTATGGTACACAATTATGTGTTTACCAATTTCTGTGAAGCCCAGGAAATCAAGTTCGGCAAAAGCGCTTTTCTTTCCCGCACCAAGGATCGATTCTCATAAGATCAAAACAAGTGGTAGACACCCTAAATTTTCATGATTTTATATGCAAATTAAACGTTTCTTGGTCCGTAGATTTTATGAAGTCCTGATGCTTACAAAAAAAATGAATGTCAATTTCAAACATTGTGACATCCAATTTTTTTTCCATGACAACTGAATTTCAAAACTTGTCAAAAAAATGAGCAGGATTCCTGCTTACTGCTGAATTCCAGGATGCTCCAACATTAATTCAATTCTGACTTGGATTTTTTCCCAGATAATTTTGCGCAGTCACTGTGCATTTTGCACAGTGACTGTGCATCAAACATGTGTCATTTGCTTTTTTTTTGAAGTTGGGTCAAAAGTTGTGCGAGTTGCCAAAGACCAACTTCCATTGGTCACTTTTTTGTTTTTTTTGTGGTGCTTGGGGTATGCTTGTTACATTTTTGTGACATTTGAATTTGTACTCTGGTGCACGATTGTGCAGCAGAGTACCAATTTAGATTTCACAATGGTTTACAGGTGCGTGAAAGGTTTCAGAGGCTGTTTTTGCCGTTTTGACCAGACACAGGTTAAATTGGGACAACATGGTTGAAAATCCAAACAATTCTTTGCTGGAAAGTTTGGTCCAAGGCATAACATTTGCATATGGGGGTAGGTAAAGAGTCAAAGATCAAGATTTTAAAATTCCTCAAAAATGCAGGACCAACTACAATGAATTGTGGCATCTAAAAAACAGAAGATGGCACTGCCGGCATTAACCGGTCGAACACGGCTGCTCGAGCGGTGCTCGAACAGCCGTGTTTGACCGGTGGTCGGACGGACACTGTCCGACCGAAGCGAGAGCCAACTGGTCGGACAGATTTGTCCGATCGGTCCCGGCTGGTCCTGTGCAACCGGTCCCAGGAACTGATCGGACAGGCCTGTCCGACCCGCCGGCAGGTGCTTCGGTCGGACAGTGCCTGTCCGACCACCGGTCGAACACGGCTGTTCGAGCACCGCTCGAACTGCCGTGTTCGACCGGTTAATGCCGGCAGTGTGGTGAATTCATTCCTTTCAAAAAAACACATTATATTTAGGGTCCTACTTTGCGCACGGTGGAAAACTCTTCGCGCACAGACATTACTAGTTTTAGGGGGTTTAATTGGAAACCCCCTAACCCATATTCCTTCAGGAGGCCCTAAAATAACCCTAACCTCACCCATGAACGCCTAAAATAGCCCCCTAACAACCTAAATTAACCCCTTAGGACCCACAGGACCAGTTGACAATGTCTGTGTCCGTGCACAAATTAAGTGTTTTTTGCCGTGCGCAAAGTAATTACATATGTTTAAATTTTTTTGGCTCAAAAAAAAGAAGAAATAAGGGATCTTTTTGAAATGAAATGATCAAAAAAAAAGTAAATTTAAAAAAAAATGATGAATTCAGAACCCCAGTTTTTTTAGTATCAGTTCAGGTTTGCATGCCTCAAGTTTTCCACTTGAGATCAACATAACATCACTTCATATCAAGCAACACATGCTATGAAATTACCCATGAGTTCAAACTGAATTCCAGTGGAACATACAGTTTACATGTGACTACCTGCAAACACACTTCAAACCACCAGAGGGTGAAGAGTTGTGCAATGGCACCTGTCAACGGGTGCCATGAAATCTCCCCTGGTGAGTAGCTCAAGAAACCATGGTCTGCTACACTAAGTTACACTTTTTGAGAAAAAGCTCTTAACATAGAGGCAATTCTTACAATCTGGTGACTCTTTAGTGCTAGCCAAATGAGAACTGCTATGCTGCACTACAGTTTTGGATTTTTAGTCTTCTAAATGCTAGCAAATTTCAAAAGGCTACATAAATACCAATATTATACCATTACCTTTTAGTGATTTTACACAATTCTGCTGCTACTGGTAGTGTTGTTGACCCACCATTTGCTTGAGCAAGTCTGAAATAAAGATCAAGGAGAAAAAAAAGAATTTTGAATACAGTTATTAGAAGGTCCTGGCCAAGGTACATTTCATGTAACTTGTCCTTGCATTTTACAGCAGAGAAAGAAGAGGTATCCCCACCAGAAACCTGCATTAAAAAAATAATTAATATGACATCATTTCACCAACTCATACACTGTTATTCAATGCTGCCACCAACTCATAAATTGTTATTCATGCTGCTTTGGGTATGTTTAACAATGTTCTTCTCCTCTCCTCTCCTCTTTCTTTCTTTTTCTTTGAAATCTCCTAATTTTTTCATATGATGCAATTTATCCTTTTACTAACAGCCAAATTATGTGTTACTATTCCAATCTCATTTCATCAAGATTGAAATTGTAGATGTTTTCCTTGTCTCATTTTCTATCTTTTGAGCTCTTGCCTAAATAATACCTTGTTAGTTTGCTCTATTAGAGCATCTGCATTGGTTGCGCAGGATTAGCCTAGTTTACTCTAGCGAGTTAGGCCAGACTAAGCTAATTCCAGTGGTGCAGCCACATTGGTTTGAGTTTAGAGAGTTGTAAACTATTTGTTGTTTGATGACTAATCCATATGTCAGTATGGAATACATACTTTTGTGTGCAGGTGACATGTAAGAGTAAAATAAATGCATATGAATATGCTGTTATGAGCTTAGTCCAGGACTAGTGGTGACTAAATTTAGGTGCCACTAGTTCAAAAGCTGGCTCCAGACTAGGATAGTTGCCCCTTAGTCCAGCCAATGTGGTTGCCACTGTAAACTAAGTGCGCTAATCCAGCCTAAACCCCTGACCAATGCGGGTGCTCTTAAAACCTAGTGATCAACCACACTGGTGTGTATGCTCTTAGCTCTTGAGCTGGGAGTTTTTGAGCTTGGGTTGCTACAACAGGATGGTTCACGTTGGGATGTGTAACCATGTTTGAACCCATTTATAACACCCTTAATGCATAAAATTTTGCAAAATTTTCATGCCTCTGTATCTGGATGTTTTGGAAGATTAGGATCAAGTCATTTTTTGAGTGAAAATTTTATGACAAGTGTCATAAAATTTGGTTTAAAGATGGTCATAGTGCCCAACGTGAACTGTCCTAATTCCTGAAGCATTCTGCAACTTGGGATAGCACCCCGGGTGGAGATGCTCTTTGGCAGTGGCGGAGAATGCTGTTTTGTTGCCAAGTTCAAACCAGCATGGCGCGGGAATCGGGGCCCCGGGTGATGTCCCCAACTGCTCCAAGACCCCCTTTGACATTACCATGCGGGTAATCCCCGGTATCGGGTGGTAAATGTATGTACACGGCGGGACGATTCCGAAAGTTCGGAATACACCCCTTGGGCGTTCCAGCCACTCAGGGGTCGCACGACCAGTTCTGGCGCCCCCGTGACCGCACCAAAGTATCTGTCATCGTTGCGACCCTGACCTAGTCAGGGGGGCGACGCCAGTCCTATCGGCGTCCCCCGGTGGCCCTAATGACGGCCACTTCTGGCATTGAGGTCATTGCGACCCCGGTAGCCTACAACACCACTCCGGCAAGGTCGCGGGGTCGCTGCCGGCCCCATCGGCAGCCCTAAGCGGTCATTGCGACTAGGGCTGGGCCCCGGGTGATACCCGACAGCCTCAAGGCCTCCCGCGCTGATCCCCTGCGGGTATACCCGGGATCGGGTACTTGAAATGGGCCTCCCGACCTGTACCCGTTGGATATCGGGTATATCCGTCGGGGACCGGCAGTTCAGCACCAGCAAGGGTCTTGGCTCCTTTTTTTTTTTTTTTTAGGATTGATTGGCCAAGGCTCCGAATCCTCCATGCAAGATGGCCAAAGAGCGCCCTCTACCAGCAAGCAATCCCCCTACCAAGCCTCAGCCCGCTGATATTGAAGCTACTCAACAAAACCCACCGCAAGCTCAAGCCGTTTAAGAAACTGGAGTCGACTGTCCCTACACTGCAAAAGGGGTTGTATCGGTTACAACCCCCCGCGGTAACGTCGGCCAGAGGCGACCGATGTTACATCGGTCGCCCAGACCGATTTTATGTCGGCCGGGCCCACCGATACATTAGAACAAAGGCATAATGTATCGGTGGGACCCGCCGATGTAACATCGGTCTGGTAGACCGATGTTACATTGGTTGCCGCCACCGATCTAGCCGCGGGGGGTTGTAACCGATACAACCCCTTTGGCGGTGCTAGAGCATGTGATACTCTTATGAAAGAGAGAATGCGAGTAGGCAAGCGCACCGCGCATGGAAACTCCTTCAAAGTCTTAGCCAACAGCATATATGGAGCACTGGGCTATGAGAACTCACCTATGTACAGCCCAGGGTGTGCAGCGTCTGTTACTCTGTGTGGCAGGTGGTGCCTAACTGTAGCAGCTTCGATACTTACAAAGCTGGGACTGCAGATTATATATGGCGACACAGACTCGTGCTTTGTCTCCTGTCCTGAGTCACGTGGCGTAGGGCTGCAACAAGCGCACCACCGGGTGCAGACAGCGATCAGCATACTGCACAACATTCTAGCCTACACACCCTTTCAAAGAATGAGGATGGAAGCGCCGCAGTCTGGCAGCAATGGCACAATGCTACCTCGCCATTCCTGCCACCAGTGCACCCTCCGAGCAAGTTTTCTCCAAGTGCAAAGCAATTGTTGGCCCCCAGCGGGCCAGTCTCAGTTCAGAGTTGATCGAACACCTCCTCTGCCTCAAGGAGTGGTACCGCACCATTGGTACTGTTGACCCTGCCCCATACAAGGAAGGCAGCCACTCCAATGACGCCTAACGGGTCATAATTCTCTCTTCCCTTTTTTTTTTTGTGATTCAACTTCGTTGTTTTTTTTTTCCTTTGTTTTTTTCCTTCTCACTTTCCCCCCTTCCCACATGCAATAACATGTCGGTCTCCGTCGGGTATGGCGTCTCTTCCCGACGCTGCTACCCGACATACCCGACCGGATATTTTTCGCCAAAAAAATCCCCGCGCTCCGACCGACCGGGTCGGATACTCGGGTATACCCGAGTAACCCGCGGTCGGGGCCCAGCCCTAATTGCGACCTGGTAACTCAACAATTTTGTTCATGACAAACTTTGTCAGACATGATTGTTTGACGTGAGTCACCTGAAAAGGTGATTCATTTTTTTTTTTTTTTTTCAAAAAAAATAACTTCAGTGAAAAAGAGTCATCCGAGTGTAGTAAGCTGTGGTGGACATCGGTGTGATATGTCGTTTCACCCAGGAATTTTATAGTGTGCTTCTTGTCCTAATGGTCATGGCTGATCAATGACAATGACAGTGCAATTGCATGAGGTCGGTGCGCTGTGAGAGTTCGACTCTCTGTGCAGCCCACTTTTAGCGGCTGCAGACCCTGCCTCCCTGCACTTACTGATTCGGTAAACCATGCTCGTTGTCACAATGACGCATTAAGCATGACCAATAGTGACCGGTAGGGACATAGCAGTGAACGCCAAGGGGGCGGTCACAGGGGTCGCGCTCGTGACCGTTGTTTGCATTGCGTCGATTGTGACGTTACCGATTTGCTGGGTCACCGGCCCACGGGAGGGGCGTCACTTTGACGAGCCATTTGTCCCGCCGTGTACGCGTGGCGATGTACCCCTTGGACGCGATTTTGCGCGTGAAGAACCGATGCGAAATCTGACCAATAGGATGCCAGGACTGGCACACTGGAGCAGTTGACAACCTGGTCCGCAGATGGATGGCCCTTGGATCTTGTAGAAAAACGCGCCTTGGGAGGTGTTCAAGTGTCTGAGCCTAGCACTATATAATGGGAGAGCATCCTCCCCCTCTCGCCCCCTCATCCAACTGCCTGCCCAACTCACCCCTCCCAACCTCTCCCAATAGACCCCACACACCCAACACCTTCCCGTCCCCCACCCTCCCCCCACCCAACTCACTCCACTAAAATGTCTGGACGCGGCAAAAGCGGCGGAAAAGGTCTCGGCAAAGGCGGTGCGAAACGTGTGTTTCCAACTTGCACACTTCCCCATCAACCCTAGCCTCAACTTGTACTCATCCAAATTGATTATTCTATTATTCTTTCCACACAGGCCACCGTAAGATTTTGCGCGACAACATCCAAGGTATCACCAAACCCGCAATCCGGAGACTTGCTCGTCGTGGAGGAGTCAAGCGGATATCAGGTCTGATATATGAGGAAACTCGAGGTGTCCTGAAGGTGAGCCTCTTTCCTTTCCCCGCTTCTAACCCTTTGTCACCAGTTGTCCTGACTCTCATTTGCACCTCACTTTAACAAGATCTTCTTGGAAAATGTCATCCGAGACTCAGTCACTTACACCGAGCACGCCAAACGGAAAACAGTCACCTCCCTTGACGTGGTCTACGCCCTTAAACGTCAAGGCCGGACGCTCTACGGCTTCGGAGCATAGTCCCGTCACCTCCCCACATCATTTCTTAGTAATCCTTCATCCTTTGTTACGCTTGAAAAATTTCATCCTTTGTTCTTGACATTTGTTCTTCCAATCCTGTCTACACATCAAAGCCCATCCAAGTAATATGTATTATCATTCACACTTTCAACTTGCGTTATCCTTATGAATCGCGTGCCCCCGGCCCGCGTCTGCCCTTTCTTGACCCCACCCCTCCCAACCCCTCCCTTCCTCGCCTGATTCACACAGAGTGATACATGCAAATAAGTGCCCTGGCCGGATGTCATTGCAACACATCTAGTTTTTAAAGAATTGTAATTGATGGAAGATAGCGCAAACCAACAGAGTATTCTATTATAAGAAGGAACACAGATCAACAGAGCACTCTGGCCAAGTTCATGATGCGCAACATTCAAGCGGTATGTAATGTAAAGACGACGAGCTGAAATTCAATGGAAATAAAGATATCTGAGGGAAGCAAAAAAATCACCAACAATAACTGTATTCTTTTATATATCTGTTTTTCGGTTTAACTACAGCGTGAACCTTCTATATACTTCACGAGTTCCCCAACGTCATATAATTCTTCTGTTCCCTGTTATGGAATAAAAAAATCCAAAGGTATCTCGGATGGGCATGGGCCTGATCACTTTAAGAATTGGGGATCTTTTTACCCAAAGCTTCTAATTGCGGGGTATTTATGAGTAACGGCTTTTTTTCTACTTCCACACCAGTTTCCTGAATTTGTCGTACTTCGAGTTCGCTTTCGCTGGCGATCGGAAAATCAAGGCATATGATTTAGAGGCAACCGAAATGATTTAGTATGTTGGTTTCAAAGAGTGAGAGATTGGATAAGCAAGGAGCAAGGAAAAAGGAAGGCTAGGGACGAACTCAGAATCGGACCGTTCGTCATCAGCCCCTTTACCAATGACGACACCCCACATGATCCTCAGAATCAACCACAACCACACTATCAAAAGCACTTCCAATAACGAGAGCAGGACCAAAAAGGCAACCCAGTACGAAGTGCAAAAGAAATAGCCTTGCGATGGATTCCAAATCCAGGGCATTTCTGATGGTAATTCAGCGTAGATGGACCAGATTATTTTGGGGAAGATGTAGTGTCGAGTGACGATCCACGAAAGCACAAAGAGTGAGAACATTCCATCGCACGCCCATCCGCCTCCCAGGTAGTTCAACATCTTGGCCATCTTGAGGTGAGAATCATGAATGAGCCATTGTCAGCAATTTTAACACCTTTTTATAAACATATGGTGCATGTTTCTTCCTAACTGTGTATTGGATCTACTCACATAGAGTAAGATATCCGAGAAGTCCATGGTTGCATGGATGGCCAGTCCTAATCCAGTGAAGTTGACTGCGTAACTTGCACATATCAATAAGCAAGTGACAATATGGTCTGGAGGATTGAATTAGAAACGAGCGGCAGAGGTCAGTTATCCTGCTATTAACTTTTTCTTGCCCTCAATAAATATGGAATTTTTTTTAAAAAAAATGGAAGCCAGGCACAAGAGAAGAAAAAAATGAGATGCGTAGAAAGATGGCAAACGAGCAGTCATTTGGTAGTGATCTTTTCGATGTTTCTCCAGGTTTAACGCGACGATTTGTTGGATCCAAAAGGCCGCCTGGGAAAGATAATAAAACTTGGTGAGGCCGGGTATGGAGTCACGAGGATGGTCGATCCAATATTGTCTGATATTCAGGGAGTAGATCGGGTCCGGATATTCTGATAGGATTTTCTGAAGTATTCACGATTTTTCAAAAAGGAAGCAGAAAAAAAGTTACGAAATTGGTGAGACGTGTTGTCATTTAATTCAAGTGAGATGAATCAAGACTGACCACGCCGATTACCCAGAAAACCGAGTAATAGCTTAACGCCCAACCTTGCTGAGCAAATTTGATGAGTTTGCTTGAGTTCTGCCTCAGGCCTAGCCAACTCCCGATGGGTATCCAGATGAAGTCGATCGACAATTTTCTAACGGTTAGCCAAACCAAGACCCAGAAGCCCACGAAGTAGATATCATCGTTCCCCTTGAAATAGAGCCCAGTGACCGGGTTGAGGTACGACAGATAGATGAATTTGGGGATCGGATTCCGGTATTGAATCGTGGGTAGTCTGGTTTGGTAGGTTGATAGTGGTTGTGTCGATGGATTGGATAGGTTCGGCAGGGATATATTGAGGGCTATGATGACGGTGGTGATGGAGATGGCCGTGACTGAGGAAGTTATCGTTATTTACGGTTTTTTTTTTTTTTTTTCAAAAACAAGACAGTCAGTAAGCCCGTTTTCTATGGGAGGCAGGACTGTTCTGGAGAGATACTCAACTGAGTTGCCATTCAGCGCAGACCTGCAGAAATCCCTTGTGCGGCTTCGGGACATATCTGATTTTCCGGGTGGCCATCGCCGCAGTTCCGAGTCTTTTTGGGTGGGTGTTGAGTGACTTTCCTACTGCAGACTGTGATCAGCCAGGAATCCCTCGGGGGCACCTCCGGGTCCCTCGAGGCTCCGGGACCAGCACTGTGCGCAGGCCTGCAGGCCTGAAATGCATCCGCTGTCCGCGTCGGGATTACCCGCGACCTGGGTTTCAACGACAGCCAGTAGGGGGGTTCACGATAAGATTTATCGCTTCTCGCGCGCTTCAAATTTTTTTCTCGCGCGAGAATTCTCGCTTAAATTTATGATAAAATTTTAACACCACGAGCAGCCCCCACGGGTGTCTCGCTCGCTCAACTCAACTAAAAAAAACTTAATTATATGTGCGCAGCACTCGCGCAGCACATCTAAAAATTTCTCGCGCCGCTTAAAAAAAAAACTCGCAGATCCTTATTGTGAACCCCCCTAGTATGTACTTCCCGTAGAAGAAAAATGTACAGCTGTAAATATTTACATATCTATGTTCTCAAAAAGCTCGTCCTTGGAGGAGGAACAAAAGTATACCATACAGCCAGACATACAGGCGTCCAAAAACCCTGCACACAGCTAGCCCTTTGGGCCCTGGCTGATTGTTGCTCAGAGTGCCAGACCCAGTGATCATTGATCAGACGAGTGTTGTTGACTCGCATTTTTGCATTGTCCATTTTTTGGGAAAAGTCTCAAGATGAGAAACAAAGAAATTGTGAAGACACCAAAATCTTTGTTGAAGCTATCCTTCCTGTTGAAATTAGATAAATACCTGGTGCTGGCCTTATTTCATCAGAAATCCATTACTGATCATGTTGATCAGCAGCAACATACTAATTACTGCTTTCCAATCCAATTTTATGAATGTTTTTTCTTTTACTTCATTGAAGTTGTTTTCACAAGAACACCCTCTCCTGGAAAGAAATACATAGCAACACCATATCTCCAAGAAATCAGAGCCATTTTGGGTGGATACACCCATTTCAAGACAAAATAAGTTGATATATTGAATTGAAGTTCATTGGAAAGGTTTTGAGAGATAATGTTGAAGATAAATGAATCATATACAGGATATACAGATAAGATGGAATCATGAAAGGAAAATTGATGATGATGATTTGAAGTTTAAAATCTATCAAATTATGAATCAGGGATCAAATATTATTTTTTTCTCTGTGAAAATAGTGCATTGAGATTGATGGGCAGAAGGAAAAAGAGATTCTTATCTTCAGTTCTTGTAAAGTTTTCAATATTTAACATTGGTAAATTTGTAAAATTGAACAAAATAAAGATTTAATTGATAAAAAATTGCTATTCAATTTTATTACATTGATCACTACTTCTTCTGTCTGCATGAAACTTTAGCAAAAAACACAGAAGGCAAGGAAATGGAATCCTCTTACTATACATTCTAACCTAACAATGACATTGAAGATAAATCACTTCATCATGATCCCAGGCTTTCTTGCCAAGTATTTTCTTGAAGAATCTCTGCATAAATCAAGTTCACTAATTTCCCATACAGAATTTTGTCCATCATTTTTTTTCTCAAGATCAACATATCAAACTGTTCAAGAAGCCGGCCGCAAGAACCAATGAAAATGATACTGAAAGAAGTAAGTTGTTCTTTTCTTTCATCAAAAGAGAAGCTGCCCCAGAATCTTTTGTTTTTGAAGCCAAGCTGGCTGGATCTCTCCCTAAATGTTTTGAGTTAAAATCAGTTCCGCGTTTATGTCATCAGATTCCCTGTTTCCTATTTTTTTTTTTTTCAGGAAACATTAAGATTGAGATGAATGTCCAGAGCTTACCATCTCCGCCCAGCGCAGCCAGATCGCTTGCTGACTTGGGAGGACCGCGCTGTAAAGTTGCGCCTGCTGCTTTCCGTCAAGGGTTTTGAAGATGTGGTAGTGTGAATTAGATGAATGGAGACAAGGTAGGAAAACAAAGGAATTGTATGGTGTCGATCCCACTCACTTCCTGCTTCCCCCCCTCTGCCTCCTGCCGGGTCGCCAGTTTTCAGGTTTTTGGCCTTTCCTCCTGTTTTCTTGGCGTTATCGACGAATTTTTCGAAGGTTTGATCTCCACTGGTAGGTGGATTAATGGCCCCCACCATTCCCTAGATTAGATCCCAGTCAAATTAGCAAAGGCAACTTAATTAAGAAAGAACTTTTTGCAGTAGAAACTCAGGAGAACTCACCCCTCCGCAGTGCGGGGCACAGTGAAACCATATTGGTGTGGGCACTAAGACTTGTAGTGTCCATTGTGGAAGATCGTCGCTTTTTGTGTTTTGGCTGCCTCATGTAGTCTAGGTCAGCAAATCTGTCGCTTTCAGAATTCTTGATATGCGCTTAGAGAGAGGCTTACTCGACGGGTATTAGACCCGAGTGAAATCCTTTTCCTTCTGGCCCGGAGGCAATCTGACATGGATTCTCAAAAGTAGACTGCGAGACGCTATGGGCCTTGGGCTGTTGGAAGTTATTTATATACGCCCTCTCAGCAAGAGGTTCAATGACAAAATTAACAAAGAAATCATCAACTCACAAAGAATAAAAATTTAACCGTATCCCCGACCTTTGCATTCACTGTGGGCGGCGTGAAAACTTTGGCTGCAGACATATCCCCTACACGGATTATGTGCGTTTTCCCGAGAGGTATAGCCTTGGAGCCTCCGGTTTCATTATTGGTAGCAGATGTTACACCGGGCGGTAGTGTTCCCTGGGACGATAGCGGGCTGGTGATGTTTGCCCAAATCACCAACCCCAAGCAAAAGCGAAAAAGCTTTGACATTCTGTGGTTGGATTTGATAGTTAGTATCTAATACTTAGCCTCAATTTGTTGGAGCAATTGAGCTTTCGTGTAAGCGGCCTTGACTCGACGGCTTGCTAGTGGGAACTTCAACAAGTTGCTCACGTTATGGAAAGGTAAAGCGATTGGGATTCGAGAGAAGACTCACTTGAGATACGACTTGAATAAGCCAAGTAAGCCAGTACTTGGTTTTTTTCGATTGAAATGACAAATATCCGATGAACGTATCAATAGGAACAATTTGGAATGGGTATGGATTCTCTAGTACTCCCCAACTTCCAGGACACGAATGATATACCCATTCTTCTGCCTCGGTTCATGAAGCTACCGATCCCCGGTTATAAAGGTTTCTCAGGTCTACTTCTCCATTGGCTACTAGGGGACCAACCTACTTTGAAATAATTATTGAATACATTATATAGCTATTCGTGACGCATTTCCTCAACTACGAATCAGTGGGTACAATTGGTATTCCCCTGTGTCGAGCAGCAGAATGTGCTCGCTGGGGATGAGAAGCACTTAGATAAGTTATTACGAACTAGGTGAACTCAATCTTCTGGAATAGCATTGCTATGGACCCGAAGTAAGTCATGTTGTGTGGACAACCTGGCCGGTAATTAAAATAGTTCCCGAGCCGTCGGTTGCAAAAGGGTCATTTTCCTATATGGTTGAACTTGGAGGCATTGAGTTTAAATGACTGAACTCTCTTCTTCCCAACTACAAATCCCAACCATCAGTGCGTCCGTCACTCAGTGAACCTCCCGCGCCAAAATTAATCGCTCGCCGAGTCGTTGCATGTGTCCTTCGCAAACAATGTTTGCCGCACATCAACCTGCTGAAGTTCTCAAGCCTTTGACTTTTTATAGCTCACAGATGAGTCTTGCAGAAGAACCAGCCATCAATTAAACAATCGGTCGACTTCAAAAAAAAAAATCTTTTCATTCACATTTCAAAATTAGAAATTGGCATGCCACTACAATCATGTTATTTTGCATTAATATATTCTCAACATAATGCCCATGCTCTTGACGACTTAAATGGAACCTGTGCACTCCTTCATTCTACACTCCTTCGGCTTGCCTTTTCGCGAATCTGCGGGAAACACGGTTTTTGCAGAAAACACTCGCAATGCACACCGCGGGTGAAATTGAGAAGTCCTTTGACGTCAGGCATGCCCCTGCGTCCAAATGCGGTCGCCCCGCCCTGGTCTGACGGCGACAGCGAGATTATGTATGTACTTCACTTGCTTATCGGGTTGACCGGACGGTATTGACTGGGCAAGCCACCGCGCCAGCCTGCCCGAGACTGAGAGAGATGTCGGCCTGCTACCAGGTTGCTAAGGGCGGCAACACCACATGATTGCGGCTGGAGGGGTTGTCTGGGCGGACCCCATACCGTCCTGGTCTGCCAGGTTGGCCGACATCGCCAACGGCGGACTGAGGCACCGCCCGAGCAAGGTCACGAATGATTGAGAGTCGTATATAAGGTATGGGCGGGTGCTTGATAAACATGAAGTTGAATGCTCTTGAACGTGTTGAGGCTTTGAGCTGAAAGATTTTCTGCTTGCCCAAACTGGAGATGGATATTTACACTTTTAATATTATCCCTCAGCTAAAGTTCTTTGAGCCTATATATATACCTTGACTGAGATATTTTCCTATATTTTCCCTGAAAATAGGAGGGGCTTTACACATGCTAGTTAATTACTGAGTAATTATGTATTGTATTCTCCTTAAGCTTAACATAGCTTTCTCAAGTTGACGAATGAATACAACATGGATGAACTCTGCAACAACTTAATTCCAGAAAGTGAAGTCCCTAAAACCTTTAAAGGGAATCCCGTCTTGACTCTTGAGGGTTGAAGTGATTATGCCCACATTCTCATCTTTCAACCATCCCAGATCAAGGACATCCTTTCATCATCATCAATGGATTGCTGTCATATGATACACAAACAATTAAAATCAAGTCAAAAAAAGTTAGTGTCCACCTTTCCTAGATGCAACATAACTTATTAGCTTGGTGGCCCTTGGTCAACAAAGCCAAGATTTGTCAATTAAGAATTTTGAGACCTTGCTTGGTAGTAAAGAATTGGATGGTGATCGCTTTCCAATTACATCCTGGATCCACTTGAGCCGTTGAGCTGCGTACATAGTGAAACGTCTTCCGGCCTGCTTGCTTGTTCTTCACATTCACCAAAGGTCCATTCATCTTATGCAAAAGACTGATATCCAGCTGATCAAGCTCCTCTCAACAAAGTGATAAATCATTGTCTTGACACCTACACTTTGCTCCAACAATTGGTGGTATCCTCGGAGAAAAACACATTTTTTCCCCGCAAGATGGCTACATACTGCTAGGGAACATATACATAACAGCGTGGACAAGTCAGGCTCAGTTGTATCCAAGTCCCTATCATTTTCTTTCCCCAGCTGTGTTGTACAATATGTTTGCACCCCCTTTTTGATGGGATCGATTTTCGCAGTTATGGCGCAGTACAGTATGACGTCAGTGTGCGCCATCGATTCCGATCATACATAACAAATACCCCGGTGGGACCGCATTCTGGTGCGCGTTTGCAAGTGCACTTAAATATGTAGGTTGCCCCAAGAATACATAAATATAATCTCCCATGAGTAGCCACTCCCAGCAGCAGCCAGCCTTAGACACACTCCCGCTGTCTTCCTCCTCACTCGCATCCACGCGCATCGGTCAACTGCACTCCCACCTCAAACGACCACCCCACACTACAAACAACAACATGTTGGTCATCCACACCACACCACATCCCTTCCGTTCTTCCTGTTGACCGCATGACTCACCATATATACCATTCCTCTCTCCAGGGCTGCTCCCAAGGGCGACATCGGCCTCATCGGCTTAGCGTAAGTTTTCATTCTTTTTCGTTCTCCCTTAACCTACCAGGAGAGATCAAGCTGGATATACATACAGATAAAACTGGCATTCTGAAATTCATGATTTCATTCTTACAGCGTCATGGGTCAGTACTCTTTTCTTTCCTCCCGGATTCATTGCTGGCCAAAAAAAGAAAGCAAACGGGCAAGATGCTAATCAGCACATCATTGACACAACTCACAAACAGGCTGTAACTTGATCATGAACATGGTCAGTACTCCTCCCCATCCATACAGTTTTCACGCACTTTCAGCTGCTTATATGCCCCCTCTTTTCACATCATTTTTTTTTTAAAAATGTAGAACGACAAAGGCTTCACAGTCGTAGCATACAACCGCACGGTCTCAAAAGTGGATGAATTCATGGAGAACCAAGCCAAAGGGTCGAACGTGATAGGGGCGCATTCGGTGGCGGAACTGTGTGAGAACCTAAAGACGCCCAGGCGGATCATTCTCTTGGTCAAAGCGGGCGATGCTGTGGATGCTTTCATCCAGCAGCTTGAGCCTCACCTCGAGAAGGGCGACATCATCATCGACGGGGGGAACTCTCACTTCCCCGATACCAACCGGAGATGCAAGGAGCTGGAGGCCAAAGGCCTGTTGTTCGTTGGATCCGGCGTATCCGGCGGTGAGGAAGGCGCAAGATACGGCCCATCACTCAGTTCGTCCACCCCTCCTGTTGTTTGCCTCCTCAAGTATTATCTCAACATGGAATGCGGATCTGTTATTTTTTTCTGCAGTGCCTGGTGGCTCAGAGGCTGCGTGGCCTCATATCAAGGAAATCTTCCAGAAGGCCGCTGCCCAATCGGAAGGCGAACCTTGCTGTGATTGGGTGGGCCAAGGCGGCTCAGGGCATTACGTCAAGATGGTTCACAACGGTATTGAAGTAAGCTCCTTCCTTGCAGACTTGCTTCACACGAACTCGTTCACTTGAGCTTGTTTTTTTATTGGCTGATTCGGAGCGCACGCGGCTCTTTTTTTTATTTGTTTATCAGTACGGCGACATGCAGCTGATCTGCGAGGCCTATGACATCTTGAAGCGGGGACTCGGCCTAGGCGAAAGCGAGATTGGAGATATTTTTGCGACTTGGAACAAGGGTGTTCTGGATTCCTTCTTGATGGAGATTACGCGGGATATCCTCAAGTTCAACGACACTGACGGCACGCCGCTGGTGACCAAGATCCTGGACAAAGCGGGGCAGAAAGGGACAGGGAAATGGACGGCGATCAATGCGCTGGACCTCGGCATGCCCGTCACGTTGATCGGAGAGGCCGTGTTTGCTCGCTGCTTGTCCGGCATCAAGGACGAACGTGTCAAGGCCAGTAAGGTGCTCGACGGCCCCCAAATCGAAGCTTTTAAAGGCGACAAGAAACAGTTCATCGACGATCTCGAGCAAGCCATGTACGCAAGCAAATTAATCTCCTATGCCCAAGGCTTCATGTTGATGAGAGAAGCCGCCAAAGAATACAATTGGACCCTGAACTAGTGAGTTTGAAATTATTGCTTTCTGAGTAATCCTACTGGCTTGTTTCTGAAATTTGTCTCAACCCCTTCTTTTAGCCCATCCATTGCACTCATGTGGCGTGGTGGCTGTATAATCCGATCAGTCTTTTTGGGCGAAGTGAGTCACATGACTCTGCATATAATCCTCGATCCGAAGATGATGCCTGTGTACTACAAATGCTGACGCGTGATTTCTTGCTTTTGCTGTGCCAGATCACGAAAGCCTTCCGTACTGAGCCGGATCTACAAAACCTGTTATTCAACGACTTCTTCAACCAAGCGATCCACAAGTCGCAACCGGGGTGGCGCCGGATCATAGCGCAAACCTCGTTGTGGGGTATCCCCACCCCGGCCTTCTCGACCGCGCTCGCCTTCTTCGACGGGTACCGCACCGCCAACCTCCCTGCCTCCTTGCTGCAGGCTCAGAGAGACTACTTCGGCGCTCATACCTTCCGCATCCTCCCCGAACACGCCTCTGAATCTTATCCCGAGGGCCAGGACATCCACGGTATCTCACGCTTTTTTTTTTATTCAGCTCTTTCTAGTCTCGTGGGATTCGCAGTTTGCTGATTGCATGGTTTTTACTCATCAAACAGTCAACTGGACTGGCCGTGGCGGTACTATCTCGTCGACCACTTATGCAGCATGAAAGGCAGCTTGACTGGTGGCTCCTTCATCTATTTAACCACCTTTCTCTTTTCTCTCCTCTGAAGCAGAAAAAAAAGAGAAGAAAAAAGAAGCGATACATTTTTAGGAAAACTCTGGATAAGTTGAAAAAGAGTATAAGCAGAAGAATGCGAGGTCAAATTCCTCTTCTCCCCTCTATAAAAGAAAAGAAGAAGAAAAATGTTTGTAGTATGGCTTTTGCAATATATATTAGAGGGTGATTATACGTAATAATATTATCACACACATGTTGTGCGTGTAATGTAGAGTGTATGGTGTGTGAAGCTTGTCTGGGTGGGTGCTTATAAAGTCCCGCTTGTCCGCTGACCAGCGAGACTTAAGCACCGGCCCAGACAGCTTAATTGTATTCTGGATGAGTGGCCTTGATCTTGGCCTCCGCTTAAGCTTGCCTTGTCCGTGTTCAAGACAAGCGGACCAGATGCTCACTATTTGTCTTGGTGAGCAGGGCCTACTCACCAAGAGTCATTCCACTCGGTGGGCAAGGCCTGCTTAACAAGAGTCTCTCTTGTTGAACAAGGCCTGCTTACCAAGAGGAATGCCTCTTGGTATGTATCTCCATCTGGGAGGCGTGGCCGGATGGCTTAAATGGGGGACAAGCCGAGCTTAAGCCTGACCCCACCCTGCTTAAGCACCGGCCAAGCGGGGCTTAAGCACCGGCCCTGCGCACTTAAGCAGAGGACACACCGGCTTAAGCAACAACGGGGCTGGCTCAACCACCTGCCCAGACAAACTTAACACACCATATCATGGCCATGATTAGCACCTGATTCTTTTGCATTTAGTTGATGGTTGATTGTGCTGCTTTTTTCATGTTGCACTACTCCTATTCATGTTCAGGCTATATCTCCTGGTTGACCATGGAAAAGACAAGGATATAGCCTATGATGTGGGCTCCAATTACTGTTGATATATCAAAGGGTGTGTAACACTGTCATTTTTTGATTGCGGTTGGTGGACTTGTTTTTTTTTTTGTCCCCTTTGCACTTGAACTGGAGGGAAATTCTTCAGTCCTTGAAAAGATAGAATTGAATACGGGTAATTCCACATCTCCAGCAGGCTCCTGACCAAAGAACATGTTCTCACTGTCTCATTTATGTTAGGAATTCTCCCTTGGGAGTAGTAGTAACAAGAATACCAAATCTAGATCTAGAACATTCTTTTCCAAATAATTATTTGACCAAACTTCACAGAGATTTTCATGAAAGATTTCAAGAATGGAGGAATGCGCTCAATTTGACCAAACTTTCAACATTTGGAGGTGAAAATTAATGATGGTGCTCAGGTTTCTAAAACCCAAGAAAGTTGGGATGCATCTATATATGTGCATTGGGAAATTCCAAATTTGGGAAAACTGATCTCATGAAAAAGTCCTCAAATGGCTCACCATCATGTCTAGGTACAAAAGCCCAGTTCATGACTCCTAACTGACTCCAGCAAACATAGTTCAATTATACCCTAGCCATGTTAAGCAAAATTTAACCATTGGGAATCAAGTTATTGGATGCTGCTGCATTGGTGGAAAATGGAGGACTTCCCTTTGCTTGGGATTTACAAATTTGACCTTTCTGGAATGAGATTCCAAACCTCTTTTGGTGGTGGGAACTTAAATGTCAATGATTTTCACCACCAAATAAGGTTTGGAATCTGGAATGAGACCGTGTACAGTGCCTTGCCAGAAAGATCTGGCGCAATTTGTTGAAGTCTAGAAGACCAACCAAGACACTTCAAGTCACAAGTCTTGGTTCAGGGGTGCAAAAAGGGTTCAAAAGAATGAATCTGAAAAAATAAATCATATTGAAAACTATTTGTAATTTATAAAATTGATTTTGCTTATTGCAGAATTTCAAAAATCTTTAATAGTGCTTGAAAAAATCTGAAAAAAATTGGAGGCCACAGCTGGACATGTGAAAAGAATGAAAATAAATGAAAAAAATTTAAAAAAATTACCGCTAGGTTTTTTGGATACTGTGGAGTGAGGCATTTGGGTGTCCCAAAAGGGGTTAAGGCACCAAATTTCCAATTTTGTCTCTGTTTTGCTGACCACTGTGATCCAATATTTCATTTGGTCAAAAAATTTTCATTTATTATCATTTCCCTCACATCTCAGGCTATACTCTCCAAATTTTTTTGGATTTTTCCAAGCGCTATTAAAGATTTTTGAAAATCTGCAATAAGCAAAATCAATTTTATAAATTGAAAATAGTTTTCAATATGATTTATTTTTTCAGATTCATTCTTTTGAACCCTTTTTGCACTCCTGGACCAAGACTTGTGACTTCAAGTACGTTGGTTGGTCTACTAGACTTGAACAAAATGCACCAGATTTATATGGCGAGGCACTGTACATTTGGAATTCCAAGTGGAGGGAAGTCCTCCAATAATTCCAATATGAACATCATGAAAAATCAAGTTTTGCTTTTCATATAAGCAGAGTGAAAGAAGCTTTGTACTTGGTGATGTCACTAACACTTTTAAATAAGCAAAACTTGATTTGATGTGGTGGAACCTCCCTGATCCTAATATTTTTAGTGTTGAAAAGAAGAACATTTTAGAATCTGGAATGCCATCTTAAGCCCTGTGAATGCATTATTGCAGACAAGAAGTCATCCATTTGCATAGGTAGATTTAACTTTAAGGATACTGCTTGGGAGCAAGCTCAAGTAAATATGGAATATAAGATTTTTTTGTGTGCCAGATTACTTTCAGGGTTGGGTCCCTCACTTATTCTCACCTGGATGCATCCAATTTATTTAATAAAGCCACCCAAATCAAACTTGGATGCTGTGGTATCAAGTAAATTGTTAGCCAACCCAAGCTTGGTTAATCGAAATCCTGGGCCACTGAGTTTGGATTGGTCACACTATAACCAGAAAAAACTTATTCAAGCACACTATAACCAGAAAGACTTATTCAAGTGGCATCAGTTGACATGCAATAGTATTATCACAAAGGCCCCCTTGCCATATTGCATTTTCTGGTAGTGTAAGTCATTCATCACTTGGAGGGAAGCACCTGAGTTGGAATTGGATGGCTGCATCTAATATTA
This sequence comes from Puccinia coronata f. sp. avenae, assembly GCA_002873125.1. Taxonomy (NCBI): domain Eukaryota; kingdom Fungi; phylum Basidiomycota; class Pucciniomycetes; order Pucciniales; family Pucciniaceae; genus Puccinia; species Puccinia coronata. Next base: position 421,404 of record PGCI01000029.1, read on the forward strand.
ACTTGGATGTGGCCATCTCATGAGGATGCTTTGCAAGCAGTTCCTTTGTCCCTGGAAGACACCTTGGATTCTTGAAAGAGAGTGGGGGATTGATTTCAATCTAGGTGGTGGAGAGATGTCAGCCATCTGTTAGTACAAACACTGCACAGATAACTAAATAACCACATAAATAAAAACCCACATATAAGATCATATAAGCTTGAGTACTCACTACCAATGTAGAGTACTAATACTCAAGCTAACACCGGATTGAGCACTGAGAAGTTAAGAGAATTAGTTACCTTGTGCATTCTGAAGTAACAAGTATACTAGCTAGTAAATTATAAGTATAAGAGCTTCACAGTCAGAGACCAAAAAAGCCTTAGGATTACTGAGCCCAACCAGATTAATATAAAGAATGGTGACTGGGGCTTTTTCCTCATTTCTCTCTCCATCAATTTCATCCCTTTTCCATTAGTATACATACCTTTTCTATTGTCTTTGTATCCTAATTCTATCTTCCTCTAGTAGTTGATGCCTTTTGTCTACTACTAACCTCTAGTCATAAGTCACTCCTCTATCCAACCAAATACTAGTGATTATTCATAGTTATCATTTACCTTGTCCAACTTGCCTCCGTCCAAAGTGAAGGGTAGATTGAGCTCTGAGCTGGTAGCCAAGTCATATATAGATCATGGCGGGATCTGCGTGATAATGTATCTTCTTTTTCATCCTAGATTCAACAGAGATCTAGGCTTAAAAGAGACAAACTATTGGAATCACAGTGACCAGAAAAGAGTTAGTTGCACCAAGGTTTTGTGGGGAGGGAGTGGCTCCAGGCCCATGTAAGAAAAAATGCAACTCTTTTCATTTCACACAAATTCAAAATAAGTTTTTATCCCCTCATATGGTTGTACCAGAGGATGATAAAGTCAACATCTTCATGTTTATCAAAAGGGAGAAAATTGAGAACAGTGGTGGGAAAAAAAAGTGAAAGTTTCTTATGAATTGAAAGAATTATTTGGTCAAAGTGAAACAAAAGATCAAAAAAACAAATCAGGCTTGTGAACTGAAGAAGGGTGTTGTGAAGCATGCAGTGAAAACTCTTTTCAATGAATTATTTCAATTTGATTCCGACCATCTTCAAAGATTATCCAAAGAAATAAGGGCTTGATGTCTATGATGCTCAATTAAGCCAAGCAACTTATAATCCTCATAATGAGCAAAAGGAAGAAACTTGAGAATAATTCTGAACAGTTCTATTTCAAATTTATAATAAATTTTATTCATTTTGAGTTTCTGCATTTTATTGTCTCCAGGTTTGATTTTGAAATTTTTCAAGAAATGATTGTCAAAGCTATCTTTGAAGCTCAAAATTTGATCCTGGGGTACTTTTGTGGCCGCAGTGTATTGTTTTTGAAAAAACTGCTCAAGTGAATCTCTGAAAAATTCAATCCTATCTTCTTCAATTTGAAGTGATGGCATAAGCAAACCCATCTCAAAATCAAATGAAACCTTTAACCAAGTATTCTCATCCAAAACTTTGATATCCAATGAAACAGGAATGGTAGGAATTGTGTTAGTCAATCCTGTAATACCAATTTTGTAGACTATCCAAACAATTGGATATCATCACTCACATTTTAAAAGTTGAGATTCTGCCAAATTTTCAGAAAGGCTGTCAGAAATGAATCCCTTGGCACCCATCTTGTGGTACAAATCAGAGTAATTAATTCTTCCATATTTATCCAATCTATTTAAAACATGACTTAGAAAAGCTGAACATCTTTGTTGTTGTTCAAAAATTGTGATACTTGCTCCTTGGATAGAATTTGTAATTGCAACATGTCAATCAAGAGATTGAACATCACACCATATCCTCTTTCAACCATTTTTGTGCCTACTTTCTCTTGCCATTGGGCCTGGGGTAAAAATTCCACTACCTGAAAGGCAGAATCAAGAGATCCTGTCACAGAAATTATCTCTAATGGATCTTCATTCATGAGGTCATCTTGAGAATTGAATTGTTTTCCTCTCAATTCTTGCAGCTTGGGTTCATAGAGATTTCTCACCTGTTGCTTGACAATTTCTAGTTTCTTTTTAACACTTGACTTTTCTTCTATAGTCAGTCTTGATTGCAACAACTCAGATGCCCAATCATGCAAGTTGTTTAAAGACTTTATGTAAAATCTCATTGCTTCAACTTCTATTAATAAGATAAGATTGCAGAATAGTCTCACTAGTATGACCTTGAATAATTATCAAGAACAGCAAAAATTTGCAAAGAACAGTTTCACCAACCATGAGTTATTTTGTTCTTCTTGGGAAGACTGGCCTTGTCCAACTTTTGGCAAGCAGCTAGTTAATCAAAGAATCATGTTCAATGAATTGCAGATGGATGCAAGCACAGCGTGCAATAATTTGCAAATTCTTGAACATGTATTCTTACCTGTCACAGGGGATGCATATGAGCTTTCTGAAGTCATCGCCTCGCTAGATTGCTTCCTGGTTAACCAGCCTTTGAGTTGATCTTTCATATAATTGGAATCTACTTGATCTGAAGGGTACAAGTTCAGATGCGTCGTTGAATGTGATCTAGATAGGCCTTTTTTGAATTCCATGGGTTGAACGCCTTGTAAGATATTCCAGGCTTTTAAGCTAGATATCAGAACACTAGGATCAAAGCGGAAGAAGCGCATCTTAGGAAGCCAATATGTACTGGCGGAGATGATGCTTTCAAGAGTTGTGGATGTGGGTGGAAGCTGGTGGGTGGAAGTCGCTTTATTTATCCTGCTCTACGATAGTACAAATCGTTGGAGCCAAGTCGCTGCCAGAGCGTATCAATTCGTTGTGACTCGTGAGGAGATCTTATGAGCAGGGTAAGTCGATCTTAGAGTGTTGCCCCTGTTGCAAATATGGAGAAGAGGCAAGTGCCATCTAGACCGAGAGTCTAAGTAGAGATATTTTACTCAGCAGTGTCCAGCGATGAGTGGATCCAGACCTGGATCTTGTTGCAAAACGGCCCCCGCTGAGCCCAAACATCAACTGCGAGTTGGGCAGGCCGCAGGATTGCTCCGAGCTTTACTAATTAACCACTCCGACGAGACGCGAGCCGCCTCGGGAGGCGGCCCTCCGGGCCCCCCGAGCGGGGCACAGGGAGGGACTTGGATTGCTCAATCCCTCTCAATTTCGTGAGGGCTGGAACAAGGTCAACCCGATGGCCAGCCGACGTTATGACCCGGGGAGTGCGCCCCCGTGGCTATCTGCGAAACCCCCGGGGCGCGCAGCAAGCGGGATTCTGAAAAGTTCATGTACGCTCTGGACACTGGAGTCTGTGGTTGACTTGACGAACTTCATCACGAGCACCACGCAACACCAGAGGTCTTACGAGTCGAAGTCTATCATGGATATCGATCCTACACATCCAACTGTTGATCCCACCGACGAACCCGCTGTAGTTGACCCTGACAAAGTGACGATCGTAAGTGACTCTTCACGCTGCGCTCTCTGGGCCAACAAAACTTCTTTTTCTTTTTTTCATCACTAGAAATTGATGAACATTTTTTTGTTCGTTCCCCTTTGCAATGTAAAGCTTCCTGGTGAGAAACACGATGCAATGACTTTTTCGTTAAAAGAAGAAGACCACACGCTGGGGAATTCGTTACGCTACATCATCATGAAGAAGTGAGTTATGCCATTCAAGATTTGTGTACGCGCTCATCGGGTCAGAACATAGTTCACAACGGAAGTCCAAGGTGAGATTGTAAACAAAAGACAAGAAACTAATGAACTGGTGTTTTTTTCTGTTTTTGCGGCGGCGGCGGCAAAAAAACGAACATCCAGTCCTGACGTCGAGTTTTGTGGTTATTCATTACCTCACCCATCGGAGCCGAAGCTGCATCTGCGGATCCAAATGTACGACAACAAGTCTGCGATGGACGCACTGGCGAAAGGGCTGGACGATCTGGAGCAACTAGTGCGCGTCCTCTCCGAGCGTTACCGTGCAGAACTCGAGCGCGGCAAGTTCGAGCGCTTCGAGGAACCCACCTGCGAAGAACGTCTGGCAGATATCAAGCGGCGCAAGTACCCCCATCTCTTAGTGGACTCTCAAGGCGATATATCCATGAACTCTTGATAAACCAACCACCCTCTTGTTACCCTTTTCGCTCTCGTTCGTTTTGAGTACTTCGACAAAGGTTCACTATCGTCCTTCCCCTACTTGATATCAACCCCAGAAGAAGACTCTTACTCAATCCTGATGCATGAAGGATACGTTTACTACTTAGCTTCTCAAGACACCTGTTACCTTGTTTCTCAGAATCAGGATCAGATCCTCATGATCTGTGTAAAATACCTTACCATTCGTCCTCTTTTCCTCTACCAAAACAGGCCAAAAAATTAAGCCCTGATTGCATTCCAATCCGTATTACTGCAATTCATTCTCATGTGTAACTATTGGTGAGGCCGTCTTGCACCCACTGAATGCGCGGAGAACTTAACTTTAAAGCGTGGTCAACACTGAAGCGAGTCTTTTTGAGAATCGGTCAATCTGGAGATACAGTCTCTACGCGGGGTGAGTGTTTATCTGCACGGGATGCTTTCCTCGACTCCAGTGCCGTCTGAGTCAATGCGGTAAAAGGTGGCCGCTTAGATGTGGCGAGGAAAATGTTGTCATCAGCTTCCTTCACATTTTGAGACAACAAGTTGCAGTCAACATCTCCAGACCGTGACTACTGACGAGTTCAGGCTGTTCGTCTCAACCAGTTCCTACTCGTACTACACAAGGCGGACAACTGATATTTCAAGGTGAATCTAAATACGCCTTTCGTGAGATGGAGACTAACTAACTCATTACAAGCTCGATTGTTTATGTATGCATGGGAGAAAAAATACAGCATACTTTATAATCAATCAAAGATACTACGGCAGCAAAATGGTAAAACTGTTCCTAGTTTATATAATAATAATTTAGCAAATTCATTTCATTTGTTCCTATCGACCTACGACTCGATTGAAGTCTTCTTATCTTCACCATACCCCGACAAAATATCGGTTGCCTTCAATACTTAGTGCCCAACCCAAGCTCGCGTCCTCTCGACCAAGAACCACTACCCAGATTGGGCATGAAAATACGGTTAGCTCACGCTGCTACTGCCAGTTAAGAATATATTTTCAAGCTCACAATTTTGCTGCCAGCCTTGGAGGATTTCATCGTCACGCCATTTCGCCTCTGGGTAATGTCAAGCAAGCCATAGGTAAAATCAGCTGCGATTTTTTTTACATATAAACCGTTGAATTCTAGCCTCACCACAGTTTGAATCATCAAATCTCTGATGGAATTAGGAGCAGAGGTAAATAAGAGCGTCAAAACTTGAGCTCCGGCTTGATGGCATGCAATGTCGATTAAGCTGAACGTCATCGGTTAAAAGAATTTCCCCCCAGATTAGTACATTTCACCCGTGATGGCAATGTGATATACTGACGCTGGGCGTCCATGTCCATACTCGCATATCGATTTTACATAGTCCTCGACTATCCTGCTTTCCATTCCCGAAACCTTGAGAACCTTTTCAATGGCTTTGGCGCCAAAATTGTCGATGGACAACTCGCAAGCCAGTTGTGTCTCGGTCAATCTTTCGAATAGTTTCTTCTGGATGGCACCAGTCGAGTGCTCTATCAGATGAAGGATGACAAAGTTCTACGTGATCGTGAATGCTAAGGTTAGAAACTGATCCCTATGAAACATTGAAGAGGCCGTCCTGACTTACGCCCCACTGTTGTACTGCACATGAATATATATCTACCAAAAGCTCTTCCACCACATCTGCCTTGGCAGCCTCATTCCAGTTTTCCAACACGCTCTGGACAATCAGCGACCCAACTTCATCTTTGGCAGTTGCAGCTGTATTGAGCAAGACTCAGTCAGAACAAATAATATAGATTGGGTACGGGTCGTTGCTAGTTTCTCACTTACCCCATTCGCCTTTTAGTAGCTCATTCAGACTTCGCTCCAGGCCCCCCGATTTTCCCGCGCCGTCGCCGTATTGGTTGAGACCCGTGGCCTTCCCATTGCCGGTACTTAAAGATATGGTGCTACTGGATCCCCCGCCAACACTGAGGAGTCGGGCCCATACATGACCAGCACTCTTGTGCGTCACGGTTTCTTTCTTCTTCAAAAGCTCTTGCGAGACCATTCGTCGAACATGATTTTCTCCCTCTTCGTCAACATCAATCATCTTTTGAAGACAATGCGTCGCGAAAGTATCTTGGGCCAGCGTAACAATTTGACCAGAAATTCTCTCTGCAAGCTCCAATCGCTCCCCGGAAGTCGCATGCTCGATTGCTCGAGAAACTAAAAAATTACCTGAGCCAAAAATTCGAAGAGTTAAAAGGTGGACTCCCGGCATTTCTACTGAGAAATTGGCTCTCACCAAATCGGTTGGTCATAAGTTCAAGGCTGTACTCAATCACCAGTCTCGTAATCTCCTGGCGCGGCTTTTCCGTGTGGCGATTAGGCAAGAGACCATTTGAAGCTTTGTCGATACCAATTGATTGTGTTAGGGCGGATTGTTTGAGCTTTTGTTGCATAAATATACTGGCCTGCTGATCGTTGTGTTTGGTGATCCTTCGTATAAAGTACTAAAAAACCGGGTCAGTTTTGCGGCCATGGTTTGGGAAGACGGCTAGCTGCCTCACCTCATAGTCACAGTCAGTATCCCCCGCTAGCAGCGCTCTGTAGTTCACTATTCCTGGACCATGGGACGATGCTGCATCATGAATTGGGGCAGGATTTTGTATCGATGGCGGTAACATTGACGTTCCGCCGCCCACGGGATTGACGCGTAACTGAATAATATCCAGAACCAAATCATACGTCAGCCTCAACTGGACAAACTTCATTACCGTTTCAGCTTCAGGTCATTTGACCCTTGATCAAGGTCAATTCAGACAATCCCCACCTACCGTGGAGTAATCCAGGGGACCAAATTGCCTCGAAGGAAAACCAGAGACGGCAGTTGGATTCATGCTTGAAGCAATTGGGCCAGATATATCATCTGGCTGTCGTGGAGGAGGTGGTGCAACATTGTTTTGCATTACCCGAAGGCCGCCAGTGGGATTCGCCTCCAAGTTTAAAGGCGCGCCAACACTAGGGTTATTAGAAATAGGGAGATTTCCCAAAGGAACCAATCGGTTGTGGAGTGGACTTGGAAACGCATTACTGGGCGGTAGATTGGAGGTAAAGTTATTGCCGCTCGGAACATTGTTCGCCAACTTCACATTGGCCTGGTGCTCTCTTTGAGATTGCGCCCCCACCAAGCTGATGTTAGCTTTTAATTGGTGGATTTCTTGATCTTGTTTGACGGTCTTACGCTCGAGTTGCTCGATTCTCAGTAACAGCTGGCTCACAAGCTCATTGTTTTGAGGTTGGACAGCCAAAGGAGAAGCTAATGATTGTCGGAGATTCTCATTAGGAGGTGAACAATCTAATAATGGGAGCGTGGCATCAAGCGGCCGCCAAAGACCCGGCGAGTTGGGACAAATGGCCGCCTCGGAGTTAGGGTTTTTGGGTTTAGTAACGTTGGATTTTGAATAGAAAGCTTCCTGTAGAGACAAGGAGGGAATATGCGTCAGAGCTGTGAATAGACAAACTCTTTCTAGCTGACATGTACTTACTTCACCAAACGACATAGGAAGAGGCCATGTAGATTCACCTGAATGATTTTCGAAAGCAAAGGTGTGTAATGAGGGATTTCGATGATCGAACTTCTTAAGAGGGAGACCATATGGGTTGTTCTCATCGGGAGACATCGAGTATCCGTTGAGCATCCTATTGAAAGAATGAGAGGTGCTGCCATCAGGGGCAAGAAACGAGCGACCTGTAGAGGGTGCTGAAGATGTTTGAGTGAAGCTGAGAGCTGGAGAGCCCAGAGCGATATTGCCGTCCCCCCTCGATTGAGCAAGGTCATGTAAAGGGCGTGGCGCATTAGATGCGTGACCTGGGGGCGTATTACTCGGCCTGTCCAGTCTGAGGGAGGCCACAGGCTCCGGTTGCTGACGCGTTGAGTTGGGATCGGAGTTGTCAGGCTCTTTGAGTAATGGTACCGGCCTGTTGGTCATGAGGCTATTATTCTTGTTGAGTGAATCCAGATGAGAGGGATGAGAGGCTCCACCCGGTGCTGGAGCTGCCCACATGCTTGAGCTGAGCGCGTACCCACCCGAATTGATGCTACCGCCAATTGTAGAGGGGTGAGCATCTCGATTTGCGACAAGCTCCCGATGATCGGAAGAGCGACGTGGCCATTGGTCTCCTTCTCTGCCGGCCAGACCGGATTCTTCAAGCCACTGTTCGAGATGTGTGTGAAGTGAGGCTGTGAATGATCAATCCTAGAGCCGGGGCGAGAACTGCCGATGGCTCCGACAGGGCGGGCCACTTCACAGTTCACCGAGGCCAGAGAAACTTCAGGGGACGTCCGGCTGATGCCCACCGTGAGGGCCGAGAGCCGGCGATCGGCAAGCCGCGAGTTGCCTGTGGATATGGCCTCATTTGTGAGGTTTGCGGATTGGCTCTGGGGTTTATTTAGAGCGGTCATCGATGGAAAGGGCAAGCTACGGGACTTGGAATCGACGGATAACTCTTTCAGAGGGAGTTTGTCCAGCAGTAAGCTGGTGATGGACATCAACAGCTCAAGTGCGGCAAGACGAGACCGAGGCGCGCAGCCGGTTCTAAAGTGGGACGTTTGACCAACTCAAAGTGGGCAAAATAGGGTGGCGACGAAACAGCAGATCAAGACAGAAAGATGGAGTGAGACTTTGTCCTTGTTGGCTTCTCGATAAAGAAAAGGTACTAGTAAGTAATAGAGGGCTAGTAAGTAATAGAGGGAGGTAGAGGGAGGTACCGTATGGGAGAGAGAGAGCAGAGCTCAACTGCACGAGAGTTGAGTAGGATACGGGCGATCGTGTAATGGGTAGGCACAGCAGATACAGCAAGGAGATAGATAGATGACGTTGAATGGATGGATGGATGGATGGAGCAGTCACTGAAATGGAACAGTTGAGTGGAGGTGGAAGAGAGTGATGGCAACAGCTGAGCAATAGTAAACTGTGTCAGTCGGCGGGAAAGGGAAAGTCAATCAATAGTAAACTGTGTCAGTCGGCGGGAAAGGGAAAGTCAATGGATCGTTAAAATATAGATATTTGTTGTGTTTACTGGAGTGCTCGTTCAATATAATTCGGGCAAGATGATGACTCGGAAGAAAGGAAGAGGATGATCAGCCGAACGGCTAAGAGGGTCTAGGTTGGGTGCCAGGTGAACTGAGGATGAAAGAATTTTCACGAGCGGATCAGCGGTAAGCCAGAGAGAAATCAAGGAGAGAGAAAGAGATTGTGGACCAACGGGTATTTATTAAGGAGACGATGTCATAATGCCATCCAGCACCTTATAAAGCCGGATCCAACTAATGAAGAGCATAAGCATGTCCTGCGACGGTCACAGTGGATTTCAACCGTCACAGGGCAGCTGAAGCATGGGCAACAGAGGAGGTCACTGAATCGATCACTTTCAGCTCATGGAGACTCCAACTGAAAGACTCTGAACCACCGACTGGCTCGGGCCACCGGCTTGAGAGTCCGGACCTGAACGCGCCGTGCAGTGGATGATCATGTGGGCTTCTGCCCATGACAAAGCATGAGCGACTGGTTGAACTTAAATGTCTCTTGCCTCTTTGGTGTTTGTTGCCTTCAAGCGCTTAAGCTGAACAAGCTTTTTTCTATCTCTTGGTCGCTGAAAGCTTTCTGTCGAACACAATTGAGAAGCGAAATCACATTCACCAGCACCAGCTGGCTGACGAAAACCTGGCGGACGACGAATCCAAGGAAATACTCTGCGGGCATCCCCCCGACTGGAATCAGACAACAACCCCACTTGAGTCCAGCATGGATGACAATACCAGCCGGCCAGCGCTGGAGAACAACAGGAGGAACAGGTTCCATAAGATACCTTGTATTATAAAGTGCAAGGTTTCAACATTCTTCATGGCATTTCTTGTTTCAAAATTAACACAAGCCGACATAAGATGTAAATATGTATTCCCTGCTGTGCCCGGCTTGGTGGCAATGCGAGTGCGAGTGACCTCATATCTGTCGCATTGCACCGACCGCAGGGAGCTGGAGACAGAGACCCTACAGGTTGCAGGGCCTCCTTACGAGAGTCTTTGTTGTCAAATGGTTAGGCTCGTTCCGAGTAACCTGTTGCAATACTAAAATGGTGCCCACCGCCAGCTGCACAGATTTGTTCTGTTTTAACCGCATCAACTATGTATTCAACACTTCAATCAAAATATCGATTCGTTACACGGGGTGGGTTAGCCCTAGGCTTCCGTATGTTTCAGGAATCAGAGGCTCGCGAGGCGCCTTCAGTCAAGTCTCACCCCCCCTGAAACGAGGGGATGGGTTCACATCGTATTCCACTGGCCCTCTGAAACGATAGGATTGCATTCAGATTCATGCCAGGCGCTTCGGAGAGTCTCCACTAGCCAGATGTGAATATAAAAAGCAAGCGTTTGTTGGCAATAGTGACCCATCACTCCCTCCCGCAATCAAAATCAGCTTCAAACAGTAAGAATACACATATTTATCCCCAACTAGCCTTCCTACTACTTTCGTTTGGTCCAAGCTTTTCTTCATTTTCTTCATCCCTTCGAGAGCAAAATGCAGTTTACCTATTTAGCTACCGCTGTCTTGATGGTCTGTGGTGCCAACGCTGATGCGCCACCAGCTGCACCAGGAACTCCAGCCGTTGCTCCCCCGGTCACCCCACCTACAACTGTAGGAGCTCCTCCTCCGCCTCCCGCCAAGGAGCCCACTATTATTAAGGCGCAATGTATTCAATCTTACTTGCCCTTCTCGGAGGCCGATCTTGCCGCCATGTCCTCCAACCAAACTGACGCTGCACCGAAAGGAAATTGTTGGTCCCTACTCGCCGTAACATTAGCAGTTGTGGCCTGAACTAATGATGAAAGTCTCTACACAGACTCGACCGTCCCCACCGAGGTTGCTTGCAAAGGCCCTGTGGGGACTGTTGATGCTTTATGCGACATCAGCTCCTGTGACAACAAGTTTCCCGGTAAGTGATTAATGTCGTGGATTGTATCTTAGATCCCCTTTGGACCTTCAGCTCATCCAACAACTTCCTACACCAGTTTGTAACTCTTGCGCCGAGTTGACTCTTCAGGGAGAAAACAACGTCACCACTTCGACAAACATTATACCTCAAGTCACTTGCATCAATAACTATATGTTCGGTGACGATAATGACCCAAAGAAAAACAGTAAGTGCCCCCGTCTCCACCTGAACTGACTTTTCAAGTGAAAAGCAAGCTGAAAAGTCATTTTTTTTTTTTTGAACGTCGGTTGATGTTTCAGTCTGCACCGATGTCAACTACAAAACGTACACTTGCACCGGTGGTTGCACTGGCTTTACATGTAAGTCATGATTTGTGCGCAGCTGACGAGGGGAACACAAACTAACATTTGAAGAATCGTTCACGCCTTCCTCCAGCCTGCTCGATGTGCGTCAGCGTCAAAGACCCCGCACTCCAGACTAACCAGACAACCACTCCTTAGAGCATTCTTTTTCACTTCTCATCTTCCAGCCGTACATATATATACATGTTGTTTCCTTCTTTCAGCCCTTCCTTTGAAATTACTCTCTGACACAATCTTCTTCAATAAAAGCCTTTCAGGTAACACCAGTTGAATCACATAGGGTAAAAAAGAAGATCCTAACATGTCGCATGTAGAAGCATGGGCTGAAATCGAGCATCAAATTTGCTCAACTGACATGTATCGTCACGGGTGGTCGTGGCAAGACGTACTCTCAAAAACAGCCCACTGTTCAGTCTTTTGTTGTTGCCTTTTAGCTCAAAGCTCTGGTTAGATGTTTCGAATCTAAAAGTATGAGTGTGGTATCGATCAGTAGTGACGGTTCAATTGCACAACATGGTGTCCATTAGCGTACTATTTTTTAGCAGGAAAAAGGAAGAAAGGTTTGGTAAGGAAGGGTGAAGATGCTTCATGAGTCCCTCATTATCTAGCATGAGCTTGATCATTAATAAAAAGACCCAGCCAAAAAATGCAAGATTTGTCAATCGAGAAATGTTCGTTCTGGTAAAAAAAAAGTCATAAAAGCTATTGGTTGTAATAAACCACGGGTCATGGTTAAACGACCCCCAAAACCAGAGAATCAACTCCCAAGACTTGCGGACGTCAAAATTACCATGTCTCGACGGCCCCGCAACCAATTGGGAGTCGATCATCCAATTCTGCATGAGAAATGGGAGTCGGCGGGATAATTTTCAATACATTAAATTCCAATCCAAGCTGCGACCCCCATGGGAGTCGTTTGACCAAAAAAAAGGCTGAGCATGGTAGTCAATCCCCGGAAAACTCCAACCACATGTCGGAGCCAGCACCATTGGTTTTACCTGGGATGCTTGAATATATTTCACTCCTCAGCCATAATCCAAATTCATCACACTGCCAGAAAAGTTGGCTCGGATGGCTGCATCCGAGTTTTTATTGGATGCGGCCATCCAATTCAAACTCGGGCGCGCGCCACCAAATGAATCGCTGACCCATTCAAACTCAGCGGCCCGGGCTTTTGGCCACCAATTTTGAATCGGTCAGTGATTCACTCGGTGGCGCGCGCCTGAGTTTGAACCGGATGGCCGCATTCGATACATAAAAACTCGGATGCAGCCATCCAAGCCAGATTTTCTGGCAGTGTCAGTTGTCACACGTGAATCTGATTTTTTTGATGAGGTTTTGAATGGATAAATTACACGTGCTATTGACTTATCCTTGGAAGCAGAATTCAAGGTATACAATGAGGCCTTTTTCAAAGTTTGGGGGCTCTGGAGGAAGTGATTGAAGATATAAACAGTGATGTGAGAAATTGCCCCAGGAATACTGTACCTAAGTTTGAAGGCTAAGATTTGAGTGCACTGGCCAACTACAACTGTTTAATTTCAGCTGAAAAAAAAGAATAAAAGGTCCTCTATTGGAATCTTTAATAACTTTTTTATTCATTTAGGGTGTTCAAGTATACATAAAAATTTTGTGTAACATAAAAACATAAATGTGAAAATTTGACTGGGAGCTGTCAAAAAAAAATTATGCATGCTGACAGCTCCCTGCCAAATTTTGATGTTTAGCACCAGGGGAGAGGAGGGGGCACTCCCCAGGGAGTGCCATAGCTTAACTTTTTTCTGTAACTCTGGTGGACACCTCCCCTACATCTTTCTTTGAACTTCACAAAGGATTGGTTAACCCATGTTGAACTCATCTGGAATTTGACTGGAATTTAGTTTGATATGTATAAAAAAGATACTCAAAACAAATTTGTAATTCAAGTTGAATTGTTCTTCAATTGATAAAATTATTCTGGTGGAAATCCAGACTGTTTAATGATTGAAATTTAAGCAGTTTACAAAAAGGTTTTTCAGGAAGGATGATAATGTTCCAACAGATCATCATAGCCAAGATCTTCTTTGAAAAAATTGGTTAATAATTGTATTATACTATTGAATTCTTTACCTTCTGCATATCATCCGTGAAAGGCCCAGCCTGTTAACCAGTATTTCTGTGTAACATGCATTTATTGAGCAATTGTAGTCCATAGTCATGATTAAGTTGAGCTAGAATTTAAAATAAATTCAACAAAATTTGTTAATGTTTAGCACATCACTTCATCATTACTTCACCTCCATTTCACCTTATTATACAGAATAGTTCATTTACAATTTGTGGACAGAGTTCAGACCAAAAACAGGGTCAACTTAAGCTGTGGCACTCCCTGGGGAGTGCCCCCTCCTCTCCCCTGGTGTAAGTTTTTATGTTTTTATGTATACAACATCTTATGTATAGTTGAAAACCCTTATTGGCTCCTAAAACTCAATCAGTGCAGCTTTTTCCATTAAGAAAAGTAGGAATAGAAAAACTCTACTCATAAATCACATGCCTACTGCTAAATTCAAATGTGGGTGTATTCTGGAGCTAATATGCTCCAAAAATACTTTTTAGGTTACTTCCCAATTGATATTAAAGTTCGGGGTGCTTGGCCCCACTCATTATGACAGTTCACGTTGGGCACTATAACCAACTTTAATCCCAATTCTATGACACTTGTCATAAAATTTTTCAATTATAATTTGACTTGATCCAAATATTCTAAAACTTCCAGATATAGAGGTGTGAATACTTTATGAAATTTTATCCATTAAGGTGGTTAAAAACTGGTTTAAAAATGTGCAAAATGCCAACATGAACCATCCCATTAGGGGGGTTCACATTGGGTTATTTTTTGGGCGTTGATAAAAAAACCCGGTCAAACCGCGCCTACACGCGGTTTTACCGGGGGGCGACGTCGTTGCCGCCGGCGAGCTGGTACAAGCTTTTACCAGCTCGCCAAGGCGTTATTCATTGGCAAGCAGGTACCGGCTTGCACCTGCTTGCCAAGGAAGAGCTCCTTGTTGGGCTGGTGCAAGCTTGTACCCGCTCGGCGAGGAGTTATTCCTCGCCGAGCAGGTTAAAGCCTGTACCGGCTTGCTGAGGAATAGCTCCTCGGCGAGCTGGTACAAGCTTGTACCAGCTCACCAATGAGTTATCCCTTGGCGGGCAGGTACCAGCTTACACCTGCTCACCGATGAATAGCTTCTCAGTGGGCTAGTACAACCTTGTCCCCGCTTGGCAAGGAGTTATTCCTCGGCGAGCCGGCACAAGCCGCTCGCTGGGGGCAACAACGTTGCCCCCCGGTAAAACCGCATGTAGGCGCCGTTTTACCGGGTTTTTTATCAATGACCTATTTTTTACTGATGCTGATTGTTTACTGAAGGTGTAATTTGGTTGGATTTGGATGGGAAAATTTGAAGATGTTTGCTGACATCAGTTAAAATTCAACTTAAATTACACTGACAACAGCCCAATGTGAACCGGGCTATAAGCCTGGTTCACATAAGGTCATCATCAGTAAAATTTAAATGACATCAGCAAATGTTTTTAAGTTTTTCCACCCATATCACACCAAATTACACCGTCAGTAAACAAGGTCTGGCATCAGCATCAGTAAAATAATGAGCTGATGTGAACCCCCCTATTAAAGAGGAATTAATTTTTTTGATTCTTTTTGAAAACTTTCCTGACAACTTCCAAAAGGCATATCAAAATTGGAGAATCAACTCCCAAAAACGCGCCGCAGCATTTTTACATCCACCCTCAGTCACTGGGTGGTTGACAGATAATAATTTCAACGTCCGTGAGTTTTGGGAGTTGATTCTCCAACTTTTGGGAGTCGTTTAGCCAGGACCCTAAATTATTTCAATGTGATTATCCATAACATGTGAATTCCGTACTTAAAACCTTTTTTTCTTCCAGGAAATTGAGTCAATTATAATTTGGAAATGCCTGCCTACTATCATATGGAGTCCATTGCTCTATCATCGGGGAGGATTCGTGCTCTTCCGTTCCGGGATTGGTAATTAGGACCCCGGAGCACGTACATAGACTCGCTCTCCCTAGAACGCCCAGGGAGGAATGGCGCCCTGCGGGAACGCCTGCAGGGTTGGCGGGTGCGCAATTTCTTCCGAGTTCCCCTTATAATGTACGCCTGCGGGGAGTGGTCGTGACTCCGAGGTAGCGAGGTGTGTGAGGTATGGTAGAGGAGAACTCCCGTGTTCTGGATGGTTTCCTCACTGGCCAAGCTCAACCACATCTGCTGCGCCCCCGCAGGCTACCTACCTCCCCGGTTGCGACCGATCCATGGACTTTGGCCCCCTCTCCGCTGCGCCCCTCCGGGAAGCCCTCCGGGGAGCACGCAAGAAACTATAATCAAGAATTGTTGTGAGCAAGGTGACTCTTGCCATTCTGTCTTTCTGTATTTGGATTGCTTCCAGGGTTAAATCCTCATTAATTCTTGTCGAAGCTGTCTCCAAAGCTAACAATTTTGTCCTGTGGCCTGCGTTGATGTTCCAATTAAGTACATGTATTCTCTTGGAATCAGAGGCTCCCTTCGCGACGCGTCTTCATTTTGTTAGGTTGCACCGCCACCGCTCCCCTGAACCAAGGAGGTGGATGAATTTATTACACCGTCTGAAACGAGGGGATGGATTTGATTCCAAATCCATCAGCTAACACAAGGCCCGGCTCCGGAGAGATGAGAGAGGACCCTGGAAAGCCCCTATATATGTCAGTAATGAAAATGTATGAATTTTTGGCCAAAAACCCCAAAGGATACTCACCAATAATGTATGAATGACCATTTTTTCCATGTAGGTTACTCACCTGAAATGTATGAATGTTTGATCAATTAGGAGGTTTGACAAGTTTTTTACATCTTTTCTCACTCTTTTCTGCATTTTTTTGGGATTTGAGATGTTAGAGGTGGAAATATGTGTAAGGTGTGCAAATCTGACAGAAAGAAATGCGTCACGGTGATCAGGGTCACGCTCCGGGTCCGGTATCCAATCTCGATGAATTGCTACTCACCTGACAGAAAGAAATGCGTCACGGTGATCAGGGTCACGCTCCGGGTCTGGTATCCAATCTTGATGAAGAGAGATTGTAACCGGGCCGGGTGAGTAGACTATATACATGATATGCGGCGCAGTTCAGACAGTACAATGGCAAGTTTAGGTTTCACAAGATCTTCACGACTAACTAGATTAGGTTTGTTCTCGTGGCGTTTTCTACTCTAACATCCCCCCCCACGAGTGCAAACCTTACTGCTTTAACCCGAGTTTCTTGGTTGCCGCTTCCATCTTGTTTGGTCCTAGTTTCTTGGTGAAGATATCTGCTTGTTGAAATGAAGTGCTAGTCCATTGAATTTTGATGTTGTTTGCTCTGACAAAATCATTGATAAAATAAAATGCTCTGATCAAGTATCTTGTCTTTTTCTTTGATGTGTTGTCTCCTGCAATTAATATCGCCGTTTCATTGTCGCAAAAGATATTCATTTTTACTGTGTGTTTGATGTCTTCAAGTAGGATTGAAAGTGCCGCTAGATGTTGTGTCCCATCGGATAACGCAATGTACTCTGCCGCGCATGTTGACAATGCCACCACCGTTTGCCTCTTTGCCCCCCAAGCTATACTATCCCCATTCATTTTTACCACAAATCCCGATGTTGACCTCTCGTGTTCCCCTCCCCAGTTTGCATCCGTCCATAAATCCAAGCTCACCCCTTCTCCCTTGTACTCTAGCTTCATTCCAGTTGTGCCTTTCAAGTAACCAACCAGGTAATCGAGCGCTATCCAATGGTCTTCTGACGGGTTACCGCTGAACCGTGCTAGAAGATTGACTGCAAACAAAATATCTGGACGCGTTCCACTAGCCAGGTACATCATCGATCCAATTATGGATTGGTATTCGGTTGGTCCTATGCCCTCCCCGGCATTGATTTCTAAGTCGTTGTCTGGGAGTGTACTTCTTTTTCTGAAGTTTGGTCGCTTGTAATCATCCACAATCTGTCTTGCTAGCTTCTCTTGACTCATTTCAATTGTTTTCTCCGTGCACGTGAAGTCAATACCGACCAGTCTTTTGATTCCGTTAGTCCATTTGATCTTCATGTTGGTTTCCATGGCAGTCCTGAGTTCATTGAGTAGTTCAATCTTTGACGCAATGGCAAACCCGTCATCTACGTGTAGCCATATGATCACAAAGTCATTCCCGCGTCGATATATGTATAGCGACGGTGTGGTGTGCTATTTAGGTTTCAAGTATCAAATATGTCACAAGGATCAATTATCCCATCAGGGATGTCACAAACCTGACATGTCACTACATATTTCCACTCTCACTGGTACTTAAACCATAGTCACTCACTCAAACCTCCGGACTAGTCCCACTTAATCCATAGTTATATATACATAGTCTTTATACATAGTTTTATAAGTACATAGCACAGGGACACATAGTCATATTTTAGTCCATAGTTTTAGTCCATAGTCTTACATAATCAACTCTGACCAATCATCACGTACGGTTCAGCCATCAAGTTCTGACCAATCAACATGTAGGATTCAGAAATAGAAGTCTGGCCAATCAGGACGCACGGTTCAGCCAGAAGTCTCAGGAAGAATTAGCTTATCAAGTTCTGACCAATCAGAGCTCACGGTTCAGACAGGAAAACTCAAGAAGAATTCAGTCATCAAGTTCTGACCAATAAGGACGCATGGCTCAGCTCTGACCAATCATCACGTAGGATTCAGACATCAGGTTGTGACCAATCAGGAGACATGGCTCAGATGCTCACCAGCAAAAATGCCTCAAAGGATTTTCACACCAGCAAAAATACCTCACTATTCAATATAAAAGGAGGGCCTCTTCCCCCTCATCAGAATCATCCAGCCACGGATACCCACCTCATCAGGGGAACACCTACACACACCCAACCATCAAGCACTCACATTCACAACCACTCAAACACATCCATCACACAAAAGAAGAAGGCCAGAAAGGTAAAACACTTACATCTTTCTCAAGATAGTAAGTGTGATCTAAATCGGGGAAGCCTGAAAAGCTTTCATACCTTAAGGGTATTATATCTTAAAGGCTAAGAGAGTGGGGCATAAAATATCCTGAATAGTCCACTTTTCATTAGTTTCATTGATAGTCATTCACAGAAAACATAAAGGGACATAAAAACATTTCACTTACTCTTTTCACAAGACCTTATCATCATCACCTCTTTCACAAAACTACAAAAGACAAAAAGATTTCATCAGCTCTTATCATTCAACTCATAGTCTATTCTTGATCACTTCCACTCTATCCCATTCTTACTTATCTTATCTCATCCACTACATCATATCAAAGATCCACGCACACTAAAGGTGATATTGCTGAAGAAGAAAGTTGATCTAAGCCTGATACGAGACTACTACATATCAGTTTTCCTCTATCATTAGTTAGCCACAACAAATAAATAAGTTTGTTGTGTTAGCTCTTACGTAGTATATTAGAGGGGCAGGTCTTTCAAACCACCCGTAACAGTCATAATAGTTCATATATAGTTGAAATATTATCTCAGTTATTTCCCCCTCACAGGACTGCCAACCCATCCCAAAAGGAGTTCTCACATCTGGTGTCCCAACAGTGGCTAACTAAATTCAGAAGATCAACAAAACACTTAATCAGCAACACAAAAATCACCAGATAACATCGGCGTGGCGCATACAAATCAGGGAGAAATCAGTTCAACAATCAATAGGACATATTGGGCACCACCCCGGAGTTGGTACAACGGAAGTCTTACCCAGGAAGAATTAGCAGATTTAGACGAACTTGCAGAAGAGATTCAAATTCGACGCATAATAGAGATTGGGATTCAAGAAAGAGCAAGAATGGCAGACATGACGGCGAGAGGACTCGAGGATTCGGCAATCATTCAACAACAGCAAGAACGTATTACGTTTCTGGAAGAACAATTCGAGCAAAACAAGAAGGCGGAAGCGGAAAAGGAAAAGGAACGGTTAAAGAGCATGGACAAATGGCTGGCAACAAAAGTGGAAGAAATGATGGCAGAATTTATGAACTCACGAACGGAGGCAACACCGCAGGACATCCCAATTCCAGAGACACCACAGCCACAGATTAGATTCTCTGTTCCGCCAACCGGCCCAAACATAGGTCAACATAGATTTACAACATCTACCCCGTATACGGCAGCTCATGGCAGAGACAACCCAGAAACTCCTCACCCACAGAACATGCATGGAGGCTCCTCCACTTACAATTTTGAGAGAGGAAGAACTAGACCAGGGTATACACCACGAGAGACGCCAAACGAAACTCCAGCAGCTAGTCCGGCGGAAACAAGATTTGGGAACAATAGGGATGTCAAGTTACCCGAGGAAGGGGAATTTACAGGACTCATAGATGCTAAGAAGGCCAACATTACCTTTGACGGGACCGACGTGGAAGGATTTATTAAACGACTAGAAAACATAGCATCAATTTTGAAGTGTGGTAGTATAAGCTTAGCTCGCCAGCTCCCCTATATCATAAACAACAACAAAATTGGCAGGTCAATAGAGTTAATGGAAGGACATGAGACAGGAGACTGGGAATTATTGAAGAAGTCTTTACTTAGGAAGTGGGGAAGAGCCACGCCGCTTAGAAGATACCGGGAAGAGAGCATCACAGAGCTTGTTCAAAAGGCCGTCGACAAGAAAGGAATCAAAACCAACGTGGAGTATAGGAAATTTATCAGCGAATTTGAAGAAATGATGGACTATTTTATCAGAATGGAATACAACAACCTCAATCCAGAAAACGGGGACCCTCTGTGGAAAGCGCTCTCTGACGAACTCAAGAAGGAAGTAACCAAGGAGCTTGCTCACGCCAAGAAGTTAAAGAAGACCAAGGACGGTAGAAACATTATTCCCAACCTCAGTATTCTCAAAATTTATGTTGAAGAAGCGTTGGTGATTCTAGACTTTGATGGCAAGGAAGAAGAAGTAACGGCTAAGAAAACTGTGAAGATTCAAGAACCAGTCAAGTTGGACTCTCAAGAAGAAGCATTCAAGAAAGCAATGGAACAACGCAGAAGAGACACGTCACCACATTTCAGCAGACCTCCTTCCCCGCACAATTCGGACGGAAGACCCAGAACAGGGCCATACAATTTTGAATGCTATTACTGTAAGGGAAAGCACAGTGTTGCAGAATGTGAAGATTCTGCTAAAGACTACAGAGAAAGAAAGTTTTATAAGTCAGGAGGAATATATTACTATCCAAACAAGCAGCCCATAGTATTAGAAAATGACTTATCGTAAAAGACATGGTCCACAAGTATTTCAAACAGAACCAGCCATCCACACGAGCTCAACCTAACGAAACAAACAAGGATCCCTCACAAAAATGTTCAATGGATTCCACCGTCAGCAAATATAGATGAAGAAGAATTACAAAATTGGGTTTGGGATTCGCAAATCTCAGAGGATACAGGAAAAGAATCCGGTAGTAGTCAGCCTGTTCCCGGTCCAGCTCAGCAACCTGTGATACCAACAAACTCAAAAGAACCAACCAGACAAAGAAGAAATAGTCTCCCTGGGGCTTGGATAGAGAATGAAGCTCCCGAAGAAGAGGACAGTATCACAGGCAAAAATCCTGCTCCCGCAAAGAAGAAACCTGCCAACACAAAACCAGAAAGGAAAGATGACTTGGCAAGACAAATGGCTGATTCTCTGGCTAAGAAATTTTACAAGCAAACTTACACACTAACTCTGGAAGAAATATTGAAGATTGCACCTCAGTTCTTACAGACACTTCAGAAGTCTTTGCCGGACTCCGAAGAACTAGAAAAGAGCATCAATATTGGGAGAATTCAACATCAACAAGACTGCAATTTGGCCAAAGAAGAACAGGGAAGACTCACATACGCTTGTCCAGTAGGAATGGTTGATATGACAATAAATGACCGCAAAATCAGAACTTTGGTGGATACTGGCGCCGAAATGAATATAATCCCCGAAGAACTAGCAAATCAATTAGGCTTTGTGACAACCGAAATATTCATGCGCTTAAGAGGGATTGGAGGACACTTTACCCCTATTGTTGGACTGGCTGAGAACGTCGACGTCAGCATCTTTCCGGGACATAAAAACTTGGCCAACTTTTTCATAGTCAAAGGCTCCGTCCATACGGTGTTGGGAAGACCTTTTCTAGCCGACCACAATGTTAGACTCGAGTTATCGAACGAAAAAGGAGAAGTGCTCAGCTTTCAAGACCCTCTAGGGAAAAGACTGTGCATCCCAATTTGCTTACCAAATGTGCCAGGATGGCATAGAGAGCCTCCCATGTTTCGACAGAACTGTTCCCTCCAAGTAGTAGATTGGGATATGCTAGACCAAATCAAGGATAAGAACGTGGACGTACTAGAGGCCGACTGGGAACAATTAGAGAAGGATGAGGAATATCAAAAGATCTTTAGTTCAACTCTTCACCCACCAAGATTAGACACTATCCTAGAGGAATTTACAAAAGGAAAGGACAAACAACAAGAAGATCCTTGGAACGTGAAACTGGCAGAACCAGTTGACTGGGTTGAAGAATTAGGCGGTTACAAAGTCACTGACGAAGAGCAAGAACAGATTGATCAACAGTTTGCACAATCCGAAGTTGCATGGGCAGCAGAGCCAAAGCCCTATAATTCTATAGCAGACTACTACTGGAAGGACAAGTCATTCCCGCGCCGATTCAGAAACGTCTTTGATGAATCCGAAAGGCCCAAGACTCTCAGAAGAAATCAGGGATGGTTAGCAGAATTACCCGGAGGTTTCACAGATTCGTTGGATTTCTTACAGATACTGGACGCAACCGGAGAGAAGGCTTTTGTCAGTTACGGAAATTGGAGCTCAAGATTTGGTTTTGTAAGTAGGAAAGTAAGGGAAAAATTATATTACGGAGGAGGCAAAAACTGGTACCGGATCAACATAAGCAAACCAGCAAAGAAGAGGAAGTTTGAGAGGCAGTACGAGTACCTCTTTCGGGTATCCTTCCAATAGTTCACTCAACAGGTCAAAGTTTTTTTTAAAAAAATTTACATTGCAACTAAATGCCTACAAAGGAAAGGTTTTTTTTTTTTTTTATTTTTTTTTAGGGGTTTATCAGAGTTTTATCAGTTTTTTTGGTTTTGGATAAAATAAAATAAAAAAAAAAAAAATTCAGGAGTGTTGTACAATACTGATAATATAAAAAAAAAGTAGCTCATGTAATAGTATTTTTTAGGCATAACCAGAAGTAACATTAAGAGGCGGGAACAACGGACAAGTGGCCAAATGCCAGGCATCAGCAAGTTCTAAAGCCTCCGTCATCTGAGAAACAATTCTAGCATACTCAGGAGCAGGAGTATAAACTTCAAGAAAATGTTTAAGAAGGCGGGAGACACAGACACACGAGTAGCGATATTGAAGAAGAGGGTCCTCAGTAGTCAAGTTGTTAGTGGACGTAAGATAATGATAAAAGGTTTGTGCGAAGTCAGGCAAAGGATCAGACGTAAGGAGGGGATCAAGAGGAATTGGTGCGCGGAAAGAAAATGGGGGCAGTTGCCCGGAGGCATCAGCAAACGTGTTGTAAAATGTGTTGGCCGTAGTTTCAAGATTCAAAGCAGCCTCATTCTCAACCGGCGGCAGGCGTGGGGGAGTCAAGAATGGACGGGGCCCACTGCTGTTTGCTATGCTGGGCTCATTGGAAAGGTCTTCAAAACAAAGGAAACATAAATCAGAAAGCTGTTTTTGTTTTATAAAAAGAAAAATATATATATATATACAGGGAGCAGCTTACTCGACGACGGAGGACTAGACGAGAACCTGCCTTTAGCATCTCGAAAGCGGCGCCTGACGGGTTGGTTACCACCTCTTTTGGAGCGGACTCGAGCTCGAGAAAGCTTGCTGCCGCAGGAGGGAGCATAGGTTGAGTCTCGAGGACGCTTCTTTGCTGAGCTCTTAGGAGAAACTACTCAGGAAGAGAAGGGACCAGCAATCAGAATCAATACGGACACACACAGTATAAATCATAAGAAAGAAGGAAGGGACTTACGAGTAATCCGGCCATACAGGTTGGACAGCAGATCAGGATCTATACGAGCAGGCACATTCTGGCGCAAGTTGTAGCGCAAGAACCCTTCATTCTCACTATCGGTAGAAGCAGAATTGTTTGGAGCTACAGCGGACGGACATTGTTGTCAGCTAGCGAGATCTAAAGGGTATAGGAAAGAATGAGGCTTACCATTGTCATCGAGGCTGAGCTTGTCCTCTTCCATTGGAGAAGACTCATCTCCGGACGGTGCCGAGGCACCTTGCCAGACAGAAGGGGACTCGGCCATATCCACATCTTCAGGAGCCGGGCTCGGCGGCATGTTTGTCATCTCAACATCTTCGGGAACCGGGCTTGGCGTACCATGCCAAGCTGGCGGCGAGCCAGATACTAGTCAAAACATAAAAAAAAAAAAAAAAAAAATCATTAGTCGGGGCGAGAACAGTAGATAACCATAATAATAACACACAATCGCGGAAGTAGCGGTC
This sequence comes from Puccinia coronata f. sp. avenae, assembly GCA_002873125.1. NCBI lineage: Eukaryota > Fungi > Basidiomycota > Pucciniomycetes > Pucciniales > Pucciniaceae > Puccinia > Puccinia coronata. Next base: position 445,460 of record PGCI01000029.1, read on the forward strand.
ACCATCAAAGTAACGATATGACGGGGAGACGGGCCGAGGAGATCTCATTGGTGTATCAGGATTGTACACGGGACTCTGCAGGTAATGATACTCGGGAGGGGAGTTGGTCGCTATGAAGATAGCAACACTAATCAGCTAGGTAGAGAAACAAAACTCAGGCACAGTCACACACAATCCGCGGGATCCCAGGCGCCGTTGTAATAATAGGCAGGATCAGAAAAAGGTGCTACTCATTTTGGGCAATGTAGATACTAGGAAAGATGAGGGGATGAGGATGAAGAAAGCAACGAACGACGGTCCTTTTATAGACCCCACCCGCTCGCTAGCGGGCCAACGGGCGAAGCAGTCGCTCTGCACGCTCTCACTGGCGACTCACGCTCACTGCTCTCACTCGCCTTTGTCAATGAAGGAAGACACAAGGTCAAGCTGCGTGTGATCACTTGCCCTCGATCCACTCATTGCGGGACCAGACAAACAGCTTGAAGCAACGGTCGTCGCAGCGTTGCCGTCATCAGCAGCAGAATGGCCGCACTCTCTCCTCCGTATATGGAGGGAGCAGTTTCAACCGCCACAGAAAGGAAAAATAAGTTCACATTGTCTTGGGTTATGAACAGAAAGGATTAGTTAAATAACAAGAAGCAGGAGCCGAGTTTTTTTTTGAGAAGTAAACAGAAGTCGGTCTTCAATTTAAGCAGCAAGATCAATTACAGGTCTGGAGAGCTCAGTTTACAGATGGAGTAGCTTCGGCGATCGGCTCAAATTAAGGTGCCAGGGGCAAGATTTGTTACGCTCTCGTTTGTCCGGCTGCAGATAAATAAATACACAAATAAAGGACCAAAAGCAAGCTACATGAACTAGAGTCACAAAAACAAATCAATAATAGCTAAGTCAACGGCAAGGCGAAAAAAAAAAAAAAAGGGAATCGATCGAGCGAGGAAGTCGAAGGAACAAGATGGATGAGCTCAGTGGCTCAGTTATCAGCTTGAGAGACTCGATAAATGAGCTTTGGACGAGATAGAGTGTGCGATTGACTGGATGCGGGTCGCGGGGCGAGATTAGCTGCAGCTCAGTCTTCGTGGAGTCGTAAATCATAGCAAGATGAAGTGCTGTGTCTACTCTACTCCTACAAAGGAGAGAGCACGGAAGAGACGGGTTACGGAAGCTGGCTCAAGACTGGCAGCAGCAATCAGAGAATGGTGCTGGTACTGAACAGCACATGTATTGTGAAGTACTGCTCAGCTTTGGGACGGAAGGAGATCGGAGATTGGCTGGACACAAGTAGCAAGAACCATACGTGATCTCTGGGAACTCGCTTATGCGGTCTCCAGGGAGAAATCAATGAGGGGCGTATGCGGCTTACGAATTTAACTGATTGCAGAGGCAAAGATCGGCTTCCGGTATTGAACATGCCAATATAAACAATAACAGTACATTATGCTTCATACGAGTCGCGCGGCCTATCATGCCAGAAGAATCGGGACTACTAGTATTCAAATCCGAAAAACGAATGAATAACTCTAGGAGGCGACGATCGAATCTTGAACGCGGCCTGTACAAACGGTCTAAGAAAAGAAAGCTACGTAAAGAAAAAAAGAAGGACCTGCCACTTTCAGTGGGGTCGCTCACGCAAGAACTCAAAGTAGTGTTGCCTTGCTCTTGCGGACATGAGCTGATGGTGGAGGTTGAGACAAACAGATAGCGGCTCCAGAAACCGGTCTAACAGTCCTATCAAAGAGAAGACAGACCCAATATCAGTTCAGTTGTGCCAAACGAGGTGATAGGACAGAGAAACAGAAAAGAAATGCACTTACCTGCGGTTGCAAGATCCGGTGGCTTGGGGACAAACGCCGCACTGAACCGGGAGCGTAAATACATATAATATATGTTAAGGGTTGGCGATATGCGCTCAAAAACCCCGTCCGGTCCATTCGGGGGACAAAACGACACTCGAAGCAATCTGCCCGGCAGATTGCTCTTACAAATTTAAATCAAAAGGGGCACAAATGCCAGTGCGGCGCCCTGGAAGCAAAAAAAAAAAAAAAAAAAAAAAAAAAAAAAAAAAAAAAGGGGCCTAACACAGTAAAATTAGATTGGTCCTGTATGACCTTAAACTGCGGCAAGTCCTTCAAGACTTAGGAAAACTTTTGCGCACAAAATCGACCACCACCATGGAAAACCACCTTTTAGCAGCAAAATACAAAACAGTTGATAAAAAGATTAGGCCTGTGAATCACGCCATGCCTCAAGACGTAAACCCCCCTCTCCAACGTCCTGCATTGTCAAGGGACCCTTACCAAACACCCCTCACAATGCGTCCTCCGGAATTCACCCCAACCTCTCGAATTACGCACGAAAGATTAGAAATGATAAACTTTGGCCCCTCCGGGTGGCTTACAGAGGAAGAATTAAAGCTTTTAAAACATGTGATAGTACTTAGGCAGAATTCTGTAGCCTTCTGTGAAGAAAGGGGACTCCTACGCCACTCCTACGGACAGCCTTATAAAATACCAGTCATAGCGCACGAGCCCTGGCAGAAGAAGCCAATACCAATACCAAAACCAATTATGGACGACTTTGTGGAGCTACTCAGAAAAAGAATCAAGTCCGGTCTCTACGAGCAATCAACATCTAGTTATTCCAGCCCCATATTCTGCGTGAAGAAGTCAAATGGGAAACTACGAATAGTACATGATCTACAAGTCTTAAATAGGGTCACTATCAAGGACGCAGGACTCCCGCCCAACATTGGAGAATTCGTGGATTCTTTCTCAGGACGGGCATGTTACGGATTAGGAGATATCATGGGAGGATATGATGAAAGAGAACTAGATCCGGCGTCAAGACCCATGACCACTTTTGAAACTGTGTTGGGAAGATTACAGCTTACTAGACTTCCACAGGGAGCTACAAACTCAGTTGCAGTATATCAAGCTCAAATGACATGGATACTTCAAGAAGAGATACCAAATCACGCAGGAATCTTTATTGACGACGGAGGGATCAAGGGACCAACTTCTACGTACAACAATGAGAAACTCGTGGAAAACCCAGGAATAAGAAGATTTGTTTGGGAATATGCTATAATTTTAGAAAGGATTCTTTTTAGGATAGAGGAGGCAGGACTAACAATATCTGGAGAAAAGTTTGCTTGCTGCGTCCCAGCTCTAGACATTGTGGGACACATCGTATCTTTAAACGGAAGAATAATGTCAAAGAAGAAAGTCAACAAGATTCAAAGCTGGCCAACTCCTGAAAGCAAGAAAGACATTAGGGGATTCTTAGGACTTTGTGTATACGTTAGGATGTTCATCAGGAACTTCTCAGCTACAGCATCACCACTAAGAAGACTCACCAGAATAGACGTAACTTTCAAATGGGACAAAGCCTGCAAGGAATCTTTTGAGTTGTTAAAGAAGATTGTTGGGAGGAGATACTTTTAAAGAATTTGGAGTACGGAGAAAAGGCAGGAAAAATCACTTTAGCCGTGGATTCAAGCTTCATTGCAGCAGGAGCGGTTCTTATGCAAGAAGACAAGGAAGGACTCTCACGACCAGTTGTTTACGAATCAGTTTGCTTCTCAAAGAGGGAATCTGAATACTCACAATCCAAGCTTGAGCTTTGCGGAGTAGCTAAAATCCTGAAGAAACTTCAAACCATGCTATGGGGGCAACACTTTGAACTTCAGGTGGATGCTAAAGCACTCATAGAGATGATCAACACTCCTAGTTTGCCTAGTGCCCCTATGACAAGATGGGTAGCATTTATCCAGTTATTTTCTTTTGATTTAGTACACAAGCCAGGGAAAACGTTTACAATGCCAGATAGCCTTTCAAGACGCCCAAAAGCAGAAGATGACGAGGACCCACGAGAATTTGATGAAGAAGAAGAATGGGTTACACCACACCCAGGATTTGGAGCAAAAGAGGCAGATCTCGTTCACTACTTTCCAACACTAGGGCAAATCAACATAACCACGTTGGGAATATCAATTAGAGAAAATACTCAAACTGGATTCTGGAAGAAGATGGAAAGATACCTTTTGACTTTGCGACGGCCAGAAGATTGCACGGACAAGGAGTATATTAAAATTAAGAGAAGATCAGTAAATTACTTTGTGGAAGATGAACAGTTAAAGAAGAGGAAAATACCTTACAATCAGGTTGTAGTCTCAAACCCAAAAATTCAAGATAAAGTTCTCAGCTCATTGCACGAGGAATTAGGACATAGAGGAATGGCGGAAACTTATAGACGACTAAAGGAAAGATTTTGGTGGGAAGGAATGAAGAAAATGGCTAGAAAATGGGTTCAAACTTGTGAAGCATGTCAGAAGAGGAGCAAAGATCTACCTAAGGAGGAAGGAAAGCCCACGGCAACATCAACACTTTTCCAACGAGTCAGCATGGATGCAGTTCACGTCAAGGCAGGAAGATGGAAATATATAATAGTGGCACGGGACGACTTCTCCGGATGGCAGAAACCATAGGGACAACAAATCTGAAATCCAAGACCATAGCAGATTGGTTTCTGTCAGAATGGGTTTGCAGGTATGGAATCCCAAAGCAGGTTACAGTTGAAGGACGGAGAGTTCAAGAAGGATCTACAGAAGGCGATGAAGAAGACAGGCATCAAGATTCGAGTGGTAACACCATATTATCCAGAAGCGCAGGGAATGGTGGAAGAGGTCACAAGAACATAAAGGATGCATTGATAAAGATGTGTGGAGAGAATGGAGCAAAATGGAAGGATTCTTACCACTAGTTACTTTTGCGGACAGAATTTCAACAAAAGGACAACAGGATACTCCCCATTTGAACTACAGTTTGGACAACCGGCGGTCTTACCGGTGGACATGGAGCTGAGGAGCTATTTGAGCGTAGATTGGACAACTATCAAGACCACAGCAGAATTATTAAGTGTACGAGCAGACCAAATGGCTCAACGGCGGAGAACATCGAGAAGGCTAGGAGAAATTGAAAAAGGCTAGGGAAGAATCTGTAAAATATTGGATAGACGACTTGCACATAGGATTAGACAACCACTAGCTCCTGGGGACTTAGTGTTAGTATATAATAAAGCTTTAGAGAATCAGTGGGCCTGCTATTCAAGAACAGGTGGAACGGTCCTTACCGCGTAGTCAAGCAAATCAACCGGGGCCCTTATGAACTAGAAGAACTGGACGGAACTGCATTGACAAGAAGATATGCGGCTAGTAAGTTAAAAGGTTTTTCCCTAGAGGTGAACCCTTGATGAAAATGAACAAAATGAATTGAATGAAGAAGATCAAGATGAGGAACAAGATGATGAAGACATTATGAAGAAGAAGAAGAAGAAGAGAGCAGGAAAAGTAGAAGCAGAAGAAGAAGGTGACG